>JAQGEP010000015.1:312007-405350 GCA_028476805.1 Acrocalymma vagum | reverse complement strand
TCTTTAAAATTAGCTTACTAGAAATAAAAATAGAAAAAGCTATAAAAATAGCTAAAGAATTAAAAGAAATATAGAAGAAAATAAAATAATAAATAAAATAATAGTAAAATAACGTAATCTCTTATATTAATAAAAAATAAAAAAAGGTACCTTAGCTAAAAAAGAGAGATAAAGTATTCTTATATATAAAGAATTTACGTATAAAAAGACTAAGTAAGAAATTAGACTATATTAAAGTTAGACTATTTTTTATTAAAAATAATCTAGGACTAGTAAATTACCTACTAGATCTACCTAATAACGCGAATATATATCTAGTATTTTATATATTACTATTAGAACTAGCGGACCCTAATTTACTAGTCTAAGAAACTTTTTATTATAAACTAGAGAAAGAATAAGAGTTTAAAGTAGAAGTACTCCTAGTATATAGAGAAATAGAAAGATAAGAATTTTAGAATAATTAATTCTTATAGGAATAGCTTATTAAATAGAAAGGCTATTCTAACTCTAAAAATATATAGGAACCTAAATTAAACCTATAAAATTATTAGTAACTACTTAAGAAAGTAAGAAAATAGTTTAACGTATATTACTATATAGAAGTAACCCTAATAATAATATAAAGAAGCTAGCGGTATATACTATATGTCACACCTGTTATGATCCGGGACCCCTACGGGAAGTGCGCGGCACCTATTCGGGCCTAGCCAGGTCCCGTGACCCACGGGTATATACTCACAATCTCATCCTAGAGCTTACCTCAAGGATTTGTCTATATATATACGAATACAGCCCATTCATCTCAAGTGCCTTCGCCTGCCTGCTACGTTATCCCTCACACTATAATAATATTATTAATAAGAAGTATTAATAAAAGTATTATTTAAAATACCCTTAATACCCTATATTACGGCCGAGTACCTAGAAAGAGTATCTACCGCGAGATAAGCGTTTAAGGTAGGTTCCTTAGCTAATACTTCTTTACTAGACTCTATTATACCTTTTACTAGGTACTCTACCTTTTTCTTAGCTCTATTCTTTACCTAAGCTAAAATCTTCTTATTTTTTATTAACTAAGAAATAACCTCTACTAAAAGCTTTTTATCCTTTTTAATCTTTACCTTATACTCCTCGCGTATCTTATCTAGCGAAGCCTAGGAAAGCCCTACGTAGAGACGGCCTAAGTATACGTACTTAGAATACTTTAGTAAGCGCGTATTACTACTAGCTATTATAAAATACTTCTTCTTAGTATCTAACTAATAATAATAAAGATAGGAGACTATAGTAAGTTAACCGTTATAGGAAATTTTAGTAGTAAGGCGAAGATAATTCTATACCTACTTAGAAGATATAATAAGACTTAAGAAACTAGAATAGAAAGAGGGGACTAGTATATACTTATAATTAGGAGGTACAGACTAATAGATTTAGGGATGAATCCTAGAAGGAAGGGGGATAATATTAGGACCTAAGGAAGAAGAGGAGGCGAGGACTAATAGTTAAGGCGCTGAGACGACGCCCCGCGCGTACGTTATACTAGCCTTACACGTAACCTAGAATTACGTAACAAACTCACCAACTTACTCGTAAGGAAGTAAGGACTTACTTTAAAGGAAGTAAGAGCTTACTAGCTCACTCGTGAGCAAGTAAGCGCGACCAGTATATAGCCCCACAATATTCCCTATGAATATCGTGTTCAACCTAAGTTACTCTAAATAACACACTAGTTAACTACTATACTCTTTGTGCCAACATCACATCTTGCCAGACGTCTCCGCGAAAACCAACCCCGAGACCTTTCAGTCTTAACAAATGACTTCAACGTGATCCAGTCGCGACTCGTGGAGATAGATCGAATTGTTAGAAAGCTTCAAGAACACTCAAATAAGATCCTGCTCTTCAGTCTTCTTTCGCTTGTACAAAGGAGATTACCTGACAGCATTGTTTTGCGGGGGCCGGCCGCTTTCTACAAGCACTCAAAAGCATAACCCGAGCCAAAGATATTGAGCTACTTAGGATAGCAATCCTAGCTTTGAAAACCGTTCTAGAGGGCGAGTCGTCGAGAGTTGTAGTCGCCACTGCAGGAACAGCATGGCAAGAAGAGATTGAGGAGATGAAGGCCACGAGAACACATCTGCTCAACATTTACACCTGTGTGGATACAAGTTGGGGTTGCGCCTGCAAACAGGATCACACTATCAATATCTAATGCAGAGATGTACAAGATGATCACTTGACTTTTGTACTTGCGGCCTCGTCTTCGCGCCCTGGACCAAAACTGACGAGAGAATCGTGGCTTCTACACCCGCTACAGATCAGCACATGCAAGCAAACCCAGTCATCGGCATCGACAAACATAGTGGCTAATCTCTGTGAATCGCTGGAGAGTTGTTATACGATTCAGACTTCTGTGCAGCTTCCTGACCCAAAAGCACTCATCCCACTTCCCAACTAACTGAAGAAAGCTTCGGGTCCTATACAGTCCCCAAGGATGAGCTACGGATACAATAATCTTCTGAAAACACCTCGAGACCGCATTGCTGTTGGAGCGACGTTGTTGCTGATAGTTTTGCAACAACATACTGTACGATGGCTACACCCAAACTGGACAATTAACGATGTATTCTTACGATCGGGTGGTGGCTGTTCCTTGCTGCCATACTTCGAGGCGCCATTCAGTACGAGTAATACACCAACAGCCACACACCCCACTCCGGCCCCATTTAAACCCCTCTTTTCGAGGAATGCCACGCTTTACAGCCTTGGTATCGCTCTCATTGAGATTGCCATGAATGGCACTATGGACAATTTGATCGCGGACGAGGACAGGGCAGCAGCGTCACAAGAACCTATAATGTCGTGAGTGGTGGCGGCGTACCGTCTCTCCGAAGACCTAGCAAATCATCTCATCCCACTTGAATATCGAAATGCGACAAGATACTGTTTGAACGGCGAGTTTGAAACGGAGATCAAGAGAAAGGAAGTAAGTGACGATAACTTGTTTTCCGCAATTTATCGGAAGATGGCAAAACCTTTGATAGAGCTGGTCTCTAGGGATTGTTATTAAATACGACGTTGACGGGGTTCATAACCTTTTCTCTCTTTGCACATGGGGTGATTGGCATTATGGTGGAATCGTCCAAGAACGTGTTCAGAAGAGGCGATGCGGCTTCGAGACAGAGAGCAGGGGGTAGAATGACTCGTTTATTTCACTCGCTCCATCATCCATGCATTCTCCCCACTTTCTTGCACCGTATGCACAAGCTCCCCACCTAAGGAATTGATCCAGTGACTGTCGCCTTATACGAGCAAGCCAAGCCAGGCCGGTCGGATGCGCGGATCATTCGTTCTCAACTCGCCTTGCCACTCGCGCTTTGCAGTCTGATATCTTGATATACTAGGTAATCTTTGCGCTCGTCATTTCCACCTCAAAGACTTTCCGTCTCCGTATTGTTCGCCATGGCCTCGCCTTCAACTTCAACGGCAGCCTCACCAGCCACGTCATTGTCATTTAGCTCATGGAACGACGATAAAACGACAACCATTATTCTTCTCCACGGCGGCTTTACATGTCGTCTCGAGTTTGCACTTGTGCTTCCGCACCTCTCAGACTTCCACGTCCTCGTCCCTGACCTCCCATTGCACTCCGCGTCCCGCCATGTTAAACCGGGCACGACCGACAGCTCAGCCTTGCATGTTGCACAACTCATTCGATCGCATGCCCACGGTGGAAAAGCCCACGTCGTCGGTGTCTCCATGGGCGGCTACGTAGGCCAGTGTCTCGCGTTGGGCCAGCCTGACCTGGTGCTCTCGCTCTTTGTCACGGGTGCTACGCCTCCGGTCGGGGTGCGCTTGTTCATGGCGCGCTGGACGAGAGTGACGTATTACTCTATGAGGTTTATGCTGCATTGGCTTCCTGACTGGGTATTCCGGTATCAAAATTCTTTACTTGGGCTAAAAATTAGTGACGAATTGGTCGCGGAGATGAGGGACAATGTCACCTGGGAGGTGGTGCAAGATATGTTTCCGTGGATCTTGTCATTCACTTTGGATCACGTGCGGCAGTTGAGAGTACGGACTCTTTCTATTGCGGGGGCGAAAGGGGATGATGTGCCCATGATTGAGAGGACGGCAGATGCGCTGAGGAGCAGGCGGACTGACCAAGGCGAGGCGTGGCCTGAAGATGGGTCAGGAGCAGTTGTGCTGAGGGAGGCATCGCATGCGTGGGATATGCAGTTTCCAAAGCTCTTCGCTCAAGGGGTGTTGGCTTGGGTGAATGAAGAGAAATTGCCTGTCGAGTTTGAGAGGGTTTAGTAGTAGCCAAACCCTGTATATCTTGGCTGTTTTCAGCGTACCGACGGTTACAACCTGGCATCATTGGCTTAGACTGTCTATGGTATCTAGTAGATATGAAGGAATACTTGGAGTCTAAATAACAAGGCTCATTTTGCCTTATAATGTTAAAGCCTTTGGCTGTGTCCCCGAAATTCATCAAAGAAAAAACGAAGTAGTGTATTAGCCACAGTAGTAGATAATTAGGGAGTATTTACCTCAAGTGGTAGCAAGATAGCCTTTTGCTGTGAGTTTAATGGACGCCCACGAATAACATGCCAGAGATGCAGCATGCCCCCTTCAGCTTTCTTCTGGTAGGCCAGAACATGGTAGCGTAGTACGCGCTGCGCCACAGCATAGCACCTTTACGAATGCTTGGTAAAGCCACCATAGATGTCGCTGTTATATATACATGGCCATGGAGCATACAGCTCGTAGGCCACCAAAGTACAATCCCCCAAACAGACTTTTGCAGATGAATATCAAGTTAAATATCATCACTGTCGTCATTTGCCTTGTGGTCGCCGCTTCTGCCATCAACCGCGATGACTGCGCATCAACTATCCGCAATGAAATTCGGAATCAAAGCCTCACGGCTGACAACTCGACCTTCTTCTATAAGAGGCCCGTTGCGGTGAAACCTGAGATCCCGTTGTCCCTCAAGTTGCAGTCGTGCCTGAACAAGTGCGGCCGCGGTTTCAGCTGGTACTCAGGCGACGAGATTTCCAACCGCATCGTTGGCTGGCTCATCCCCGTCCTTGTGCTGATTGGCAACATGCACATGCCACCTCTAAGTGGGAGGTACAAGGCATTCAGCATTCTACACTTCATCGGGGACCCTATTGACAGTATGCTAAGTCTGCAGCATACTCTGGGCGTTAGGCATGCAGCACATGTGTGGGCTGGAAAAACTGTCACTGAAGGCGGCTTGGTAGGACGAGTACAACCCCGGGATCTCGCCGCTGTCTTCTGGGCGTTGGATACATTCAGCGCAGGATCCAGTAAAACTCCCATCCATATCCTGGAGCCATTGCTTCATCTCCCAGAATTCCCCTCGGCCATCAGTGAAGCCGCCGCGGACATACGACATACTACAGTCCAGGAATCAGCGCGAACATACTTGGCCATTCTAACCTATCTCAGCACTATCACTACGGCATTCGTCAGGGCATCAAGCAGTAGAGCACAATGCCAGACGAGGCCAGGAAACCGTGTCGCCCTGGCAATGCTCTACTGTTGGCTTCTCCCCGCCATCTTACTCTCCACCTTCGCTGGCCGCTTTACCACGTCAGAAGCTAGCGTCCGAGCGATTAAACGGTTTACCCGGCATCTTCGCCATTCAGAACTCACAGAGACATCCCTTCTACCCACTACGTCTTACTCGCGCTTCATCATGTTCAGCGTAGAGGACAGGGTCCAAGATGCTTTATCCTATTCCGGTGCCATCTACATCTACCGCCCCTGCAAACCACTTTTCACCCGTCCCTTTCCATTTTACCCTAGCCCAGTGCGCATGCTTATCCTCTCCATCATCCCCATTCTTATCGCTATGTGTGTGGCCATAGCTATCAGCTACAACACCCCCACCGTTGGCTTTGGCTGTCGGTCCATCGCCGAAGTTTCTATTGGCTGTATGTGGCTCCTCTCCTTTGTAACTACCTTGCTACTCCAAAACCCCCGCATTGCGACTGGAAAGTTCCAGGTCTTGCTTGTTGGCGCCAAGGACTTTCTGCTCGGAGGGGGCGCTCTGCTGGCTGTTGCTATTATCTATGCTGGCGCATTCAACAGCTGCTGGTGCTGGTCTAATGGCGTGAATGGCGTTTTACGGCATTCGCTGCACGTACTACTCGGAGTCGATGGGTACCTGCAAGCGAATTCTGAGAGAATATATCCGGGGCTTGTAGGGGGAGGGCTGGGGGCCCAAGTTGCAGTGTTTTTGCTTATGTGGAGAGAAGTATGGGGAGAGAAGAGGAAGAGCTGGTGGACACGGGCATTGTGGTCGGCTAGGGGAAGCTATCGACCCGGCCACACGGCAGTGCGGAGTGACAGTGAAATTCCCTTAGTAGAAAGGAATCTTGTGCCTAGGAAGGATCACAGATAGTATGTACAGTTTCGGAGAATACTGACACTCGCCTGTTGCAAGAATGGGTGATGTCGTCACTATGAGTAGATGATTTGACTAACATCGACTTATTATAATGCTTATTTAGAATGCTTGTGATATCTATTAAGGGGTTGAATCACGGAGAGATAACTCTAGAGATATAAAGATACATGATGATGAGACTGCGTGTGTTGGTGTGATCGCCAAACCTGAATATCAATAGTAGCTTTCGAAGGGCGATTGCAACCTCTACAATAACATACCAGGCACTATTGCCCTACAATTATAGACTCGGACAAGAAGTTTTAAGATAAAGGTTGCTGTTGTGTGGCGTGTGTAGATTGTAATCAATTAGTTTCGACGAGATGCTAACATGCATAAATCTATTCCACAGGTTAGTCGCATTTGCAATGCAGTTATTAGGTTAACGCCAGATTCTGGTTCGCTTAAGCATGTGGAGAAGAAGAGAACGCTGACAAGGAAGGCTAAGAAAATTGGTGAGCTGACACCAAGCTTTGCAGGAACGAGGCAGTGAGTTTATTATGATAGCACATGGTTAGGAGCCGGCCTAAGTATAAGGTCGATTATTTATTTCAGGGATTGAAAATATCGTAAATTTATATCTTGTGACTCTCAAGAAGAGTGAATCGTATACCATTGGTATCAAAGAACAGCTATCCAAAACCTAATCATCAAAACGTCACATCTCTCCTCATAACTAACATGTCGTAGAATCGCCAAGCCCCAATTCAACAGCAGCCAACAAAAACTCCATGAATCCAGCACCGGTCGCTTTGATGTTGGTGTTGAATTGCGAAACGGTTGGGTAGAAAGGGCAGGATGCTGCGTTGTTGCCAAATCCAAATTCAATGGTGTATCCGTGGACGAGGTTCTTGCTGGTATCCGCAAAATGACGGGAATAAGCATAGTCGTCACTCGCGCCAGATGTTGGGTACAGGGCCGAGGACTGCATGACGGTATACTCCCGGCCTCCTGCTGTCGTCATTGCAGCTCCCATTCGCCTTGCCGCCTCGACGTTGGCAGTGTTTTCTGCTGGTGGCACATACTCGCCATAGCCGTTTCCAGTACCGGGCGTATCGTCCAGGTCACCTCGTACGCTGTTGTACGAGGCGTTCTGGAAGTTCATGTACGAGAATTTCGATTGGTTCTCGTCGCTGCCCCAGCTGTAGAGCACATCGCCTGCATAAGAATGCAAGTCGATGAACCAGCGGACCTTGGAGTACGTGTCAAAAACCCATTTGATGCTCTTCGTCTCCGGCTCGGAGAAGGCGCTCGTTCCATGGTACGTCTCGGAGCTTGGAGATGTTGAGGCAACGCTGGATGCAACGTTTCGTGAAAAGAGCTTGGTAAAGTCCCAGAGGAAGTCAAAGTTGCGGTTGAGGTCCACTCCGGTCGATGCGCCGCTTCCACCTGCAGGGTTGCGGTTCTTGCGCCAGCAGCTGTTGGTAGATTGGTCGTAGGCGACGCCATCGGGGTTGCTCAGCGGAATGAAGACGATTCCAGCAGAGAGAGCGGTCTTGACCTGGGCTGCGGTGTAGGTCTTGGATCCATATGTCAATCCGACATTGTTCTTGTTGGCGTAGAGGAGATCCGAGATGAAGTACAAGATATTGTCCATGGAACCACGCTCTCGTGCGTGGATGTTGCCGTTGAGATAGACACGATATGCGTTGTTGCAAGTGCCACCGCTGCCGCCAATCTGGGCACCGAGAATCGACGCTCCCTGGTACGTCTTGTACGGAGTGGTGAAGGTTTTGATTCCATAGGTGTTGGCCAATCCCTGCAGGCCGCTCTTGATCTCGTTGACGTTGAGCAGGGTGCTGAAGCTTGTCGACTGCGTTCCCAGCCCTCGCGGTGCGGTTGCGCCTCCATTGAAACGGTCGCCGGTGCCAATCGGAGTCCCGTTTGACTGGCGGCGGACAACTCTCTTCAGCCCATTATTGTCTCTTTCCTCGGGTAGGAGGCACGCTGAGGAGAAGGAGGACAAGGAGAGGAGGCTCCAAATGAGGGAGGACTTCATTGTGAGCGTCGAGGGCGGGTTTCCCAGGATAAAAGCAAGAGCGAGTGTGTGGAGAGACAGAAGGCTGAGGGAGGAGGAGGTGGAGGAGGAGGAGTCTGCATTTATAGATAATTATTAGTTATACGTTTGGTACGTCTACAGGTATCCCAGGTGCTCCTCGACCCCTACTGGTACGACGTTGTTGAGCGTGGTCGATCCGCATATTGAAGCGAATGTGAGCGCTTGGACGCTCCAATAAGGCCGAAGAGAAGGGCGATATTGCGCTGGAGTCATTTGCCACATGAGGAAGCTGGCTCTATACAAACCTCCGAACTGCCGGAAGAGGAGGAAGGCTAGCAAGGATGTCTCCGAATGCCCAGATTTGGCGATCTGCGCCGTTATCTCCTCTCCCACCAATTATTGCGACACCTGCAACAGGCTGCGGAAAGCTGCGCAAAGCTTATCGTTCTTGTCTAATCATTGGCTGTGCCTACAAGTACCTCCGCAAGTAGTAGGCCCGGACACCGCCGCCTGATCAGAGCTGTGTTTCATCAATCGAAAAGATCTCATCCTTTCCATGCAGCTGCAATCCACCACATGCTGAATGCTTAAACTGATAGGTATTGCTCAAAGGGCTGGCTGTCGCGTCTTCCTATGCTGGTTTATCACTAGACTCCTTGGTCTCGATGGCCGTGTAACTGAAGGATGAAACTGTTCAGCCTTGTGGGTGGGTGTGTTGCCTGTGTTGCATGTGTTGCATGTGTACTACCCCCAATGCCTTATGTACTTGCCTAACCTGGTAAGGTCGCTCGCTTCACAACGTCTCCGTCATCTTTCCACGCTAAAATGCACTGAATGGGCAGCTGCTTCGACTTCTCTTCACTAATACTAAAACACTGTTGCTATGTCCGTGACTATGGCCTCCGCCTCCTCTCTGGCTGCTCGTAGTACAACTTGACATCAGCAGAAAAGAGCTTGAATGGGGCTGACGGCTAACATTAGGACGAATGTCACGGGCCTGGCCCCAAAACAATTTAAGCCACATGCATGACACGATCAGTGTCTTATATTTCAGTCAAATCATATCTACCACCTCAGCACATCACGCTCAAGCGCCTCTCGCACTGGCGTAAGCTTTACACCATATTGCCTGGTCTTCTCCAAGTCCACACAATAACCCACATCTCTTTGCCACTGTTGCGCAATTACAGCCGGATATCCCTTAGCTGCCAGCTCAGTTGCCTCATCGTCATTTATGTAATGAACATTTATTTTCTTGCCACTTATCGCACGTAGGATCTCAGCAAGCTCAACAGCAGTCAAACTGTCGGCTGCAAGCGGAATCTCTAGCCCAGAATATTTCTGAGGCTCATCGACAGCCGCGACGGCAAATCGCGCAATGTCATCTATATCGATGAGATCAAGTCGAGTAGAGGGCGTAAATGCAACACCCAAGCGCTGCGTCTGGGCGAGGCCAGGAAACATATAATCGACCACTGGGCGACAGAAATTCTGGACGAAGAAAGCAGGGCGAAGAATAGTCCAATTCGGAAACTCGGCTGTCCTCACCATATCTTCGGCCTTTTGCTTGTTGATCCAGTACCATGCTAGAGGATAGCTGTCTGCATTCCATCCGGGGAAATTCTCGTGATCACCTGTACGTGCTACACTCGAGTACACGACTTTTTGAATGCCCTTGTTGCGTGCAGCAGCGAGAATATTCCTAGCGAATAAGACTTCGTTGACTGGGTGGGCAGGAATAGCGAAGAAGAGGGATTTCGTGCTCTCAAGCGATGCTTCTATGGATTCGAGATTCATCAGGTCCCCGGTGTGCAACGTCGCACCAAGGGCCTGTGATTGCTTTGATACGTCCGAGGATGGATTTCGAACTAATGTGTGCACTGTATACCCGTGGTTGAGGAAAATCCTGATGGCGGCCTGCCCTTGTTTTCCTGAACCAGGCAAAACGGTGACGGACTCCGGCATGACGTCCGAGAGACTAGTTTTGGACGTGAAGATAGAGAGGGTTGAGATAATTTAACAATTCTGGTTTTGCATTCACATAAAACCTGTAGACACCATATATGATGAAAGGACGATTACTAATAGCGCCACGGATGGTCGGTCCATAACATCGGACGGTCCGCAATGTATCTACAACAGCGATCAGAAACTGCAAGCATGCAACAAGTCACACAATTAACTGAGGGATGCCGCCTTTCTGGTTATTGAAGCCTGCAAACATATTTGGATCTGGTGGCTGGTTTACCTATGGTAACTGATATCGCATGGCTGGGTGCGAGTATCATGAAGGTGAAAATATATAGGAAAGTACCATATGTATCTAGTACCTTGGTAATAAAGTTTAAGTATAGCCTGAAGGTGATTGTTTACGTTTGAAGACTGTGCATTAATGCACCATAAACACTTATATACAGGTAATAGCTTGCATTTTCCGAAGCCGAATGTTCAGGTGCCATCCCTTGTTCGGAATGACAGTGAGTGAGCGGGAAATGCACAGTTATGAGCCAATATCATTCAGCCAGTTCTCGAGTTTGCTCATGAGGCGACTGCCAATCTCTGCATTGACAACACAATCTTGCCAGCTACATGTGACACACATTTCTCTACTCTTAACAGTCATGACCGACACCGAAAACGCGGCCGAAGGGGTCTCCGCGCTTAAAAGTAGCTCGGCTCGTTGTAAAGACCATTTTTGTCCTTCTTCGACTATCGCACTGCCTTCTCCATCGAAAACACCCAGATTGGTTACAAGCCAAGAGAGATGTCTCGTCCTACGCATCTCATCTTGCTGTTGGCTGTTCCAGTCCTGGCAAAACTTCATGATACCGATCAGGTCATTCTTGGTGCCGAAGTCTAGTCTCGCCTGGATTTCTCGTCGGATACGAACCGCGACAGACCAGACTACATCCGTAATGTCGGTTGACAGTGCTGCGTCTGAGGACGTTGCTGCAAAGTAAGAGCGAATTTGGCTGATTAGGTGGGGGTTGAAATCATGATCTACTACCGATACATAATTGCACATTGATTCTTTCGGTTGCAACCAAGGGTACTTCTTCGTCTTCAATGGTAAAATATGCCGCAGATCGTAAGGTGTTCTGCTTGCGAAGCCGCTTGCCTCTGGCAGCGCTGCAGAAAGGGAAACTAGGCAGAGGGCTTGGAGAAGGCCTGTTAGAGTTGTGTGGTGCTGGCGGCAAGCATTGGCTAGCTTTGCAACAATACGGCTATCGACTGTGAAGTTGCAGAATCGTGTTTGGTAAGGAGAAGCGCGAATTGGAGCCCAGCGCGCGTGTGTGTTGCTTGGTGGGAAAATTGCACTTGGCTTCAATATCTTCCAGAGTTCTGACACCATGTACCCTGGCGACATGGGCCATGAGGTCAGAATTTCGGGGTTGGGAGGTAACTTATCTGAGGGGTCGGGCAGGTTGAGGATCCTTGTGTTCAAGGCATCAGAAATATTGACTGTAGTTGCTTTGTTGTAGGTAGTTGTATCGTTGAAGTATCGTAGCAAGTGTTGATGGAATATTTTGCCACTTGCCCCGTCGTGGTGTACATGGTTCCAAGTGTACATTACCTCGATGAACCCTGCCTTAATTGTGTGTAAGACAACCACTCTCCAACCAGGCTGGCTTGAGATGTTCCCAAATTTCGCATCGAGCTGGGTTTGCAATGTGTCCATGTATGTCTGCCACGGAAGGCTAGAGTCATCCAATGTAATCCATTGAACGTGGTTACGTAGATTGAGATGATCAAGACGAACGAAGGCGGGATTCTTTGAATTCTCCCCTACGATGCCAACCTGGAGGTGAGGCTGGCCAAGCACAACTTGTATAATGGCATTGAGAACCCGTGTTTTCAGACTCTCAAGGGATTCTGGATGAGTAAGGCCAGTTGGCACAGCGTAGCGACAGGTCACGATAGTGCCTCGGTATTGGTCGAGAGTATGCATGGCCAGCTGATAACCCTCACTGGTCCAAGTTAGGGAAATTGCGATTTTAGTCTATGTGTACTGCAGATAAACTCACTGACAGCCCATCTTCCGGATTTTGCTTCCCACATAACTCTTTTGTGTGCCCATTGTAGAAGGTTTTGTGAGGTGTACGATGCTACGGTGCTACGTGAAAAGGGGGCTTATTGGTGCCTATGTATTCTGATATATACTGCTATGAGCCACAAAATTACGCCCTCTGAAGCTGCGCTCGGGCAAAGGTATTTCCGCGTCAGTCATCGCCCCCAACCTACTTCGTCCGGCGGCTGATGGGAAATGCTCCAGGCTTGTCTTGAGCTGTGGCTGTGCAAACCCAGGTCACCAGGTGGTTGTCTGAGCCAACCAAGAATGAGAGAATGGAGCAAACACTTTCAGCAGTCGTTGGATCTGATCGCCGTTTCGTTTTGTTCGGACTACTACATAGGTACTCACGTGCGCTCTCTTACACGGATATCCTAATCGGGACAATATAACGCTTGGCAGCAGCCTCGCGTCTGACAAATCTAACTCCGACCTCACCTGCAGAAATCTGACTCCTCTCCCCGAGCACCCCCCGGCCCCTCCTTCACTAACATTCTTTTAACCTTGATCTCCAAGCAAAAGGTCACCTTGCGGATAGGAAGCTTCATAGCAAGGTTTTGTGCTTTGTAAGGCAGGCTTCAAGCATGGCCAACCAGTTTCAATTTGTCACCGTGTCGAACCCAACGAAATCAACTTCCTCCGGGTCCCGTAAATTAAACCACTCACATATCATGCGTCAAGTTCATGCCAAGAAGAGGCGCTTGCAGATGCAAAGATTTCAAAGTGAATCGACCCACTGTGGGAACAAGCAGAACTTGACCATTTTCAAGCCGTTTATTTCAAGTCCCCTACGCCAGGTTGTCACCACTGCCAAGGATCCATTCTCATCCCTCGCGAGACCGCTATCATCGGAAGAATACTTCCTACTCGATCACTGTATGTTCATCATGTAGGCTAGGATTGTTGGGGCCCACGTGGACACGCTTCGATTCCTTCCAATCTGTTGTTTGATTTCTGATTTCTATCACAGATATTCAAGTTGTTGTGCCGTTTTCTATTGGTCACTGCGGTTTGTTTGACTACCCAGGAGACCACCAGGCACAGATGCTTCGAGAGTGGGTCGGCCTCGCAATCACCGACGATGCACTTATGGCCGCTGGGGTTCTCCTCAGCACATGTCGCTACATTCTGCTCGACCGGCCGGACCACCCAATCTTCACGCGCATGGTCCTACAGTACAAGCGGATATGTCTTCGTAAACTACGCGAGGAGATTAACAGCAAATCCATCCCAATAAGAGCCACGACTGTTGCTAAGGCACTAGCCCTTGCGATAGATGAGGTGAGACCACTCTAAGCACGCTTATATACACTGCTTGATTTCTAGAGACTAGCAACTGACATATTGCCTTTCAGGTAAATTCTGGCGAATACAACATAGCTCGGAAGCATCTGGAAGGCGTGCTTGCCATGGTCCAGTTTAGTGGTGGCGCGAAATCACTTGGCCTGACAGGATTACTGGAACGGATGTACGACAGGTTTATTGTGTCATTGGAGCTTACGGATAAAGAGGTAGTTGCATTGTGTAGCAAGGATTGAGCCAGACGCCACCTAGTAGCTATTGTGTGGGGCTTTACTTCTGCCAGCTACAGGTTCAGGAGAAATCGAAATGCCCTTGAGTGGTGGCTATACCGCCCGGCATGTTTCAATCGTTGAGGGCTATTAGAAACATCCACGCCAAGCGTTATGACTTCCCTTTTGAGCCATAGGATTGGATAGCAAGCGTCCTTCTCATAAAAGCTCACGTCTGTTGTAAAAGCTAAAGAAGAACCGAATATAAGTATATAAGGTCTCGAATCTGGCGCCATTTGTTGGACTATCTCGCATCATACCCCATTTCTCTTTCTTCCATACACTGCATCCGTATCAAAGCAAGTTGTATATATATTCTTGCAGCGTCATGACTTCCTTGGCTACATCTATTCCTCTTGGCTCCCGAGTCCTTGTAACAGGTGCCAGTGGCTTCCTCGCCTCCCACGTCATCACTGAATTCCTAAACCGTGGCTACCGAGTTCGAGGTACTGTTCGAGACGTTGAACAGTCTGGCTGGCTTCTTGAAGGCCGTTTCAAGACTTTTGCAGAAAACGGCTACTTTGAGCTTATTTCTGTACCCAATCTTGGTGTTGAAGGTGCTTACGATGAAGCCGTCAAGGGCGTTGCGGCTATCTTGCACATCGCCTACGTTACCAATATCGTGCCAGATCCGAACGAGGTAATTACACCAACAGTGATTGGAGTCCGGTCCATCATAGACGCAGCCATTCGGGAGCCCTCAGTCAAAGAAGTGGTGTTCACTAGCAGTGCCTTGGCTGCCTCTCCACTCGTCCAGGAAACCGACAATGGCACTGTAAGCAGAAATTCCTGGAACGATGCCGTTGTCGAGGCCGCTTGGGCCCCGCCACCCTACGGTATGTCCCATGCGATGGCCAATTATCCTGCCAGCAAGGTCGCTGCCGAGAAAGAAGTCTGGAAGTTAGTTGAGGAGAAAGACCTACCTTTTACGGTCAATGTTGTATCCCCGGCTGGGATGACTGGAGAGCCACTGAACAAGAAACACATTGAAGGACAAGCCAACTGGGTTGCCCACGCTTTTAGGGGCAACAAAATGGCCATGGACCCTATGCCAGCCTGTGAGAACCCATCTCAAATCGTGTACGGCTAGATTCCTTTTCAAGCAGTTGACTGATTTGATTCACTATAGCATTCTACGGGGATGTGAAAGACATCGCAATGATACACGTTGCAGCCATTCTGGACCCCGAGGTGAAGAATGCGCGCCTGCAGAGCTGGGGCCATAGCGCTCATTGGAATGAGATCCTAGCTATTCTGCGCGAACTTTGTCCGCAGAAAAAGTTCATAGAGGACTATCCAAGTACATACCATCTCAAAGTGTCCGTTGATTCATCGGATTCTATCGCGCTTTTGAGGAAGTGGTTCGGCAAAGATGGATGGACGCCTTTGAAGGACAGCGTCTCTGAAAATGTAAAGAATCCGTACTTGATGGATTGATATGGTCATCGCTGGGCAGGAACAGATTTGGCATCGCCCTGAAGCGATCGCTTTCTTTATTGTCTGAAAGACGGACTGGAAATTTTGTTCGTCAAACTGATCTAGGTAGTAACAGCCAACAGACTACATAGCGTGTGCTTTGACTTCATCCAACTATCGATTCTTGTTTGCTGCAGGCTTTCAGGGTATCCTACATTACTACGTCGCCTGAGTTATTTGACTACGTGACCCCTTCGTATAAAACAAGATTATGTCTCAAGAACCCGCTGAAGCATTCTTCAGTAACAGTGCGCATTGGTTCCTCAGGTGTCATGAAAAGTCGCGGATGCTGCTGAACACGCAATCCAGACCAATTTCTTCATAGAGTCTCGTATGTTAATTATGCAAGTGAATCGAGAGCTCTTAGTGCTGTATCTAGAGGCCGCGGCTATCCTAGAGCGGCTCTTCATGTGCATTGGGCTCGTGTGATCGATTTGGTCTTAGTCCTTCCCAAAAAGGGTAGTAGACTGGACTGTCCGAAATTTTCCTCTAACGTTGTTAAGCGCCTTCGTCCAAATTATACATACTCAAACTAGCCTGCCTCGCATTTTCCTTGATCAGGTCATGCTATACCCCACAATCAACAGCCTTGCTGATTATCGTGGTCTGGTTACTGCTCGGGCAAGGCGATGTGGCGCACTACGAAGTTTGTGAGGCTGATCCAGAAGCCTCGCGTAGCCTCGTTCAAGAACAACTAGTCCTTTCTAGGCCCGGGCAGCCAGCCACCCGCGCAAAAGGCGCCCTTGATGCCATAACCCAAATGCCGCGTGGATTTTCTCAAGCCCAGATCAGTCTTAAAAGCACTAGATACTCACTACTACTTTTTTCCCCCGTCATGATACCTGGCAAAGTGAAGTATAGCGCTACACTTGAAGTATGGATTTGGTATAGGGATCGAACTGATGCACAGGAAGAGCAGGGGTATTGTGCAAGCCACCAATATCTTCAGGCTTCTATTAGCTATTTACGGCTCACATGTTCTCTTAATATTAGTTGCCCAAACATCATATAAATTGTTCTTAGCTCCTCAAGGAACAATGAATCGGAACTTCGCAGATTTTCAGCACCACAATGTATTGCACTACTTTTCTAACCAGCTGTATTTTTCTCACCACCGCTCTTGGTGCAGCAGTCGGTGGAGACAGAACCACAAACACCAAGGTGTCATGCCTGACGCAAATGGGCACAAAATCTACTGGAAGAGTTCCTACGTCAAGTAGCACGAGCACCCAAAGTCTTTCACCACTTACTGTCACCAAAACTGCCTGCTCTACCATTAAAGTCACTCCTGCCGCGAAGACGATTACAGTTACCAAGTATGCGACCGTGCGAACCACAACTACACTTAAAACCATTACGAAGGGCTTCACTACTACGCTAACTGAGGCAAACACCGTTACAAGTAAGTATAAGTTGCGAGGTGAATTTGTATAGCGTTCATTAAGCTCTGATAGGCACCAATGTTCAGTCCATCACAGAGACTGCCACCCAGACGCTATTCACTGCAACTACTGCAACTGTGACGGCTCCAACCCCAGCCGGTTTCCATCCCGCTGCAGACACAGCAGGAGAACCCCAACCTGCCCGTCAAGTCGCACCAAGAGGTTCAAAGCAACTGAGCAACAAGGAACCTGACTGGTGCGAAGTGAGAAAGTTCCCGCAGTCAGTTCAATGTAAGAATCCGATCCACACTTACCAAGATAGCATTGTTTCTAACTTCACACAGGCAAAGTATTACTACAAATTAGAAAGGTTTCTACAACCACCGTCCAAGGTCCAGCTGTGACCGTGACGGTCCAGAGACCTGTCTCTCTGACGACAAAAACCGCCACAATCACGAAAACTGACGTGCGTTTCATTGGAAAAGTGTCCTCTACAGCAACACTCACGTCCAGCATGACCGTCACAACCGTCGCTTTAAGCACGGTAACCGCATACACAACCTCAACCACGACCTCCACCGCCACCTCCACAACAACAATCTACCCCCTTTGCTCCGGCGCCAACCTACTCTCCACCTACAACGGCCAACAAGTCAGTGGTGGATCCGGCGACCCAGATGGTACGACCGGCAGCATCATGAGCGTATCTTCTGCCAGGACCGCAGACGGCTGCTGCGCAGCATGCTTTGATAGTAGTGTCCGTAATGACTGTCAGGGTTTCTTCTTTGGCAGTAGTACCTGTTTCCTTGTTTACCCTCCTGCTTCGGCGGCTGGAACGTGTGCGGCACATGGAAGTAAGTTCAATACTGGTGGGTTTTTCCCGTATACGGTTGGGAATGGGCCATGTGGGACGATGCATGCGACATAAAAGGATTGGACGTTTCTTGAGGTGTTTTGATGTATGACTTAATAATTAGAAGACGTTTTTACAATTCATAGAGAAACAAGAGCCTATCATAATTCATCTCCACGTGGCTTACTATTTTCCTCCTCAAGCACAAGAACCAACTGTTAATTGTCCCAGCATATGAAATTCAAGGCAATCTCAAAGGAAAATAGGAAACTAGACCATTTTTATAGCTCATATTTCTTCCCTTTCCGCCAATCATCAACGCCAATCACCACTCACACTACTACTCGCCTGACAGCCCGGCACGCTATACGACCGATTAGGATCGCTCTCCCACGCCACGCTACCGGAACTCGACACACGAATGAACTTGTACTGCACATTCTGGCCCGCTTTTAGACTCACTGTGCCGCTCCAGACAGGGTTGGTGGAAGTGTACTGTGCGGCCGATAGCGCAACGGCTTTGCTGGTGTCCCAGGAACCTAGCTCGGCAGTGCTCCCTGCAATCTTAATCGTGTCGCCGAAATCCGTGGTGATTTTAACGGAGAAGGTGACGGAGACGGCGGTCGGACATGCGGATGTTGCGAGTGTTGTGGGAGCTGCGGATGTGGGTGTTGGATTTGTGCTGGCGGTTCCAGCGAGGAGAACAACAGGCTCGCCGTTTGTAACGCTAACGCATACATTCCCACTTCCATCAGAAGTGTACGAGCCACTGCCAAACACGTTCGTCCACGCTCCGTTCGCTTTCTGCGTGTTGAAGCAGTAGTTTCCGGATGTGCCTGAGCCGGTGTTGGTCGTGAGGACGACGAGGTTCCCGCCTGCGCGGCTCCAGGCGTATGCGTTGCTCGCCACGTAAAGATGAACATGGTCGTTGCCAGCAAGGCCACCGGCTGACTTTCTTGCGCCGGCCAAGCGGGAAATAGCTTGGTACATGTTTGATTGCGTGTTGAAGGAGCTGCGCCAGAGGTCCTCGCGATTTGCGGGATCGGCACCACCGGCATAGGCCTGTTCGGTGCCGTAGTAGACGATAGGGATACCACGAGAGAGCATGACGAACGCGAGTGCATTCTTCAAGAGCGAAATGTCGTTCTTCTGGTTCAACCACCTCGGATTATCATGGTTGTCGAGGAAAGTTCCGAGGGCCGTGGGGTCAGGGAACGTATTGCTGATGGTGTTGTGCATGTCGACGATTGCTTGTGCTGAGCCCTTTTGCTGGTAGAAGTTGTTCATGGGATAGTATGTAGCGTAATTGAGGAGCCCTGGTATGAGCGAAGCATAGCCCGCAAGGTATGTTGGATTGCCGTCAAACACTTCGCCAATGCTGTACACTCCAGCAGCTGCAGCGAATGGCGGCCAAAAGTCCTTTTCGACGTGCTTGACCGTGTCGATGCGGACGCCATCGAATTGGTACTCTTGCACAAGCCAGCGAATCCAGTCCTGGTACAGCGTGCGGATTTCGGATTTTTCAGTAGCCACGTCGGGGAGATCGGCAATGCGGCACTGCTCAACGCTGTTCTGATTTGAGTAGTCGATGTTGCAGCGGGAGTGGTAGGAGCTGTCTTGGTTGAGGGGTGCTGGACGGTTGTTTGAGATGGCGCCGAAGCCCATGTGGTTGGCTACCACGTCGACCATCACGTATATACCCTGCCATTGGTGAGAAATTCGCTATAAAATAGTTCTCCATAGTTGTGGCTTACCTTTGAATGTGCTGTGTTGACGAGGCTCTTCAAATCATCTGCGGTGCCATAGTTTTGATTGACACTGTAGAGATCCGAGGCCCAGTATCCATGGTAGCCGCCATCACTATCTGCCCCTCGGTGAGCATGGAATTGTAGAAATGTGGACCTAACTTACTAGCAACAACAGGTGTAATCCAGATGGCATCGAATCCGAGGCCCTTGATATAGTCGAGCTTGGATTCAAGTCCCTTGAAAGTACCTCCACAGTAGTTACCCAGGTTACCACAAGAGGAACCCCCGGCATCACTACTGCTGCGAGCAATGCGATCAGTCAGAGCAAAGTAGATGCTTCGTGACTTCCAGGCATTGGTGTCTGCTGTCGAAACGACAGAGACGAGGTAGAAAAGAAACGTGAGCAATTGGCGAAAGAGGCCCATGATTCAGGAGAACCAGTGACAACCAAAGTGTCTTGTTAGGTTTCTAATTTCCCAACTCGCGAAGACTCGAGCTTATTATGTATGTTTCCCACTCCTTCACCTAAACATCATGTCCGGCGTTGTTTGCAAGTGTCAAACGCCGAATGAGGTAGTTTCCCCGAACCCGTCACACTACGTCAAGCCATAGGGCTGTCGATGCAGCGGAAAATTGATTGCAAGCTTCGCAGGGACACAATCCAGGGTGCTGGATAAATTTAAAATAGTGTCGGACCGAGAGCTCACCAATGTGCTCAGCATCCGGCCAAACTACCGACATATTTTGACATGCCTTGACATGTTTCTCCACGTCCCACGTGCCCGCAAAACGTGGGGAAAAAATGCCTCGAATGACCTGGATACCGGTCCTGGGCTTCCTCTTCAGAGGTGCATTACCGTTCCCCGCAATATGTCTTCGGTTCTTCCCGTCTCTTGTGGGTGCTCACAATGATACAATTCGCAAGAAGCCGGTCCGACATGTGTGAAGGGATGCAGTCACATCACCCACAGGTTCAGCCTCCATGCGTGATTCAACGTCGAAACAGGCTACGAGGCCGCAAGCGAATGTCGATCCCCGGTTTGGAACGTCTTGAACCCCAGCTTTGTGGCTTTGCGGAGCCCCGCAACGCACGTAGTCTTAATCAAAAGGGTGCGCTAGGGCGATGTATGGCCGGGTATTCGCGAGCTTGCATAGACTACCGTGATGGTGATGGCTTCTTGGTGTGGAAGTAATAGGAGTTTGCATACGGATATCGCGGTTGCCGTCAGGTTTTGGGCACGGCACATGGGACTGTGGAAGTCGATTGGGCTGGGTTATTAGATTGCAGAAGTGAGGAAGGGACTGGGCAGGTCTTCAAGCATGTGTCTCTGGATACCAGGAAGGTATATAAAGGGGGGGGATGAAAGTCAACTGTGATTGAAGAGACTCATAGTGTTTCCAGTACACGGAGAACTTCTACTACTCTTCTCAGGATCATTCAATTGTATTCTTTGAAAGCCCCTTTCTGGACCTGCTTTATCTAGAAGCCATGCTACTCCGAAGCATCCAAGCTCTCGCATTTGCAGCTTGCGTTCATGCTCATGGGTACTTGGTGTCCCCCATGAGCCGAACAGGACTGAATGCAAAGGTACGTCCAACAACACCAATCGCCCACACCCAGCATGCTAACATTGATCACAACGCCACAGAACGGCAACGATTCGTGCCCTGAATGCACGATTCTCGAACCAGTCACAGCCTGGCCGGACCTTGACTCGGCCGAAGTCGGGCGCAGCGGTCCCTGCGGCTACAACGCGCGAGTCAGCACCGACTACAACCAGCCGGGTCCAAACTGGGGAGAAGCACCCATAGCAACCTACAAAGCCGGAGACATCGTCACGGTGCAATGGTGTGTGGACCACAATGGCGACCACGGCGGCATGTTCGCCTACCGCATATGCCAAAACCAAGACATTGTCAATAAGTTGCTCGACCCAGCATACCTGCCCACCCTCGCCGAGAAGCAAGCCGCAGAAGACTGCTTTGAAGCTGGTACTTTACCCTGTACAGATGTGAACGGACAGGCTTGCGACTTCAGCCCGGACTGCTCACAGGGCCAGGCGTGTTGGCGAAATGACTGGTTCACATGCAAAGGGTTCCAAGACACAAAGTGCCAGGGCGTTGACAATTCTGCGTTGAACTCGTGCTACACGTCGATTGCGGGCGGGTACACTGTTACTAAGAAGATTAAGATTCCAAACTACGTGTCGGAGCATACGTTGTTGTCGTTTAAGTGGAATTCATTTCAGACGCCACAGGTATATCTCAGCTGTGCTGACATTGCCATCTCGGGGGGCTCTGGAAGTGTACCAGTTTCTTCGGGAACAGCATCCACACTTTCGACTGTGGTGGCTACGTCTACGGCTAGCAATGCTTGCGCAACGCCCGTAGCTAACGTCGCCGTAACATGTACGTAGCCGTATATCCATCTCCTATCCCCAATACTCACCACTCTTTACTAAAACCCGCCGTCCAGTCTCCCACAAAGTCACCACACAAGTCGGCCAAACCATCAAGCTCGCCGGCTCCATCTCGCAACTCGGCAACTGGGATCCCTCATCTGCGCCCGCGCTCTCCGCCGCAAAATACACAGCTGCGAATCCAGAGTGGTCGATTACGGTGACGCTGCCTGCTAAGACGAGCTTCGAGTATAAGTTTATTCGCGTGGAGAGTAACGGTGCGGTGAGTTGGGAGTCTGGTGATAATCGCAAGTACACGGTGCCCGAGGGGTGTCAGGCAGCGACGACGGTTAGTGGGCAGTGGAAGTAAGGGATTAGGTGGTGGGGAGAATGAATTTTTTTTTCTCATTTGTTACTTTCTTGGGAAAAAAAAACCCTCTAATTTATCCCTGGTATATTTGTGTTTTGATTTTTTGGCTTGCGACGATGGTACAAAATAGTCGTGTAAATGTTCTCCAAGAAAATTCAGGTAGTTTCTGCTGTGACCACATATCTATTAGCAAACTCTATCTCGCATGATGTATATATACATGTACCTGAGTAATTTTTGTGGTGAGTAAAGAGAGGGCAGTTGCGGGGTCAACCCTGCCTGTATAAAACCCTTCTCCAACACTCTCCGCCCACCTTCCAATCTCCTTCTCTCTTTCTACAACCCTAACCCAATACTACCGCCAAGCGATCTGTGGGCCTCCTCTACGTCATGCTGTGGTCTGCTCCTCGCGCTGAGCCCCATCGGGCATTCCATCGTACCACTGTCGGTGGGTAGGGCAGTACGAAGTGGAACGATAGGGTAAACCGCAGTATAGTGGGGCATTCCTATTCGCGGAAATGGGAGCGACAACTCTCCCGAAGCGGTATTGTAAAGGACATGGAACCTTCCTATACAGTACAGGAGGGGCACTTTAGACGTGGACCGCAGCAATGGATCGGCATGGGGAAGGGAATTAGCGAGATATGGAGAGTATTGGACCCCTCATTTTTCATTTTGATGGCGGGTTTAGAGTGGGTGCAGAGTGCTGCCGTGGATGGAGAGGGAGTATTTAGCTGGATGCTAGGGTCTCTGTTGGCTGGGAGTCTTGTTACTGAACCACTTCAGCAGAGCATTCTTGAGAAGAGCTAGGAAACATGTTCGACCTCAATCCACGCCGGCTTCTTGCGGCCTTGGGCGTCGCTGTGTTGGTTGGGAATGGCGCCACTCATGCGCTGCTAGACAATATGGGCAACATGGACAACCACCACGACCACGACCACGACCACATCCCCACACTATCAAACATTCATGTACGGATGGGTGCGGATGTGGCTGCAGACCCAGGGCCTGGTGGCACCGCCCCCGTGCGACCTTTCCGGCTGGACGAGGTGCGCCTCGGAAGTGGCTTGCTGCAGGAGAAGCGCGACCGCATCAAGGCCTTTCTCCGCGCATATGACGAGCGGCGCTTCCTCGTCCTCTTCAACAACCAAGCTGGACGGTCCAACCCTAGCGGTGTGTCTCCGCCCGGAGGATGGGAAGACGGGGGCCTTTTGAGCGGGCACTGGACGGGGCATTACATGAGTGCGCTGTCGCAAGCCTATGCGGAACAAGGCGAGACGGTGTATAAAGGCAAGCTGGACTGGATGGTGAAAGAGCTGGCAGCATGCCAGGAGGCGTACACAAAGAACAAAAAACCAACACACCCAGGCTATCTTGGTGCATTGCCAGAAGACACAGTGCTGCGCGCCGGCCCTCCACGCTTCGCTGTCTATGGAGGCAATCTCGGTACAAACACTTGGGCAGCCTGGTACACGCAGCACAAGATCATCCGCGGACTGCTCGATGCGCACTACAACACCAACAGCTCACAGGCGCTGCAAGTCGCTGTCAAGATGGCTGAGTGGGCTCACCTTGCCCTCACCGTGGGCGACAAGAACCAGCCGGGCTACACTGGAAACCTCACCCGCTCCGACCTCAACTACATGTGGGACACGTACATTGCCGGCGAATTTGGCAGCGCAAACGAAGTCTATGCAGAAATCCACGGCCTGACGGGTGATGCTCGCCATCTTCAAACCGCCCGCGCGTTTGACAATCGCGAGTCGCTTTTTGGTGCTGCAGTAACCAACAACGACATCCTCGTCGTCACCCCCCAGAACAAGCCAGGTCGCCGCCGCGCAGAACGTCTCCATGCCAACACCCACGTCCCGCAATTCCTGGGCTACCTGCGCATCTACGAGCAGAGCGGACTGGACGAGTACTTCAGCGCCGCCTCCAACTTCTTCACCTGGGTCGTTCCGCATCGCGAATTCGCGAGTGGAGGCACCGGCGGGAACGTTCCCGGCTTCAGCGAGAACCCAGAGTTGTTTCAAAACAGGAACAACATTGCCAATGCAATTGCAAATAATGGCGCCGAAACATGCACAACGTACAATACACTGAAGCTGGCCAGGAACTTGTTTTTGCATCAGCATAATGCAAGCTATATGGATCACTACGAGCGTGGTTTGTTCAACATGATTGCCGGCTCCCGCGCAGACACTTCTTCTACTGCAGACCCCCAACTCACTTACTTCCAGCCACTGACGCCTGGTTCCTCTCGCGAGTACGGCAACACGGGGACTTGCTGCGGAGGAACGGGCATGGAAAGTCATACCAAATACCAGGAAACCGTGTACCTGCGCTCCGCCGACGGATCTGCCCTCTGGGTGAACCTCTTCGTCCCATCAACACTAACCTGGACCGACAAGGGATTCTCCATCAAGCAAGAAACCTCCTTCCCGCGAGGTGACACCTCAAACTTCACCATCACTGCAGCCGGGAAAGACCCACTAGAAATCAAACTCCGCGTCCCGGGTTGGATTCGCAAAGGCTTCCAAGTCAGTGTCAACGGAGAGGCCCAAGACACGAGCACCGTCCAACCAAGCAGTTACTTCTCCCTCACCCGCACCTGGAAAGCCGGCGACACAATCTCTCTCCGCCTCCCCTTCACCATCCGCACCGAGCGCGCCCTCGACAAGCCCGAAATCCAAGCCCTAATGTGGGGTCCCATCCTACTCCAAACGCTCGGCAAACCCACTGGAAGCAGTAAATACCACCAACTCTCTCTCTACCGCAACCTCAAGCTCGACGGCGACTACCAACGCGCCGCCATCAAACAAACAAGCAAAACCGCAACTGGCGACCCTCTCTTCACTGCAGCAAATACAAGTTTAACTGTCAGACCATATTACATATCCGACACCCAACCCGTATCCTCGTACTTCCAGCGCGTGGAACCGCTCGTCGTGTTCGGTTCGCTATCTACTGGTATCCAGAACCGAAAGCGTAATGATGGATTGCCGAAATACGATGTTCCTGTTTCGGGTGTCGCTTCTCCTGGTACTGACGGGCCGACATTTTTGGATATTGTGTGGGATGGGGCGCCGTTTGCAAGCCATAAGGCGTTTGTGGAGACGGTCACTAAAACTGCGGATGCGTTTGTCGCGGCGAAGGTGTATAGTCAACAGGAGCGAGATACGATTGTTAAGGTGGCTGGAGAGGCAGAGAAGGAGCTTGCGGTGTAGAAATCACTAGGTAATCTTACGGGTGTGGGTGGGCAATGGTGAACGTAGTGGTATATACATGTATATATGAGTTAGGAAGGATAAATAAAATCATTTGAGACGTACGCGCCCAGATAAAAAAAACAGTGACTTATACACAGATTAACGTCAATATTCGACATTCCTAACCATGTCGTTGAAGAACTGGGCCAAGAGAAGCAGGACAGATCGGAATTGCGAACCAGACACACTGTCATCAGCAAGGTGACGTATAGTGTCATACTTTCAAAGGCATAGTCAATTTTTGTTTCCTCCATAGTATCTTCTTGGCTTAAGAATGAGGAGATGATGCGGTGATGCGTACGTAGGGGGATCATGTGCGAAGCATAAAGCGCGAACTGAACTGCGAACTGCGAAAGCTCGCAGTTTAATTTCGCAGTTGCCGAAAGGAGTAAAACGTGTACATCAGCATACTTACTGGCGCCGCTTGGGCTGGATCCATGCAACATGCTCAAGATCAATCATGTATTTAGAAGGACTTCTTTCTCTCGAAAAATTAGTTTGGAAGCGAAATACTACTCTTTCTATTTGGAGTAGCAGTTCTTGGACGATTGTGTCACATATTTTCCTCTGACTTCTCGTCGGTTCACGCTCGATTGTTTTCGTTAGAGTTTACTTAAGCATTTTCATCTTGGCCAACAAGGACGGATCGGAAAAAGAACTACAATTGATCATTACCTTGATAAAGGTGAATGAACAGAGCGACAGCGCATCGACAACGATAGAAATAGCTCCAGACGCGAATATCATGAGCTATTTCAACCTCGAAAAGCACAGGCCCGTGGTCTTCACACACATTGTTCTTATGCTTCTGGCTTGGATGGTTGTATTACCTGTTGGTAAATACGGCAAACATACCTCGATAATAGTCCATCTCTCTAATAAAACATAGCTGTGATGTTGAGCGTAGCTAATTCGCGCACCCGGCTACCTATTCAACTTGTCTTCGCAATTACCAACGGTATCGGAGCGCTACTTGGTGCGGTTTATTCTCATCTCACCCCTGAGCTCTATGCGAGACAGAAGCACGGCCGGGTTGGATGTGTTGGTGTTGTATTTTCGATGCTTTGGCTAGTTGTCACGCTTGTGCCGAAGGCGAAGGCTGGTGTTGATATGCGGTCATACTCCAGAAGCTTTCATAGCAACCAACGGAGCTACGAGGTTCTAATACAGAGTTCAGATCCTTCAAGCTCTGCATTAGAACAAGAATACCAGGATGAAGTATTACATAGTCCGATATTCGATGAAGCCGATAATAAAGACGAGAAGTTGGAAAACGGCGGTCGTTTCTATCTCTTCACCGTCGGCGCTCTCTTTTCGAGAGCAGTCGCTTGGATGGCCTCGAAATCCGCGCTCCAGGCTTTTCGAATACTCAGAGCTGTTTCCGACCGGGCTATTCTGGTGCTTGGCTTTGTATGTATAGTGACTGGCGTTGTGGTTTTCAGCGGTTCTTTTGTAAGCATATTGGGTTCATAACATCGAAAGCTTGGAAAGAAATGTTACTAACACATACTAACTACACATCTAGCGCGACAAAGATGTGTTCAATGGCCTTACACATTCAATTAAAGGAGGAATATTCTTTTGGTACGGTCTATTGACGTTTGGTCGGTGGCTTGGTTGCCTAGCTGATTTCGGTTGGGCGTGGAATCAAAGATCTGGTAAAGAGCTTGTTGAGAGCCGTGCAGCTAAGATGCCTACGATAGAGCTCATCGAGTCGGCTGTTATGTGCTTTTATGGAGTGACGAACGTGTGGCTGGAGCATCTTTCGAATCCGGGCGGTACCTGGGAACCGAAGGATCTTGAACATGTTTCGATTGCTTTGTTGTTCTTTGGTGGTGGTCTAGTAAGTTTTGAAGATTGTCTCTATGTTGGCTAAGCTGATGGATTGGCTTAGGTTGGAATGTTGATTGAGTCCATTTCACTGCACAAACTCACCATGGCACATTTCCGATTGCTCATGGACCGTGGGATTAGTACGAACAGGGCAGCTGTTGTCCAGGAGACATCACAGTTATGAGAGCAGCTGCAGGTTCCTATGAACCCAATACCGGCAATCCTTGTATTTCTACTTGGATTCGTGATAAGCTCGCACTATCAAGCTTCCAAAGTCTCTTCAATGCTGCACATGTTATGGGGCAAGATATTCATGGCAGGCGCTCTCTCCCGAATGGCGACCTATGCCATGCTATTTCTACGTCCTCCCACCTCTTTTCTACCTCCGCATCCACCGACTGAAGTCATCACTAGCTTCTGCATGATAGCTGGTGGGCTTCTATTGATGCTAAGCAACACGGACACGATTGAAGCGCTGGAACATCACAATCTCGATGCTATGTTTGTCTTCACAAATGTTCTGGCTTTGACAGCTATCTTGATGGCTTGGGTAGCGATATGTTTGGCTATCAAGGGTTGGGGTCAGCAAAAGGAAGCAGCAAGATTTGAGGGAATGTCGACGCCTTTCTGAAACTTCATACTATCGCACGAGTAATTGCGTTGATCTACCACAATCTTCCTGCCTTGATACTCTACTATAAATACCATACTTCGGGTGGGTTAAGCGAATATTTTGATGTTAAATACACTTTAAAAAGGATCAGTGGTGCTAGACAATGTTTGGAAAACCTGCCCGTCCCAACTAATTCCAAGGTCGTCATACAGTTGGTCATTCCATATACCCCATGGAAGAAATTCTTGCTGAGGTAAAGAAACCACTGTCTCCAATGTGTCATTTTCTGCAGCGCTGATATCTTGCCCGCTAGCCGTCGACGATGACCGGGCGGGAGGCACAGTGAGATCGTCGGGGACTTCTCGTCTCCGCAACTGAGACGCCAGCCATAATGCGTTGAAGATGAGCGATCCACCCATCCTGCTCTTAACAATGGGTCTGAGACGCCTCTGACCGGGAACAATAGATCTTGCAACTGTAAATCGAATTTTGATGGCGTCCAGCTCCTGGATCATGGACTGCAGAATTGTAGCTTGCGGCCCACGGAAGCCAAATTCATTCAGAGTAGTAGTGTTTTGCACCATTTGACGCTGGATTTCGGTCGCCGCAACAAGCTCACGGTTTGATTCTCTTTCGTAGAACATAGATAATTGCTTCAGTTCGCTCGGTGAGCTTATAGGTGACCGTAAACCATGCCACGTAGCTATTCAAGACCAGTTAGAAAATTGGTAGAGCGGTGTATCCTTGCGACTTACTGTGTGCTGATTTGAAATACTTTCAGCCAGGTTCTCCAACGATATTTTGGGGACTGAAAGCTGGATAATAAATCTTCCGAGTGATGGTTTATCAGAATCTCAGATTGAACTTTGTCAAGACCCATATAGAGCGCAGCATTGACTATAAAGCCTACATTGCATCCAACCTGGATCATCGGATTGGGCACGCAGCTCGAGAGACCATTGGCATATCATGAGCAATGCTTGCAGGTCCTTGAGATTCTGCATGACTTTAAGAAGCAGACGTGCAATAAGCTGTTCAAAAGGCTCCAATAGGAGTGCATGGAGATATGCGTGTCGTGGGTGAAACCGACAGGTTGTGATTACAATAGCCCAGAAGAGAGCAGGACTGTTCTCGTATAATATTGTTACGGAAGTCAGTGGCTCTAGGATTGGAAAATGAATATAATACAAATCATCAAAACTAGATCATCGTCAGACATTGGCGACGAAGAGAGGTAGGAGGCATTTACTGCTGGTAGAGGTCCACAATAATGCTGCTGCCTATGATTACATCTCCCAGCTTATATGATGACAGTAGGTGTTGTTCATTTAAATGGTTCTTCTTATCAAACCATTCCTCTGGAGCCCTTGTACTAGCAAACAAAGTTCCAGATCGATCCGGTGAGCCGATGCACGAAGGCAGTTGAGGTTCTAGATCTTGATGTTCTAGAGACTGTGGCGTAGTCGACAACTTAAAGATGGCCGGTGGCTCCGAATGCGCATGAGGGATACTCACCCAAGTTTAGCTTTCATGATGTTCGCTTATGAGGATGTACAAGTGAGAGACGCATCCTTGCGCTGACTCTCTTGAAGTTAGGGTCCATCCTGCAATCTAGGTTCCGGCCAACACACCTGGAACAACGCGCTGGGTATCTCTCGCGAACATCGCACCGTAACTGGATTCGTCTTAACAATTTGCCAGTTATGGTTGACAGTGAATTAGCTTTACTTGCCGACATGCAGTACAAGATTTTGCCCTACTTTTCTTCGATGCTACAGCGGCGACATCCATTATGCTCAATTTTTATTTATCGTCCTGTTCATCCGCCAAATGTAGAAGCAACGCTCTTATTGTTCATTTTTTCCCTTGGCATGATTGTGGCAGTGATGGTGATTGACGCGTCATATTCTAGGGTCACATGAAAAGATGTGTCAGCCCTAATGTAAACGAAATAGTCAGATTCACTGAATGTCATCGCTATATACTGATTTCGCTATGTGATTATAACAAACCTAAGAATTATCTTTTTAGACAATACGACAAGCGCAGGAATGAAGAATTAACTCATTGGTACCTTCAAACTGCTGGCCTATTTAGAATCCCCCATCTTGACTCCTTCCAAACGTCAGACCAGAAATATATTCGATTCAATTCGCTACTACAAAACCTCACTAAACAATACATCTCTGCGAAGAATCCTTCTCCAAATGATCCTTCCTCCTATACGCTTCAGGATAAACGCCAGCCCACAATGTCTTCAAACCTAAGCCCTCCACATCAGAGACCCACAACGCCGGGGAAGCAACCGACAACTTCCACTCATTTTTATCCGCCGCAGCCAGCAAGACACTCAAATTTCCTTCCGCATCCTCTGGTCTTGCAGCACACACAACAAATGTCGTCTGCACGACGCGAGCAAACGGAACCTTACGATTAATCTCACAATGGATGTAGTACTGCCACATGTGAGAAGCTAGGGGGAAGTCGAACGGCAACACCTTCCACTGGTATAAGTGGCCATCCATCGTCCGAAAGTTCGGAATGCCTAACGTTTTATTCTTCAAGGCTGGTATCGGCCATGCGCAGTAATGGACGTGGATTCTTCCCTTGGCAAAGACGGCGTTCGGATGCCGAGCCTGAAAGGCTCGTGCAAATTCATATAAACTGTCTGGAGAAGAGATGACTTGCGGTGCGAAAATGGGACTCTTGAGCAGCGCGGTGTGGTCTATTGGCCCTAGGTTGTAGTCAAAGTATAAGTCTTCGAGTCCGTCGGTGGCTTGTAGCACGATCGGACAAGTGTGTGGCTTTTCGTACTTCTTCAGGAGCGTAACTAGGCCGTGGGATTCCATGTCCGCTGCGATTTTGCCCATGACGCGAGCGTCTCGTTGCGAACGCTTGTTGCTTGCGCATCGGATGAGGTCAGGATTGATGTCCATTACGTCCCACGCCCGCACACGACTTCCCTCATAGCGGACGTTGGGGACGGTAAGATGCGCGATAGGAGGGGCGTCCAGCAAAATGGCCTCTAACCACTGGTCTTGCTGATCAGAGGGGATTGATTCCCGGACAGCTTTTGTGAGAATGTCCTGCAGACTGTCATCGGTGAGTCGTAACAGCACATCTACTACCTCGTCTAGGATAGCGAATTCTCTCCCTGGGAGTCTGTCGATGATGACGAATTGGTAATAGTTCGTGATCAAGTCATCTCCCCTGATTCGCTGAATGATTGCAATATCTCCGAGGATGTCTTCCAGTGACATTTCAACTTGCCACTCTGCATCGTCGAGCCTACCATCTACACGGGTTGAACGTGTCCGCCTTATCCATGGAGCCTCCTCACCCTGAGAGACAATCTTTCCGGGGCCGAATGGGTTCTCCTCCGAATCATAGATGATGACAATGAAGCGCGCAACTAAACTGCCTAACTCATGAATCAGAGCTTGTGCCAAACGATCCGTCTTCGCCATTCTCCCAACAACGTAGCAACGAGACTGGGCCTCCGTCGTCGTCTTTCCATCGTTCGTAGTGACCGAGACCCCAAGAGAATCCGTATACCCTTTCGCCAAAGCAACAAACCCCAAAAGTACAGCAAACAAACTCTCCTGAGACACGTCATCACCTAAATTCAACCACCCACCATCGGTGTCCTCGACATCACCATACCGCTTCAACGCAATCAGCCGTTTAACAAGTAGCACATCCTCAAACCCAAAACAAAAGCTCTCAACATTATGAAACGCGACAAGATCCCTAAAATATCTGTACAAAATGTCCCACCCCTCAACCGGCATCTTGCGCTGCCCATCTTCATCTTCGCCAACGAGCACGCCACCTAGAATAGCCGTCGTCGTCGTCGAAGAAGAAGAAGAAACGCCAGAAGCTTGAGGAAGCAGATAATCACAGACCGCGTCCCGAAGAAACCTCAGCGTACCGCTTCCACCGAAAGCTTCGAAAAACTTGATATACACTTCGATCTCTGTTGGCGGTCGCCGTCTGAGAAACGCATCGATGCTCTCCGTCTTACTGGCGAATGCCAGCGTTTCTGAATCAGCTTTCCACATGAGTACCTCTCGTAAGACAAAGCGAACTACGTGGTCACCTGCATCGGGATCCCTTGGGGCAGAATCTTCGCTGTCTTTGATCGTTGGGCTGGAGTCGTTGAGAGAGGGTGCGATGCTGTATAATTCTTCGACTAGGTGATTCGTAATGTCGAATAAAATTTGCTTGAGTTCTCTAACGTGACTGTCGTGCGGTAAGTGAGCTAAATCTGGCATCGGTACTTCAGGTGAGAGTAACGACCGGTACACTAGCTGCTGTCTGGGTTCTTCTTCTTCGCATCCCGCTTGCAACGCTTCCGGTGATGTTGGTGTTTGTGATATCGATGCAGTATTTACCTGCCCACTTCCAGTTTCAGCAGATAATCGCACTCCAATCGCATTCACTTCCTCCCTTAACTTAAGTATCCTCCTCACATGCCTTCTATTTCCCTCCCAATCCGCACCACCACCACTAAAAAACCTACGATTCACTTCATCCTGTAGCGCAATAACTTCTTTCCCTCGAGTATATTTCTCTTGCATTTTCCCCATACTACTTCCCCCTCTTTTGCCTCCTCTTCCAGCATCTGATCTTTCATAAATACCCTCCGCCTTCTTATACTGCGCGTAAAGACTGAGGTACTCTTCATAATGCGCTTTACATAGTCGATGCGAGAGCTTGGTTGGTTTGACAAGACACTCGGTGCCAGATTTAGATAGCGCGATACAGGTTGGGAGTTCTTCGTGTTTTTGTTTGTGTGCTTTGGAAGAATTTCGCAGATGGGGGTGTGACTGGGTACTGATTCTTGGGGTCTTGGAGTGAGATGGAGGTGGGGGTGGCATTGTGTGGTCTTTTTTTAGAGTTGGAGGTTGGGTGGTTGATTGATCTTTCTTCAGGGCTAGGAAGTCAAGCGTATTTAGATATTAGTATCTTTGCGTCTTCTTTGCTTCGCTGAGGCTGTTTGAGGGCTTTTGGTGTTAAGGTTTGGTGTAGATGGGTCGTGGGGAGATGTTCATCTGGCTACCTAGAGGAGGTCAGGTCAGGTCGGTTAACTACACACCGGTGCGGGGCACTTGTACTACATACATGCATCTTACCGGAGGCGCAAGGCTGCGATTCAAATTCGAATTGCGAAGTAGAAGGGTACGGTCAGCGAACGAAAGTGTCTGTTGAACAAGCTACAAGAGATAGGGCAAAAACAGAGACACTAAGAAAGGAGAATCTCGTCCTATAGAGAAACATATTCTCAGAAATATCTCGTATTTAGGAATCAACGCAGGTTTTTTTCCTTATCCATAACCTCTAAAATTCTTTGAGTGATGATCGCGCCTGGACCAATAAGGTCAATGTGATTCAGACACTCTTCGGATTTTCGATCATGAAATTTGGCGCTCGTATTCTATATTTTGATCTAGTATTGCCTACCAAAGTGATGAGGATTAAGCTTGGTGAGGGAAGGCAAGCATTGACTGGAGCACGTGTGGAGATTTATATGGCCCTCTCATAGGATGGGATAACGTAGTCGTTTTCTTTTGTTTTTGTCTTTTTAAGAAAAAAACACAATAAAAAAAAGTTAAAAGAGGGAACAATGTTACATCCGTAATTACCATGCTATACACAGGAAGGTACAAACGACGAGTGTTGACTTCTCAAATATTATTATAAAGTAAAAATGGTTTAGTGACAAGAATAATGTTTCTTTTTCATGATATGCTAAGCTCTCTTGAAAAAATAAATGAGCAATCAGTAAACATGGGGCCCTCGAAGAAATGCATGAAAACAGTAGTAGCCTTGTTCACATACCTCATCTCACCTTCCAACCAAGATGAGATAATGAAAGTAAAGAAACGACGAATCCAGTCTTGGATGTAGAATGTCTATTTTGAAACTGTGGCGGTGTCTGTCGTGAGTAAGGATAGAGCCCCGAAACCTCGCTTATACCGAGATAATCACAGATACATTCTAGATCTAGACTATTCAATAGTTCAACCAATAGAATAAAAGTGTGGGGCTCCCAGAAGATCATGGCAATGCATATGATGGAACCCGTAAGTGGCCCTGGCGTAACCCGGCTCATGGAGTCCGCGGGGTCGGCCTGGGGTTAGTGTGAGACCATGGGGTATGCCCTGGGACTGGCTTCCTTGTGCATATCTAGGCATTTCTTCTATGAGGCATATCAGTGGCGCATATCAGCCGTCACGCCAGGTGTCGTGGGCACGGACACATCGGGGACACGACTCCGCCATACATCAATAGAGGTCGATTTAGGAAGTCTGGCCTTGCTCCCTAATGCTTGACGGGCCATTCTCCCCCGAGAAGTGGCTGGGTTTCGCTTTATTTTATCACGAGATGAGGGGTGAGAAGTATCATCTGAGATGAGTTAAATGGATCAGCATATCCATAGCTTTTTCAGCAATCTCTCAGTCTTCAAATCTTCCCTCGGCGCCAGCTACTCCTTATTCCTTCGAATAGTGTTATTCTTTTTACATCCACTACAGCTATGGAAAAAATCGCCAAAAACAAAGAAGATGTACTCCAAGAAAGGGCGAATGCCATGCCTGAAGGCACTGTTGACCATACAAAATGGTGGCATCACCGAAACCTGCGGACCATGAATCTTCTCATGATCTTCCCACTACTTTCGATTTTCACCTTAGGGTAAGTAGTCTTTGGAAAAACCCCTACATTCATTGTTTACTTTCTCACTGACCTTACCATATCTCAGTTTCGATGGTTCTATGATGAATGGCTTGCAGGCCGTTGAAGGTTGGCGCTCTTATTTTGGCGAGCCTCGAGGCGCCACGCTTGGCCTTTTCAACGGTGCCTACCCCATCGGTGGTCTTATTGCAGTCCCTTTCATATCGAAGCTTAATGACCATCTTGGGCGGCGTTGGGGCATCGCAACTGGTGCGATTGTGTGCGTCATTGGCGCTACATTACAGGGCGCAGCTCAGAATCTCGCAATGTTTGTCACTTCTCGTGGAATCATTGGTGCCGGCGCTGTTCTCATCCAGTCTTCTGGTGGACCTCTTGTTGCTGAAATCGCGCATCCTCACCAACGGTCTACAGCGACTGCGCTCTTCAACACATCGTACGCTCTGGGCTCTATCGCTGCGGCTTGGACTACGTTCGGCTCGTTCAGAATTGACAGTACATGGTCGTGGCGGATCCCTTCACTTCTACAAGGCTTACCTTCGGTACTACAGCTCGCAGGTATATGGTTCGTACCTGAAAGCCCTCGATGGCTGATTTCCCGCGGCCGAAACGAGGAAGCTCTTAACATGTTGGTCAAATACCATGCAGAAGGAAACGAGCACGATCCCCTTGTCCACTTTGAGTACAACGAAATCCGCGAAACAATTGCCATCGACAAAGCCAACGACGCCGGCAATGCCTTTGACAAATACTGGGAATTCATGAAAACTCCAGGCAACCGGAAGCGATTCTTCTTACTTACATGGTGCGCTTGTATTAGCCAAATGTCCGGCAACGCATTCATCTCGTATTATCTCTCGCCTATTCTGGCTCAGGTCGGGCTCACATCAAGTCTAGAGCAGACGCTCATCAACGCGACTTCGCAGATGCTGTCTTGGTTCTCTGCTCTGTACTTTGCTACTCTGCCGGCGAAGTTTGGTCGACGAAGACTTTTTCTTTGGGCGCTGGCTTGTGTTTTCATTTGTCTCGTTGCAATTACGTCAGGAAGCGCCATGTTTGCTAAGGACTCTGGGAACAGGTCTGCTGGTATTGCAGTGGTTGCGTTCATCTACCTCTTTTCGCCGGCGTACAATCTCGGTCTAACGCCTAATCTCGGATTGTACATTACTGAGATTGTGCCGTACACGCTTCGTCTTCGTGGCATGGCGGTCTTCCAGTTCTGGAATCTTGGGTTTATTCTCTTTTCGACGTTTGCTATTCCTGTTGGGTTGGAAGCCATGGGATGGAAGTTATATTGTATTTTTGTTGCATGGGTGTTTGTTGAGTGGGTTGTGGTTTGGTTCACATTCGTTGAGACAAAGGGACCGACTCTGGAGGAGATTGCGCTGATCTTTGATGGTCCAAAAGATGTCCATGTTGAAGCCGTAGATGTCAAGCCGCAGAGTCAGTTTGTGGAGAAACATCAGGCGGAAACCGTCGCGTATGAGGAAAGGAAGTAGGGACAGAACCCTCGAAAACGATGGAATCTGCGTCGATGAAATCTATCGGTTCTGTGTTTTTAGCTCGTATTCGTAGTTTGTAGTCAATGTACAGATCTGTACGCCGTCAGAATATGTAGCAATGCAAAAGGCCTCATCATATCGAAAGAAGCTCAGCCCTTTCAACACAGTGCCTCAATGATGTCCTCGCAAAGCAAACAACCTTAGACGTTTCTACAGCGTGATCAATGCCTCGACGTTCCCCATCCGCTCTCGCTAAGCGTTCCTGCATATGCCAACCTTTGCCGGCCCCGCAATCTCGGACGTTGTGGTCACGGAGTCTGTCCGTGTGTCCCCGCGCACAGGGGCACTAGTGAGCATCTCAGCCTCTTGTCGCCTGTATTTCTCGCTGAACACTGCGTTTCTCCCCGCACGCGGAAATATTCCGTTGGAATAGGTTATTCGCACTTCGAATGGCTAAGAATTGCTAAGCAGGATTGTGGCAGTCAGCTGACTGAGTCATGGTTGGCTGGTGAATAGTCTTGAAGTGCACTCGCCACACCTCTTTAACATATTTTGGACATTGATTGACTATTTTCTTGTGTCGTGGAATAACCTGGACGTAAAGTGTTCCCCTTTAGTTTAATGAGTACTATCATCAGGTATCGAATAAGAACGAAGATTGACATATACCTGTAGTAGTTTATGAGCTTTAACTTGCTTTAAGAGAAACTCTTTTCTAAGAGCCCCAGGGCTTTTATGTTAGCTTGAGCTAGTCAGGTTACGGCCGAGTTATGTCTAGGTCATTTCGCGACACGAGAGCTATTATATCTCCTGGAAATGTTTCCCCCAAGTACTGACGTCAGATGATCTCCAGGATGAGCATAGTTAACCAATGCCTGGGCTCTTTGTGAATTAGTGTATACCGTACTGTTTACTTTGAAGCTGTAACAGACCAACAGCGACAGCAATAAGTCACCAATCACGTGTAACTTCAAGTTATTACGTCTCTAGGATTCAACGTCCCATTATGACTACATAAAACATAATGGATGCACTTGGTTCCTGACTTGCCATCATTCTTGTCGAAAATCGTGATTTTCCCTTCATGTCCTAGCATACCATAATCTCCCAAGTCTACTAAGTTGTTACCAAAGCCTTGGGTCGAAGTTCAGACTAGCATTCATGGGTTCTGGGTGTGGGTGGTACCTGCAGTAGAGACCATAGGTAGCTTCCGATTGCCGCACACATACCGACAAATCAGGAAATAAGCTACCCCTCACCTTTCGCCGGATACTCCAGCAATTGCGACAACGGGCTCATGGGATTCTTCTTCCACTAGTCTAGAAGATTATGCGAAACGGGTAGGCAGATAATGCACGTGGCCGAGTACTAAGTACTGAATGCTGGTAGCGCCCGGGGAGCTTCGGACTTGCCCAACAAGGCAGACTATTTTCCATTTGTAATGCTCCAGTACCCACAGCACCGTAACTCATGTACCTTAACACCGAGAAAGAATAATCAAGGTGCATCGATCGAGTATATATTGTACTGCTCTCTAGTAATCTTCCTCCAATTCTCGGTCTCTCCCAAATCTCACAAAAAAAGTACAACAGAATGGCAGCTCCACTCGGCACTCCCCCCACAACCGTACGTCCATTCCACACAACCGTATCACGTCGCAGCGTCAAAACTAATGTACCATCTAGTTTGAAGAAATCCTTGCGCAAGAGAAATCCCTCCGCCTCCCCCACTTCACTGCCGAAGACGCTTTCAACCTAGGCATCTCGATCCGCACACGCCTCCGCGACGTAACCACCCAACCGGCCGTCGTAAACATCGCTTTAGCAAACAACCAACAGCTCCTCTTCCACGCAACCTCCCGCGTGGGCACCGTCCCCGAAAATGACAACTGGGTACAACGGAAGCGCAATTTCGTGCTGAGATTCGGCTGGAGTACGTGGGCGGCGCATAATTATTTTGACAAGGGGGACGAGGAGATGTTTAAGCGGAGGTTTCAGTTGGGAGAGAAGGCGGGCGATTATGCGATTCATGGGGGTGGGTTCCCGGTTTATGTGGAGGGGGTGGAGGGCCCGGTTGCGGCGGTTGTGGTTAGTGGGTTGAAGCAGGAGGAGGATCATCAGGTTATTGTGGAGTGTTTGCAGAGTTTTTTGGAGGGGACTAAGTAAGGGGAAGAGGAAATATTACGTGGGATTTTGAGTGCGTGGGTAATGGGTTGAGATGAGGTGTTGCAGGCGTCGTGATGATGGATATGGATGGATGTCTGAAAGAGGACATGTGAAGGCTGATGGCAGCATTGGACCGATATTCTCATTATACTAGCTGAGGAGAGGAATCGCTCGAGGTATCTTCCACACTAACTACATCCCACCTTAATTCCCCGCCTTCAAAATCATACTCAAAATCTCCACATCCCCTCTCGCATCCTCCAAAGTAGTTTTCACAGGCTCATTGTGGACAAGCATACGGTACAACGCTTTTAACTCCAGCGTATAAGGATCCTCATACGTCTTTCTAATCACAGTCTCCTTCAGCCCGCCATCCACATTTTCCGAAATATGCAGCGTAACAGGAAGACCCTTGATATACGGCGTATCAAACTGCACACGCACTGATTTCTCCTGCCCATAAACTTCAATATGCGCGTCGAATTTCGGGACCGAGTTGAGGCCGGATTCGTAGGTTAGTGGAAATGTTGGGTATTGGAATAGGACGCTCCAGAATGGCACATTGAGACTTGCTCCTAAGATCTTTTCGGGCATGCCGAGGATTTCGCGCATGGCGGAGATGTCGTGAGTGCCGAGGCCGGAGAGATATCGCCACCTGAGGATGTTTGATTCTGTGAAGGGAACATTACATTCGGTGTGGAGCGCTTGATGAACGAGCTCTTTTGCGCGGTTGGATTTTACTTGGATGGCGGAGTGGGGTATGTCGGAGAAGGTTTTGGGGAAGGTGGCGGATTGGGAGACGAAGGTGGAGTTGGGGCCGATGATGTCTGTAGAGTCGTTGCGTTAGGTATCATTTACATAGCCTATTAAAATAAAATGGAGAAGAAATGGTGATGTTAATATTGTCCTGTACTTACCTCTCACCCTAGCATAAAGAATCTTATCAAGCCCCCCAACTTCCCGCACTGCATCCTCAAAAACCCCAGCATACCTCCTCATATACCCCACCATAACCCGTCCTGTACTCTCTTTCTCCACCTCTATCAACCGCTCCAAATCCCTCTTGTTCAATACAGCCGGCTTCTCTACAAACACATCTTTCCCATGTCTCAACGCACACTCGGCCTGCTCCGCATGAAACTCATCGCTGGTGCACACAAACACCACATCCACATTCTCTGATTTACACAGTTCGGAAGGGGATGTTGTTGTAGCGGGTGATGATGGGATTTTTGAGGAGCAGTGGGAGAGAAGGGAAGGAGAGACGTCGCAGAGATAGGATATTGTGAAGTATGAGGAGAGGAAGAGTAGGGTGGGGATGTGGGCGACTTGGGCGATTTCGCCGCAGCCTATTATGCCAACTCGGAGGACTTTGGCTGGCGGGTCGGCGGCGACAGCAGAGGACATGCTGGGGTGTAATTCGGTTTCTTTGGTTTCCCTATTTTTCTTCGTTTTGGAGGGCAATCGGAGTCGTGGTATGGGGCGGTGGGATGGCGATGGATTGGGTAAGTATGGAGTGTTGGACTGGAGATATACGTATCTTAGGTAATATAAGGGCTATGAGCATGCTAGCCAGGCAGATCCGGGTACTCGTATCCCTGGTTTGTCAGAGGCATGTATATATGTATATAATCACGAAAGGAAAACATGATCCCCCCGGATAACTAGAGGCTAGCATTGAATTGGGAAAGTACGCCAAGTTTGGTCCAAGTTGGGGAGGTCCGGATTTCCCCGAGCCAGCGGCTGATTTATAATTCGTCGGTTGATGTTTTGGTGTTTCTTCTCCACTCGTATTCATTGTTAGCTTGTCAGTTTAGTCTACCTAGGCCACTTTTTATCTTGCCAGCCCATCTGTCCCCGCAGTTTCCCTTTAGCTTTGCCCCGCATGGCCAAAAAGACCAAACGCCTGCGTTCTCTTTGTGCAGACTCTTAATTCCTTGATTCCCCCAGTCCCGAGACTCCCCATTGCCCACAACTTGAGCACTCCGACCATGTCCTCCATTCCCGAATGGATCAGCGCGCAGCCCAGCCCTGAGTTTGTCGCTCCCTCTGCTCCTACACCTGGGCCTGCTTCTGGATCTCCATCTACCAACCATCATACCCACACCCAGGCCCACCATGGCCCCAATCCCCGCGCCAATGCCCATGCCCATGCAAATCCCGGCCCCCAAAGAACAAAATTCCGTGCCATGACCTTTCCCCGCAGACGCGCCGTCACCGCCTGCGAAACATGTCGACTGAAGAAAACAAAATGCGATAATCGTCGGCCCCAATGCTCCTCTTGCGCGAAACATGACTGGCCGTGTAGTTATGATCCACGCCTCGACCATTCGAGCTTTGACCCTGCGAGTTTGCTGATTTTGGAGAAGTTGGATGGTGTGCTGGGGCGTTTGGATGAGCTTAGCAGTGGCAATGGTGTCGGCATAGTGAGAGACTATGGTGGTGTTGATGATACGAGGATAATTCCTACGGGGAATCATGATCAAGTCCAAGACGGAGCTGGAGAAGACACCGAACAACAACAAAGAGATGATAATGACCGCTGCGCGTCATCAGACTGCCTTGAAGTCCCCACCGTCTTCGCCTCTGCAGAACGTATCCTCTCTTGGCCCATCTTCCAAAATAAGTATCCCCTCGATCTTCTCTCCAAAGAAATCCTCGTCGGAAGCTCCCTTACCCATCCCGCCTCTAATCAAAGCCCTTCTGCGAGTCTGACCTATCAAACCGGCAACGGAAACGGTCGTAACAAAAGAGCGAAGCCAAGCATCGATGAAGAAGATATCCCACATCTTGTAGAACGCTTCTTAGAGCGCGTGCATTGCAAAAATCCAATTTTCGAGGCAAGGTGGTTAAGGCGGGCTGCCAGACAGGTCGCTGAGGATGGGCTGAGTTGGGATGAGGTTTCTTGTGTAATTGTAAGTACTGATGACCCTAAATCAAGTCAAGTATTCCCATTCGCAGTCCCATATCCACCCCCATTCGCTACCCATTCCCAAAGTCTACAACCCCAAAGACTAAAGGTCTCAATTCAATGATGCTGATAGCTTCCAGCTCCTCGCATCCGCTCTCGGCTCTCTCGCCCCACCCACATCTCCAATCCCGGTAGCTACCCACTCTCACCTCCAAACCCACACCTCCTTCAGCACATCCCAATCCGCGCTCATCGCAGCAGAAACCTACTACAACCTCGCTTGTCGACGCCTAGGCTTGCTTTCCCACAACCTACTATCCTGCCAATGTCACGTGCTTTCAGGAATTTACTTGATGTATACGCTGAGACCACTGAGAGGGTGGGCGGCATTTCATCAGGCCGGATCGGGGTTTTCGTTGTACTTGAAGGGGAGGGCGGCGGTACAGGAGAGGTGTGGCGAGGTAGAGGGTGTGGATGTGCAACAAGAACGACGTTTGGAACAAAGACTCTACTGGACAATTCTCAAGTCCGAATGCGAGTTTCGTGTGCAGCTTGATCTTCCGCAGTCGGATTTGTGTAAGCTGGGGTATCCGTATCTTTTCCCTTCTCCGCCGAGCCCGTCGAGTCCTGTACAAAGTCCCCAGCTTCTTCCTCAAGACCAACTCCAGCACAGCAGTGCGATTGGACAGACGCCTGGTTCTGGCTCCGCTTTGTCGCCGGAAACACAGGTTTCGACGATGACATCTACCGTTTACTCGCAGAGATTGGAAGAGCAGAGTTGGTTTTATTATCTGAGTGAGATTGCGTTGAGGAGGATAGATAATCGCGTACTTTGTGCGTTTTATAAGAAAGATCATCGGCACTGGGCGGAGAGGAAGGGTTTTGCGAGCCTGCTTAGCATGGCGCAGGAAATCGAAGCGCAACTAGATAATTGGTATGTACTCCGTTCCATTTCTAAAAATTTTTTTGCAATATCTACATCCACTCCTACTCCTATCACTCCAAATCGAAGATTCAAATCCCAACCCTGGAAACAAGAAAATAACGGGCCGAGTTCTGGCCTGATCGTTACCCAGCAATGGATCTGATGACCATAGGTACAAATCTCTCCCACCCCTAATCCACTTCTCCAACCTCAAATCCCGCGAACAGCTCGATGAACTCCGCCTCGTAACGCAAGGGCGTGCGCAGTGTATTAGGACATTGTTGTACCGCCCTTTTCTTTACTACGCCATTCATAATTCTAGTTTCAATTCTAACCAACAACACCATCATTCACAACATACTTCGCCAAACACGACGTCACCCATCTCACCAAGCCTAACCACCAACAACCCGAACACAAATGCACACGCAAATACAAACGCGCGTCCTACCGCAGACATGCAATCCCTCCTCGATGCATACGTGCAAAAAGCTCTGGAATCATGTCTTGTATTCGCTTCTGGAACGGGAAAGACGCATCGACATCACGGGACATGGTACGGGCTTCGCGAAAGCATTGCGTGTGGGTTTAGCTTGGTTGCTGCGCGACGTGCTGGGATGATATCATTCGAGATTGATAACACCTCGCCTACTGTATCCAATATGCAAAGTCCCGAGCTTCGTTTTCATGGCGGGATGGTCGCTGCAAATGGGGCATGCAGTGCAACGGACGCCAGTGGTGGACACGAAGAACTAAGAGAGGATGCGGTGCATGATGTACCTGACGCTGATACCAATCCGCAAATACGAGAAGCCCAAGAGGAAGATCAAAAATCGACTCAGTATGCGAATGCGCTACGGATATACATGGCGCATTTGAGGTATTGGGAGGATGAGGGGCCGGCGGATGTCAGGAGGGCGAGGGCCATTTTGGAGGAGCTTTGTGGGGGTGGGTAGGTCGTTTGTGATTCAGCCTGGGTATTGAGAATGGCTTGGGAAAAGGGTACGCAAGGAAGATAGGCGGAAATTTTCTTTTGCTTGGGCGTTGATGAAGCTTGGATATTTTGTGTTGCATGGAACGATAGTGAATATACCCACCGGAGGAGAGATTTCAGATGGAGTTGTTCACGACGTTGGTATTATATCTTCGATGTAGGCTTTTGATTCGATTCGCCTCGGTGGTGGAAATGTGGCGTTTGCTGGACGGGAAATAGAATAGTTAGTATTTCTGTTTCGAAAGAAAGGTAAATTGTTAGGTACTTATTCTTCACTTGCACTTTGTCCCGGTCCGGTCAAGCCAAACGGTCGTGCGGGCAGCAGTGCTGTGCACATATAGCTCATTTGCAGAGTATAATATTACTACCACCCCGTTTAAGCGCAATAGACTCGTGCGACTTACTGTATCATCGTCTGTTTTTGCAGCCTGGGGACGAAACGAATCGGACCGAGTGGCTGGGACGCTGTGACGGACTTGGGGACTGGATTGGGCATGAAGGGCGCTAGATGTTGTAGACAGTGGTGAATGGCGTTTAGTGCATGGTATTGATTTGGTTTGGGGCGTGGCAATTCGTAGGTGTGTTGCTTGTGAAGTAGAATCGGGGACAAGCAAAGCATTCGGCACGATGCATGAGATTGCTGCTTCATCTAGAATCGAGAGAACGCTCTAGTGAACTGACACCCATTACGTTAGGATTTTTTTCGTGACCTGTTTCTGAATGCCAGCTTTCACGCAAGTGTTGAGGCATTCGACCGGACGATATGTTGGATTTTTTTTATTCTTCTTTCTTTGCTAGTACCTATGGTATGTTCACGATACCTGAGCCCCAGCCTCAAACACGTTAATCACACCATCGCCATTCAAGTCATCCTCGTTCCCAGGCCCAACTGGCGTCCCATTCGGATTATTCCGATCAAACGTATCCTGCAGCTGTTGGATGATGTTCCTCTGCGGGCGCGGGCTCCTGCGTGATACCTGTGCTCCAGCCTCAAAAATATTAATCACCCCGTCTCCATTCAAGTCGTCTTCGTTCCCCGGACCAACTGGCGTCCCGTTGGGATTGTTCCGATCAAAAGTGTCCTGCAGTTGCTGGATAATATTCCTCTGAGGGCTCCTGCGAGAGACTTGAGCGCCGGCTTCAAACGCATTGATGACGCCGTCGCCATTCAGGTCGTCTTCATTTCCGGGGCCAACTGGCGTCCCGTTGGGGTTGTTGCGGTCGAAGGTTTGCGTGAGCTGGTCAATTGCGTCTTGGGTTGCGGGATCATTTCCTAGGCCGAGGAGATTTCCGAGTTGGCGGCGGTCGATGGGCGAGGCGGAGGTGAGGGCCACGACCAGCGCGAGGACGGTGAGTGAAAGCTTCATTTTTGGTGGGTTTTGTAATTTTGGTTCCGTGGATTAACTCTGGGGAATACAAGAATGGTATAAGTCAAAGCACCGCCTGGGTGATAGAGAAGGGTATAATAGATGGTAATATTGTCAATGGGAAGCGTATGCTTGCATGCTACCAAAGGCGATGAGGCAAACTTTATACATTCCTCTTCTGTACATGCACGCGATGGAGTACAGTAACATCACGGCCGTTAGGGCAAATATCCCTTGCCTTGGTTTCCGATCGTGTGTGTGCGTTGACCCTTTCTCCAACCACTACGACGTTCTTGTTACCTCAGCGCCGTCTGCGCGCCTGCAACGACTGTACTGCCCGACTAGGCATCCCAGTATTGCTGACACTCGCAGAGGAAAGTGTAGCCGCATTAAGCCTTGTAAGTAGTAGTGATGCAGCTTGTTATGTTTCTGCCTTGTTTTGGCCAGGCGCTGACATAACGTGACAGTGGGAGTGGCAGGCCACTTCTCCACGAACTCCTGCAGGACGCGTTTCAGATGCTTCCACAGAGCCGCTTGACGCTAGACAGTCCGCGCCTCAGGTGTCGACTATGCCTAATACAGCACGCACATTACCTATCTTGGAAGAAATCTTGTTAATCTCATACTTTGGACTGCCTCCTATGAGGCTTTAAATGCTTTTTGGTGTAATGCTCAGTGACAGCATTGAGACGTGTGCTTACTCAAGGCTGGTTTTTCCAGACTCGGGGATGGATACTCACTGCACACTGTACTTGGCTCCAACTTAACATTTCCCACGTCTATTTACCTCGTTCTCGTAGTAAATATTGTATTGCAGTACAAGCTTGCGCATGTTTTGAAGATGTTCTTACAAATGGCGTTGCCAGGCATCATGGTAGCAGTGCTCCCATCTTTTCTTGCAAGTGTACTAGTTTCACTAGCTGCACGGAGACTGAAAGTGGGTATTACAATCGAACCAATTAGATGAAAGCTGTAGAAAAGTGTACTGTTTGCTCTAACTTCCCAAATGTCGATGGGGGTGGGTGTCTCCGATTCTGGTCACCACTGGTTTATAACCGATTCCCGTCCCCAAGGGCGTACTTTTGGCATACCTGGAATTACATCATTCATACATGAACGCCCCTCCAAAAGACAGCACACCTGTGGCCACGGCTTCAAGGGTTGAGATTGAAAGGCTGAGCCCGGCAGCCTCGCTGGCAAGGCGATAGGTATTCGATGCTGTGTTTAGATCTCATTCACGGGTCATCCACAGTTGGCTCCTCGACTGTTTGTTGTACATGTCGCTAACCTTTGTTTGAAAGATTGAACGCTTCTCATTGCCCTATTAGTCATATGTGTGAATGATGTCTCTGCTTCAGCCTTGGCCCCCTTGTTGATCTCGAGTGATTCGCATTACACTTGTAGCAGACGGTAGATTCAATAATACGACATTCCTAAATCTGAATAATTCACGAAGGGGGATAGGTTTAGGCTGGTCTCGATGTGACGGCCTTGCCTGCCAGACGGATTTGAAAAGCGCCACTCCATTCCCTGTGATACGAAGGAATGATTGGAGAATCCCACAATGCAGTGAAAGCCACCGCCACTGGTTCGTCGATCGACTGACCATATTACTCTCAGCCATGCATACCCCGCCTATATCCCTCTCCACTCGCTTACTTCCTCATTACGGCAGCAAACCTACTACTGCGAATGCATCATCGCTATCGTCTGATCCGACAAATGCCTACGGAAAACGGCGAAAGCACAGCCTGCGACACCAACTCGTCGGTTCAGAATGATACTCCACTTCATACTCCGCAGGTGCAGGTGCGTTCAGACCTGAAGCCATCGTACCATCGCATCACCTTTTTCGGGGCGCTTGTTTTCAACGTCTGCGCGTTTATACTGCCTGCTCTGTACGGCACTCTCTCCAAGCTATGGGTGGCCAATATCGACGCTTCCATGGTCGTCACGACTGATGCCTATACCTACATTGGGGTGTTTGCTGAAGTTCTAAACGAAGGCTTATCCCGCGCATCCTACTTGGTCATTGGAGACAAGTCTAATCGCACCTACCGCGAGAGACTCCAGCTCACTCATACACTGATTCTGTTCCAGTCGCTTCTGGGCCTAATCATGAGTATTGGATTCGTAGCAGGTGCATCCAGTTTTGCCCAAGGATTCGTTCCTGTGGAGGTTCGTAATGTCAGTCTTACATATGTGCGCATCTCCGCATTTTCTGCATTCAGCTCGGCCTTGGAGTATGCAGTCAATTCATCCACACGTGCCCTGGACAAACCGGACGTCCCACTCATCATCAGCTCAGTCAAGTTTATCTTCAACATTGTTCTTGATCTCATCATTATTTCCAAGTTCCATGTCGGCAGTATCACACCTACGGTTAATATGCAAGCCACCATCTCGCTCGCTTGCAACCTGACTTCTGCCTTTGCAGGATTAGCATACTTCATTTATACTACAAACTTCAGCTCCGAGTCGCCTTTATTCCATGATACGTCCGACTGTAAGATCAGTCCATCAATATCAGCTTTCATGAAGCTCTTCAGACCTGGGTTGATTTTCTTCATCGAATCTGCTATCCGCAATGCCCTCTACCTCTGGCTCGTGCATGGCATTGTTGCCCTAGGAAGCGACTACGCAACAGCATGGGGCGTCTTTTCCACCATTCGATGGGGACTCGTCATGGTTCCCGTTATGGCTCTCGAAGCCACAACGTTAACTTTTACCGGCCATTCATGGGGCCAAGTCCGCGCTGAGATGAAAAACAACTTTCGACCCCATGGGGTCAAAGTTACGACGAGACAACTTTGGAGCGTAACGCGATGGGCATTTTATTCCATCTCTATCGTTCTACTCATTGAAATACCTTTGTGTCTTCTAATGTCTTTCCTTGGTGCCCAACCGTTCGCGCTGTACCTTTCCAATTCTGATGCCATTTCACGTATCGTAGCACGCATGTGGCGTACAATCGACTGGTGCTATATCCTATACGGGGTCTCGACACAACTGGCCGCAATTCTCGTCGCTACATGGCCAATGTGGTACTTGTACCAGTCGCTGGCGTCTAACCTGCTTTATGTGCTGCCGTGGGCTATTGTTTGTCAAGTTGCTAACTTGAGTAAGGAGAATGCTTGGACATATCATAGCTTGGTGTTTGGGGGTAGCCTGGTCTTTTCATTCTTTACGGTGGTGGTGGTTGATGGGTACTGGGCTTTCAGATTGTGGAAGGGTATGATGCCGATTAAATTTGATGGACGTGCTTCATCCACGGAATAAGGCTGTGAGATAGAAGTTTTTGATCATGCAGTCTTTTAATGAGCTAATACTGCGCGATCCACCCAGCCACCATGGTGATATTGTGAGTGTTGATACCGCATTACGTCTTTGGAAATAGTGCATTGTTACACTAAGGAGGTGCAGCTTCTGGTGCTGCTGGCAGTGATACATATCTATGCGTGTCTATGTTAATCAGCAGCACAGTGTATCGCAAAATGCATCCTTCTGGGGAAATTTTTTCGAATTCTAAAAACAGCATTGACCATAGTGTGTCATTTAGAAACTGTTCAACATGAAATTTGAGTGGTGTTCAAAGTTGTGTTCATAATATTTCATTGTCACCCGGATGTAGATATCGATTGAAGGATGATTCTTCTCTCTTTATCATGGATTACCTCGAAAATGAGTAGCTAAAGGAAGTCAGTTTCAGGAGAAACGTTCATAGACTAAGGTAATGAATTTTACTTACGCTTTTATTCCCCAACTGAGGCGGGACATTCCTTTGCCCTACTCGAACTTGCTTCGCCCCCCAATTAGGGATCTGTGCCAAAAATGGATTTGGGAAAGTTTGCAGGTGTTGTGTTCATGATCGCTATTTCTGCGCCTTGTATCTAGCAGTCTTGCGTTCGAAGCCCAATAATAAGTTCTGTGGTGACACAGTAAGGCAAGGCTTAGAGCCTTGCGTCACTCCATCATACTTTCTTGTACAGCATCAAGGTACATGGGGTGTTCCTTGCTGCCTAATACTGATGGAGTCCGCCTGATGATGGACCGCGTGAGGAGATTTCACTTTACCAAATTATCGTCTGCCATACTATTGTGGAACATTGTTGATGCTCACAACTGTTTGCCTCGTTTTGTACGTTGCGCAAGATCCCATCATGGCATTATTCAAATAGGCAGTCAGCCTCCGTTGGCCACAATTTTACCATTCAACACTTCACATTACAATCAACACATCATTGCGTCCATTCGATTGCAGGTATCCCTATCTAAGACGGCGTTCAAAGATCCTCGAAACCGACCTGACCACTGATTCGTCATGTCAAACTTAGCTTTGTCACCCAAACTAGATGTTTACATTGGATCATGGACAAACTGGTCCCATGGCAGAATTTTAGGGGCGACACTGACATTGTCTCAACGAGATGGAAACCTTCTCATCGCCTTCATAGCGCTTTTTGTTACTTTTGTCGGGACTTGTTCCTTCAGACTGGCATGCTTTGCCTTCCACCGTATCTTTTCGACCCAAGGCCCACGGGATGCAGTCTATCACCAACGGCAAGCAATTCTCAGGAACTCAGCCAACGGAGTCACTGCCCTTTGGCAAATGAGTCAGCTTTTGTGGACGTGGAGAGGCAGGGCTCCCCATATCGCGCGCAGGATTTTGCCGGTCATTCTCTACATTGGAGTTAATGTTCTGGCATTCGCAATATGTGGTGTGCTGTCTTCCAACATTGCTGCAATGACAGGGCAAGAAGTGTTACTGAAAGAAAACGCATTCTGTGGCGGATTCGATTTGAAAAGGAACCCCACATTCAACGATCTCACAGCTGTAATGCAACCCTTCGAAGCTAGGAAACACTTATCTGCCTTCAACTACGCCCAGGACTGTTACGCTGCAGAGAGCCATGGCGGCCCTTGTGGCTCGTATGTTAAGTCACGACTGCCGAGCACAGTTGACCGGAATGCAAGCTGCCCATTCAAGAGTGAGATGTGTCGCACACCAGATAAAAATCTTAAACTCGATACTGGATTACTGAACAGCAATCATCACTTCGGGGTAAATGCACCAGAGCATAAAACGGTATCTGTTCGAAGAATATTGCATTGTGGTCCACTTGTCACCGACGGTTACTCTCAGCGGCCTAATCGATCCACGTCTCCCGATACTAGGTACTATTATGGTCATCAAGAACTCATGGGCGAATACTGGTCTGACTATACCTTCGAACACTCTCAATCTTACACGAATGGGAGAACGGAACAACAAGGTTTGATAGAAGGGGCAGAGTACGACATAGGGTAAGCAAGGAAGAAAAATCGTGTCTCAGTCAGAACCCGAGGGCTAACTGGGATAGCATATCCAAAGCATTCAGGCGGGCCGGGGAAGAGCGAGGAAATATGTCCAACTTTACTCCAATACAGGCACTTGAACGCTCAGATGCAGACGTGTTCATAATATTCTTATCGGCCAATAATGTGCAATATATTGGGCCCATTGATGACCATTGGTTTGCTGCGCATCGCGAAGGCTATATGGGGGGCTTCTCGCTCGATAAAAGTCGTGGCCAGCAACTGTATATGGCAGACGAAGCAGCATCGCCACTAGGTTGCGCGCTTCAGTACCAGACGTGTCTACCAAATCGCCGCTGCTCATCCATCGGTACCGTTGGGGACATGCTGGAACCAGCGAGAACTATTCCAAGTAGTACTCCAGAAGAACAGGCCCGAGTCCAGCAAATTTGGAGTGCACTTGAAGACGCGCCCCAAATATTCTCAATGGGGCTATTAGGAACAGTGACACTGATGGTAAAATACAGCCTGATGCGAGGTTTCCAGGTCATCCTTCCTGATAACCAATGGCAACTAGAAATTGAACGATGGCATAACGTGACATCAGCTGGATACCATGAAACTTTCGTCCGCCAGGCTGATGGCTTAGATGAAACTGTACGGCCCATATACAAAATAGTGCGCGATGCTAGCACTGAATATATGTGTAAAAATCAAGTAAGTGGTAACGGTTCAATTTCAAAGATTCGCTGCTGATTATACATCGCAAGAAAATACGGAGCACTGCTTACGCCAACTTTTCCATCTTCGGCCTTGCATTCATCTTCACCGTCGGCGGCATAATCATTTTTCTTAGCTACATGCTGGAGGCCTTTGCTTTCGCGTCGCTCATCCGTCTTTGCAACAGAAACCGCGATAAGAAGACTCCATACCAACAACTCGAATGGTGTGCGAATGGAACCTTTCAGCTTCAAAGGCTTGCACAAGAGGAACTTGGTTATGGAGAATGGGAAAAATGTGATCAAGAGATACCAGTTACTAAGGAACCATGCGTTCTCGCGGCTCTAAACGTGGATGATCCGACGCACCCTACATTAGGAGCTACAGCCTTCCTTCCTAAGCCTATCACTTCCCAGCTGGCATCGAACAATCCTGACAATGAAGCGGTTGCTAGCGAAGACAATGCTAGTGGAGTAGAAAGTATCCTGGTTGTTACTCCAGAGGATTCCTCGCAGCTGACTGGGAGCACTCAACCTGTTTCACCAATGTAGACTCTAACCGGGAGGCTGAACTGCCATCATTTTCTGCAGGATGTGATCAACGAAGCTTTACAAAGGTTTGGCGAAGTATAGCAGAGCCTCTCACTTTTTCGGGAGCATGAGGAGGTGACTTTGGTGGGATTGATTACGCAGTTCCAAGTTTAGATTAGCTTCACCGTGGTCGAACCATGGCTCAGTTTTGCATAAGTATTCACTTCTTTGGCAGACTTAAAAATAAAAACAAAATTGTTTAAAACATCTCCTGGAGCAGCTCCACTGTTTATCGCGGTAATATTAAAACTCCCTCTGATTAGACGTTTGAGGGCTCAATGTACTGCTTGAACTCGGAAAAAGACTTTCCCCTCCAATTCGTAGTCTACTCTTTTACCCTAGCCGCAAGGCGTTTGTGACTCTCAAAATATCTAGTCCATGGAAGCTGTCACAGTCTCAACATGAGCAGCCGCAAGCTTCTCTTCAATCTGACCCTCAGCCGGAACTGTCTCATTCTCTTCTCCAAAGACACGCGCAATTTCTTCCAGACTATATCCCCTAGTCTCAGGGAAAGTGAAGAAGATGACAACCCATCCACCAGCAAGGATGAAAATGTAGAGGAGATAATATTTCCATGCAATACTTTCGAGCGCAATTGGATTGATGAAGATGTTGAAGAAGACAGCGATTGCGGTCGACACCCACATAGAGGAAAGACCGCGAGAGCGGAGCTTGTAAGGCCAGATTTCTACCGGGTAGGCGACCACTAGTGGTGTGAATGCAAGAGAGAAGCATCCATACATGAGGAATAGGAATGGCACTACGGCGGTACCGACAGCCTTGGAGCCGGTCTTGTCAAAGGTTGCAGAAAGGGCAGTGATGAGGATGTAAGAAATCATCATTCCTGCCGTCGCAGTAAGAAATAGAAATCGGCGCCCGACTCGGTCCACGTTGAAAGCGCCCGTGAACGAGCAGATTAGATTCCAGATTTGCAAGAAGCCGTTTATCAGTGTCTGTTGTGTCACAGTCTCGATTCCGATTGTACTCAGCACGGGAGGAAGGTAGTATCCTGCCACATTTTGGCCAGCCCACTGGTTCCAGACTCCCAAGAAAATTGTGATAAATGTTCGCTTGCGGTTCGCTGGAGTGGAAAGCATTTGTTTGTATGAGGTTGCTTCTTGGAATTCCTGCTCCATTTGAATCGTCTTGGTTATCTCCGCGATCTCAAATGCCACCAGAGGTGATGACTCGTCGCCTTCAGCATGAAAGCGAACTAAAAAGTCGCGAGCTTCTTGGTGGCGTTCTTTGGAAATTAAATATCGTGGGGATTCTGAGATCAATAGGAGTCCGGGTAGTGCAGCAAATGGGAGAACAAGCTGTAGAAGGGATGGAATTCGCCAGGACCATGAATTGTCGTAATTACGGGTACCAAATGTAGCCCATGCTGCGAGGAAAGAACCTTCCAATACTATTAGCTTGGATCTTCCGTGCACTCCTTTTGTCCACAGTCACTTACCAATGTACCAGCCGCACATAAAAAGACCTGTGAATATGCCACGCTGCGTGGGATATGCTGTTTCTGTCATTAGAAGGGGGGCGCAGCCGCCGAAGAAAGCACTGGCGATGCCAACAACAATTCGAGACATAACAAACATGGGAATATTGACAGCTCCAGTTTGCATGCCAGCCCCAAGACACAAAAATAGGTATCCAGCTAGAATGGTCGGCTTACGACCGAACCGGTTGGATGCCCATGCTACCATCGGGAAGCAGAAGATGGAGCCAAGATTCTGAGAACCACTGACGAACCCAAGCCACGCGCCGGATGGATGATTCATGAAAGATTGCCAGTGTGGAAGCGCGAGGACACCGTTCAGCATCGAACCGTCGTAACCGTTGCCCGATGATAAAAGAAAGAGACTTCCGAGGCAGAAGTTCAGGTAGAGGAGGTTGGTCTTCTTGTACCACGGTCGGTCGTTGGCCGGGAGGACGGCTGCCATCTCTGCGCCTACAGATTTGGCGACATTGCCTACGGCAGCAGGAGCCATAGTGAATGTTCGTTGCTTGAATTCAAAGATTGGACTCAAAGAATTGATCAAAACCAAAGTTGCCGGTGATCCCGTAGCTGAGCGTTGTTGATGTGTTGGTTGCAGTTGGCAGGAGTAAAGGCACGAGGGCCACAGAAATCGCCAAATATATATACTCAGAAGGTTGCGTATATCTGCATTAACAAAGTCAGGAGTCTTTCACCAAGTGATCAGCCTCCACACCCTTGAACGATTCCCCGGGTGTGTCCCAAAACATGGGGAAGGCCGCTGTGCGGGGAAGTCATGGACGTGCACGTTTGCACAGCGCTCGGTGCGGCGACGCTAGTATGCCGAAAGTTAATTGAAGCATGGGACGAATGAGCCTTTCTTTGGTACTCCGGTACTCCCCATTGCCTAGTCTATCCCCTTTGGACCTGTTGTGGCTGATGCGGTATTGAATTAGGCCAATGTAGGCGGCTATCATGACGGGCATGAGTAATGCCATGTAGCCTCTCAAAAAACATTAGCGCCGATTGAACTTGAGCTGGCGCAGAATACCTACATGAATAGCAACTAAAAGAAACAAAGTCGTCAGGATGTTGATGAACGTGATCAATATAGACTACTTCAATTGCAGAAGACTGATAGGATATACTCTCTCACCGTGAAGCAGCAGCTGTCAGAAACATTCTGGCTGGTCTTCTCGGCCGACTTGCTATGTATTCACACGCTTTGGGTATGACCACATGTGGTACATCTCACAAGGTTATGCCTTTCGTCCCGAGGAGTCGATCCGGCATCTGCTCGGCTCAAGTCCTAGGAGATGCGGGGGATGCAACATGCACGCATTCCGGGGTAACGCATCTAGCCGACCCTTTATACCAGGGGCCATCAGGTTTGCCGATGCGAAAGTGCGATTCAGGCAGGAGTCTGCAAGATGCGTACACGACTCATCAAGTAAACAACAATCAGCGAGCATGGGGTAAGTATACAGGACCTTAAGAAAGTTCATACACCCATGCAATCATTCGACCACCAGTGTTCATGTGTTCACCCGCGGTCATAACTTTCAAATTCGAGACTACTAAGAAATAATAGGACTTCATAATACCAAAGCCAGTCTAGAGCTTGGGGATTCTTCATCCCGAAGATCTAGAATAGAGCTCTATTTCCTCGCCCCATCCCATCACACTAGCATCATCATGGATGGGCTGCCTCAAGAAAGGCCAGATCTACGTTAAACGCTAGCTTTGAAAATGAGTCTAGCGCTAGCGTTGTCAAGAATGAGATGTTGTATCCTTGATAGAAGTTACGCAATTCCTCCAATATAGTCAAGTCCACAGCTGAACATCGGTGCGGAGGCCCGTCAAGCCGACAAAAAAAATCGCGAAGTACAAGATGAAACAGCAGACTGAATCGTCTAGTTCGGCAATCCAGATGTTGTGTTCATCATTGAGACGAGCCTTAACTAAGAGAAAAATGGTTCAATAATCATCATAATTAAGAGACTGTTCTTAGAATCTCCGCCCTAATTAATAGATGATTCTTCCTATGATGTCTAAGGAGCATCTACACAACACACAAAACTATACTGTAGCAACACTCACAGAATTGTATACCATCAAAAACTGCCAAGAACACACACGCTTTTAATACCGCAACGGCATAGACTGAATATGCCCGATCCATTTCCACGGTCATTAGTCTCGCAGACTCTAGACACGCCATTCCGCATCTCGCCTAATTCCACCACTCCCCGGCCGAGTTTAGGGCACTTGGGTCTCTGATGTTGCCAATGAACCCAGAAAGTCAGAGATCTTGAGATGATATTTAGTGGCAGACTTCTAAGAAGGCCACCTCTTTGGGCGATTTAGATATACAGGGATAGAGAAGCCTCGAGTGAGTGGGGAGAAAACCTCGATGGACCACGTACTTGAATCACGAACTACGCCCATTTAGCCTTGAATCTGACTTCCCTATACGCGCCCGTTAACCGAATCATATATCAGTCACATTCTTAAAGATTTTAGAATTACGAAGACTGAGATGAACGATGATTCGCCTGGAGATTTATGTGCTGATTTTGACGGACTACGCCATGCTATGAAAATGCAATAATGTTCACATTACATATCAATCAGAAACTGAAACCGATCTTTAGAGAAGCACTATTCATCTTTTGAATAAAAGTCTACCCTACACTTATATTTACATTCCTGAATCACCTTGCAAGGCGATAAACATATACATCCCAAACTGATCGAATACATGCACAGTGCGGAGTATTCCCAAGCACACTCATGACAACGGAGTTACGGGAATACTCAAGATGGTTTAGACTTTCGTTATGCACGTCACACAACCCTACAGCTGTCGGGTCGGCTAGCAGCATTCCATGCATGAGTACAGTGTCTGGCGTAGGGTGGAATTAGAGCTATGTTTCGATTTCCTTGATCAACGACGACTGTAGAGCACACTGAAATGATAACAAGATAGGTGATACGTGATTCGGATTTTGGAACTTTGGGTTTGGGCATGAGTGGTAGTAGTATGATGGCGTCCTGATATGCGTATGGTCCATAGTTGAATCTGGCGAGGCAGACGATGGACAATGATATGAATTGTCCAAGCCAGTATTTGACAGGTACAGGCTCTCTTCCCCGCCTGCTTTGGCCTGAACCATCAATCACAGTATGTCGTCTGATTTGGTGGGGCTGGAAATGTATGAGTGTGTGTATGGGCGTGAATGTATAGCAGGGTGGAGAAGATCCCCACATCCCCGCTCGGGAAGGCGCCATCCGGGGAGTTTCGGACATTGAGGGAAGCCAATCGGAGCCCAGGACTGTCGTGCCACCAAAGCAAGAAAGAGCAAGACATCCACAAACCTATCCAGGCCGCGCTTTCGCTCTCTATTCATTCATTGCGCGCGGTGCGCGTACTAGATGACATAATAGTTTACCCACATCAACATCAGCCTAAGTCTTACAAGCACTAAACACCAACCCAGTTACCAAACTCACTTCCCCTCTTCTCCCCTCGCAGTACCTCGATTGCAACCCCACCACCACCACCACCATGGCGCAAAAGATCAAAGTAGGCATCGTCGGCTACGGCAACTCTGCCAAAAAATTTCACATCCCCTTCATCCAAGCCGTGCCTGAATACCACATCTACGCATGTTTACAGCGCGCCGCTCCCCCCGCGGATCCTAGCTCTGCACCAAAGGGTTCACACTGCACCGTCGATTTCCCCGGTATCAAGCACTACCAGAAAGCTGAGGATTTCTTTGCGGATAAGGAGATTCAGTTTGTGGTTGTGGCAACGCACACGGATACGCATGCTGCGTTTGCAAAGCAGGCTGCCGAAGCCGGAAAGCATGGTGAGTGAAATTGTAATTAGTGGAATTATTTGTGTAATTTTGGTGTACTTTTGGTGTACTTTTGGTCGAGTCATGACTGATGTAAGAACAGTCATTGCGGATAAACCATTTGCGCAGTCGTCCAGTGAGGCCGATGAGGCCATCAAGGCGGGCGAGAAGAGCGGGGTTATTGTGACGTGCTTCCAGAACCGAAGATGGGTAAGGTTTGCTCCTTCTTTTTTCCCTGTTTATATTTCTGTGAACCTGATCTGCTAATTTATGGACTGAATATAGGACGGCGATTTCCAAACACTCCTCGAACTTAAGGCAAAAAACCCTTTTGGCGAAATCAAAGAAGCAGAAATCCACTATGATTTCGAATCACCGCCATGGTTATGTTTTCTCCCTGAGAAACTCACACCAGGTGGCGGTCTATCTTTCGGCTTGGGTGCGTTGATATTATCTTCCTTCCCAGCATAAGGACGACACAAAACTAACACAAGGAACTCCCAGGAACCCACAGTGTCTACCACGCCTACACTCTCTTTGGGCGACCCACCTCCATAACAGGCTTCTACCGCGTCCAGCGCGACGCAAAATCTGAAGTCGAAGACTCCTTCACTATCATCTTACAATACGCCCCCAGTGATCTTCTCGTGACCGTGAAAACCGCCGTCATCACTCCCATGGACAAACAACTCAAATACTGGATCCGCGGCACCAAAGGCTCCTTCATAAAATGGCAACAACGTAGCACATGCCCCCAGGAAGAACAAATCGATGCCGGGCTATCTGTTGATGATCCCAAGTTTGGTACTGAGCCGGAGCATTTGCAAGGCACTTTGACGACGTATGAAGAATTTGACAGCACGCTTCAAAAGTTCGATCCCGAGATTAAGAAGTACACGGGCAAGGTGCCGACAAAGGCGGGACGTTGGGTCGGTATATATGAGAATGTTGCACATGCCATTCTGGGGAAGGCAGAGCTTGCGGTGAAAGCTACTGATGTCCGAGATTGCCTACGTATCCTGGAACTAGCTAGGGAGAGCCATGAGAAAGGTGTTACTATGAGGTGGCAGTAGCGTTGACGATATATTGCGATATAAAACACCCACAATAATTGGATATTACTGATGCTCAATAATGAAGATTCTGATCAAAGATTTACTCCTAGAATACCCAGAGCTCCAAAATTATCCTTTGTTTAGTCGATGTGACTCTCTCTGGTCGTTGCGTATTCTTGATATGAGCACCCCTTTGATTGAAATGTTATTATTTGCAGGTACAGAGTAATATGTCTCGCCAAGACATAAAAATGAGAAACATCGACGATACTCGGGTATAGATGAGCTAAATGATAAGGCTTATATGCTACAGTTCTCTATGGGAAGGAGGGGAATTCAAGTTGCATGTGGGTTGGGGCGAGCTTACTCCAAGATGAAGACTTGCAAGATGTTTGCAAATGAACTGAATGAAACTTATGGATTCTTGCACTTGTTGCAATACATAATAACATGGTTTAGGTCTCACAATCTGTCGGATTTGAACATCAACTACATACTAAAAATTTATAGCACTCGGGGAATGATTTGTATGTTGTGATAAACACTAACGTTTCACACAATGTCCAACCGACCACATTCACATGTACGGGTTTCGGTTATTGGGCGAACCAGGTATTCCAAGCAGCATACTACATTCCTGCCAAGAGCCTGGTACGGCAATGCAATGCGGCACAGCAAAGCTGATAAAAAAACCTCAGCCGTAGAGAGAAAGGGCACTTGTAGGATGACAGAATAGGCTATCAAACGGTGATCAGGATGTATTGGTTCATAGGATCATTGCTGGAATTTCTTTTGTTGATCACTTGTCGTCTTTGTTTCATTTTAGTACCTTTGTAAAATGGGCTACATGAGAAAGTCATAAAATATCTGCGCCTTATGAACGAGAACTTATCGAACGCTGGATGCTAGCGGTATCATCAATCACTTTGTATTTTGGGTCCCCATGTTACTGGCAGCTTGTCCAAGGACTAGAGGTAATGCAGGGTCCATGTCAGCAAATAAGGAAGATGCAGGGGACAAGGCTTCACTGTGGCAAGGATGCATTAGCCCAAGTGTAATGGGGCGTATAAGAACTATAAGAACGTCGTTGTATCCTTCAACCTACTGTTAACCTCTCTGGCTCACATTGCCCCTCAACTCTGATCCCACGCTACAGCATCTGGTGGTGTTCATTTAAGAGCATCCCCGTATATTCATCCATCTTTCCCCATTCATCAGGACTGCGACTCAACTTTAGGACCCTAAATGGGCAACCAAGCTTCCGTACCCAAACCGGGCACAGAATCTCATGTGATTGGTGCAGGTCTTTCGCGAACCGGTACAGCACCTTTCAGCGAAGCATTGCGCATATTGCTTCAAGGACCTGTTTATCACGGCGGCACACAAGCAACACTGGGTCCAGAAAATGATATTCGTTCCTGAATCACATTACTCTCAAAATTCCCAGCAAAGAATGCTCACGACAGGAACATAACCCGTGAGATTCTGAAGCCGCGGTTTGATGGCTATGCGGCAGCAGCAGATGAGCCAGTGGCTGGGTTGGTCGATGAAATGCTCGAAGTGTATCCAAACGCAATGGTGATCTGCACTACTCGAGATGCTGATGCCTGGATGAAGAGCATGCGGAGTATTGAGAATGTAGCCACGCTGGCTTTTCTCCGATTCATATTATTCCCCATTCCAGGGATGCGATACTTCGTCGACTATGTCGGTGGTCTGTGGAATCAATGGCCGACACTCTATGGCGAGGCGGACCCAGTCACTGCCAAGGTATATCATCATACACACGTCGAATATTTGAAGCGCGTAGTGCCTAAGGAAAAACTTGTGTTTTACAGCGTCAAGGACGGGTGGGAACCGCTTTGCGCTGCATTGGGAAAAGATGTCCCCAAGGGTGTTCCATTTCCGAACATCAACTATGGAGAGACGATTAATCGACTCACAAAACGGATGCTAATCAAGGGTTTTAAAAGATGGATCATTATCGGTTGCACGTTCGGCCTGGGACTAATTCCTTTTGTCCTTCTGAAATGGTAGTGTAGCTGGCTGAAGTGTTTTTTCAATTATCAACAACCTGACGATGTAAATATGGCATTCAAAACTCAAGCAAGTCTTACATCATTCACCATTGCTTGGTTTCCAAAAGCCACAAATTTTATCTTAGAGTTTTGATGGAAATCTTATTGCATAGTTAGATAGTCAATGGCATTTCATGCTATGGGCACCTTATGATGACATTACCCTCAATCTGCTATCCGTCATATTTACACTGACGACTAATCATCTTGGTTGAAGTTCAGCTCTACGTACTGTTCGTTATCCAGGGAGCCTCTTATCTCATCGTGTTCGATCCGACATTCGTGTCGCACTGTCAAGAAGACTTTCAGTCTGCATTTTGACTTCCGCATCATGTCGTGCAGAGGGCCTAGAAACACGTCCTTGTCGCCGGCTAGCCTGTCGAAACGATCTATCATGACCAAGACATGGTCCGGATTCAAGCGAAGAAGAAGAGCGTTCAAGATTGAATACAACCTCTGGACCCTCTCAATCGAACCCTTCGTCGAAGGGCTTCTTAACGCATCGATACCTCGTCTGAGGAACTTGTGGCACTCTTCGTCGCGGAGGAAGTCTTTCCCTTCATCAGATTGTAGTATCTACACAATGAAGCTAGAAAGGATCACAACGGGTGAAACCTTCTTCGGTCGAGCTTCGACACCATCGCCGGTCTGGCAATAATAATGAACGAATATGCTCTTCTCTGCCCTGAACAATTCCGCACGATCATTGGTCAAACGTACAGCCGCTATTGAAAGCCAGCTCAGGTCCGTTTCCGGAGGCATAATTGTTTCGCCATGAACAACGAGTAGGCTCGACGTTTTACTTTCTCGCCATTTCCTGAAAGATGGGCTGCAGAAGAGACTCTCGTCAACATCGAATTCTGGATATCGTTGATGCTGTTCAAAGGTCTCATGGAGTAAGTGCTCATACTCCCGAAGCGATGTGAATAGCTGACTATCTTCTAAGTTGAGCGCAAGCTTAACTGACTCAATGTCATCGTTGTCATTGCGTCGTTGCAAACCTGTTGATCTCAACATTAAATTTTGTCCTTAAAGCCTCGATGGCGATGAGATGATTGGAACATACCTTGCACAACATCCTTGACCTCATCCACGGATCGTTCCAAAGTCTGCACACTTTCCACGAGATTTTCTACCTTTTGCTCTACATTGAACAGCCGGATACCGTCCAGCATGTCCTTTTCCTTGGTGATTTCTTCGATAGCGGTTGTAATGTCTGTCACCTTTTCCTCAAGTCGCATGCTCGGTGGTTGCGTAGCAACATGCCATAGTCTGCGTAATGTGCTCGTGGAATAATAACGGATGGCTTCGTATAAGAACTCTATGCCCAGCCTATACACAATGGCTGTGAACTCCTTCATCCGAGGGGTCCCGTATATGCCTCTTGTCAACTGGATCCTGCAATACTGCTGCTGAAGAGTGGCAAGCATGCTCTCGATTTGTTGCTCGGTCTGGCGTTTGTTGACGGCAATCTCGACGAGAGATTAGCTAAGGACATGCGTATGAATGGAATGGGGATCACATACAACCAAAAACAACGATAGCGCGCCGTATGCCGCATCCCCGTAATTTGCTCCTGCGCCATTCATGAGATGGATAACCCCAGAGTAAGCTTGGACATAACCATGGAATTGATCGAGAAACCTTGTAGTAGATCGTTCAGCGCGCGCTCCCATCTGCGTGCTAGTTTTTGCGCTATGTTGTTCCTGATGCGCTCGGTCAAGGTAAGTCTGGAGCATACTCTCTAGCTCGGACTGTGATGCGCCGTGAAGATATCTCCTCTCTTGTTTGGAAAGTTTTTTGTACACTCGAGCGGATAGAAGGGCGTCGGGGTCTGTTTTTGCCTTTTCTTGGGCTAGCCTTGACTCTTCTTTCGCAGTCTTCTCGTCTGTTGATTTCCAGAAATCTTTGATCATCTCTGGCGAGTAGACTGCAACAGTCGATCGCTCCTGCTGGCGGATCGCACCGGAATCTAATGCTTCGATTTTCCCCATTCTCCAAAATTGTGAGACTTTCCTAGACACGAAAATTGCAAATAATGTGAAGACATACAATTGAGAGAAGCCTGACCTTCATTGAGACCGACAACTTCTTCCCGCCCCCACTCTCCGCCATACATGTAAGCAACAGTGGCGGCTGTGTTCCGCCTCAGCCTTCTTGTTTGGGCATGCTCTGCGTGTTACTCGTGTTTGAAGGAGCCACAAACAGATTAGCTTGTGAATCCTCCAAGTGTCTGGCCTTCGTACATCGCGATAATCGTGCTACTTCGCTCACGTCAGCATGTGTTTGCGTCAAAATACATTCCTTTATCTTATCACTGGACCGGCAACTATCACCAGAAGAGATGGCGGCATAGTTGGTGTTGCGAACCGCTGGATGTTGCCTCAGCTTTGCATGAAAACCGGTCTACTCTGATAGTAACGGTTGAAGATTGCTGTGACTGTACCCCTTGCGAAACGGGTCACTGCTTAAATACTGTGAAATCTAGCACAAATAGTTTGACTATGTGTACGGCAAATTTTGTGTTTACACATTGTGCGCGCCCAGCGCAACGAATCGTTTCTTGCAGAACCTTGTACATGAGTTCATCTCGTAATTTCCACAATGGCACTGCCTCTTAGCAATTGCCTACGCTAAGTTATAGAGACCAGGGTGAGCGACATTGCGGTCATTGGGTAAACGTCTGTCTCAGGGCCTGCAGGTCACTCCCCCCATGTTCTCGGCCCCCAATGCATTCAGAGAGACAATACAATCGGTTTATATTTCTCACGCCTGGCACTGTTCTCCTTCAGCCTTGTCGGTGATTTTGACCTTTCTGTTTGTCTACGATGATTGAATCCACGGACCTTGCGCAGCCGTTCAAGCCGGGCGATGCTGAGCATCAGATCCGGCAGCTTGAAGGCAGATACATAGAACTGCTCGAGAAGCGTGTAGCGGACTTGGAGGCTTTGTTGTCGAAGAAGAGCGATGAGGTATGTGATGGCGTATCTCCAAGGACGGGACATCTTTGCTAACATTCTGTAGAAGAACAAGGGCTCAAAAGGTGACAAGCAGACCGGTCAAGACCTGACATCAAATGATAGGATCGAACAGGTACCACACAAACATTGCTCATCTTTGGTACGACCGCTGACAAAATTCGCTCGCAGTTCCGTGCAAATGGCTCAACTGGTGACAACCCTGCAAATGGAACCAGTGGAAGCCGCAGATCAAGCGTTCATTCCGCCACCAGAACGGTAACCAAAAACTCCAAGATCACATTCAAAGATGTCAGGTACAACGAAGAAGGCGTCGAAGAGACAAAGATTGTGCCAGCGAAGGAAGCCAAGAAATTCGAATTCAACTTCCAGAAAAGTGATGCGCCGGACCTCATTTGGACCCGACGGTTTGGCCAGGACAAATTGTATACCAACTCTGAAGTTGAGGTCGTTAGCAAGGAGCTTCAGCACCTTTTGCGGGTTGAGTTCGCCCATGATCCGAGATTGCATTTTGGGTCCGACGATACCAACAAAGTCACCTTGACGAGCCCCTTTGAGCCACTACTACACAACTGGAAGCGACTAGAGGATTTACGAAAGGCCGATTGCGATGACGAAGTATGGAACCGACCAAAGGGGGAAATTGCCAAACTCATCAAGCCAGACTTTTCGGGTGCTGCTACGAATGTCAATGAGAGTGTGCTCAAAGCCAAAGAAGACTTGACGGCTTTACTTGAGCAGGTTCAGGTAACACCTGATGTGAAGAAATTCATTGTGGGCCTCGACAGCGTCCAGAAGAGCAGGACTGTTGATTTTAACAGCTTGTGGATACTTTTTCCACCTGGAGCGTTGGTGTACGCCTCACCGTTCTTGAACGCACACCAAATTTTCGTGGTCAAAGAATGCTCCAGCATCATCTATACAGAGACAGACTCCGACAACAGCAAAGATGACAAGCGGGTTTGGCATCTCCACTGCTGGACATACGACTGGAATGGTAAGAAGTTCGATCGGGTGCCAGTTCTCTTCAAGTTTTACGACTTCCAGGGCGAAAGGGTCATCAATACGCTACCTTGTCACCCGCTCAGCGACCACTTTGTGGGAGAAAACGCTGCTGAGGAGGAGGCTGCCTTTCGAGAAAAATTGATGAAGCGAGGTAGTCTGTTCGAGAAATACTGCAAGACTGCTGTCGGCGCACAGATGTTCGATTACAAAGGAAAGACTATCTCTCATGGCAGTGGCTTCCAACGGCTGAAGAATCGGAATAATCAGGTAAAACTTGGATCAGCTTATGAAACATGAACAAGGTACTCACGCTGCAATAGGAGAGTATGCTAGAGTCCTGGCACACTTGGCTTCACGGTCGCCGCAATAGACGAAATCAAGCCGCCAAACAAGCAGAGCTTCGCGACGTATGTTTCCAAGTTCTTGTTCGTTATGTTCTTTCAGCTGACATGCATGCGTTCTAGTTTGACGAAGAGCGCGTCATGGTCGATTTCGATTCGTACATTCAGCATGCGCCCAATATGGGTATTAATGCACCAATGGGCGATGTTATCTTCAGCTACTTCAGCGATGAATGCCGCTGCCGCTCGTGTACAGAGAACGAGGCTTTGCGTAAAAATCAACGCCGCGATTATGACAACTGGGACAAAGAAATCCCTCTTGGTGAGGAACAGCGCCTGCTTTGCCCACCCCGTGTACTAGGATACCATCTTTCAACCAGGACTTGGCTTGAGATGTCTGTCGAGGGAATCATGGAAATCCTACAACCAGAGAGCGATCTCCAGTTCTCGAAATTGCAGCTCGACGGCAGCAATAAAACACTCATCAAGGACCTCGTTCAGGGTCACGTCAGCGGGACTGACAAACCGCCCTTGATGAAGGACTTTGTGGCCGGCAAGGGCCAGGGTCTTGTTATTCTTCTGCATGGACCTCCTGGCGTTGGAAAGGTAAGATGTTTCATACAACAATCAGTACCATGAGGCTATCCAACTGTAGGCACTAACATTCATGCAGACTCTGACAGCTGAGAGTGTTGCTGCTTTAGCAGGCAAGCCCTTATTCTCTGTCAGCCCATCGGATGTCGGTCTTGATCCAGCTGTTGTAGAACACAACCTCGAGTCTCATTTTGCCCTTGCCGCTCGATGGCGTGCAGTTCTCCTCTTCGACGAGGCCGACGTTTTCCTCGAGTCACGAAGCTCTGCCACATCCGACCTGACCAGAAACGCCCTTGTCTCTGTGCTTCTTCGTGTTCTCGAGTACTATAGCGGCATTCTCATCCTGACCACAAACCGCATCAACCAGTTCGACATTGCTGTAGTGTCGCGCGTCAACCTCGGAATCCAATACGAGGATCTGACAATGCCGCAGAAGCGCAGCATCTTCGCGGAATTCGTGCGCAGGGTCGATGAAGACAAGGTTGTCAACCGCAAGGAGATTTTGGATTGGATTGAGGAAGAAGGTGCGGAAGGGACTGAGTACTTTGAGCCTCTTAATGGTCGTCAAGTGCGCAATGTACTCTTCTCGGCGGCCTCGCTTGGCTTGAGGAAGGGCGGCAAGTTGAAGCTTGAAGATATTAAGAAGATGCTGAGGACGACTTGGAAGTTCCAGAATAGTCTGCAGAAGGCGATGGATCGGGCAAGAATTAAATCGGAGGCGGACTACAAGTGAGGAGCTGGGACGCATTTCATCAAGCTCTCCTCCCGTCTGTTTGGTGATTTTTGTGGATTTTTTCTAAGTACGCTGACTGTCTATGTGGTGTAACATGTAGTTCCAGTTCGACTTTTCGCAATCTATCGCATGTTTAGCGGCTATTATGACACTGAGCCAAAATCAACACCCATTAGCATGTTCCAAATTAGTTTGAAAACGCGAGATAGGGTCTCTGCTGCTTCTGTATTAAGCCCTGCTTCGACACAAAAAATGCTGATTGGATCCTGTCAACGTCGGAATTAATACCCAGCAAATGAAACAATCATAAAAATTCCACTTGTGCAAGGCATATAGCAAAGTTTTAGCCAGACCTAACGATTCGGGGGTTTTCTAGCCATGAGTCTTGAACTTCGGGGCTCCTTGATAACTTTGATATTCGGAAGGTTAGAGAACCTCGGAGGATAGAGTCTCGGAAAGCAAGTTCGGAAGAGCATTAGAGGGTTTGAGGGTTTATTGGTAGTTCGCTAGCTGTTTTAAAGCAGAACAAGCCAACTGCAACGGGTTAGTAAGAAAGCTATACTCTGTAGAGTATATAATTTACCCGAATTAAATGCTGCTTGGGCTAAGCCTTTCTATTCGGAACAAAACTTCGGAAGAGAGCCTCGGGGATAATCTCGGGTGAGTAGTGCATGTCGGAGGTGAATTATCAACCACCGGCCTTAGCACCCACTAATTTGGCGTCCAATAGGCATGATCCCGATAAATAATAGGATTATTCTTGAGACTGGAACCATACTGCTGGCGCCAACCTTGAGAACGTTCATTTTGACGGGCTATCTTGAATCATGCCGGTCCAAATGTCTTATCTAGCTATGTCTGCACAAGTCGGGAACTCTTAATAGGAAACAAGAAATTGCAAGATGGGTGATGCAGAAGCCAATCATTCAGTGATTCCATTTCTATATGTTGTGGCAGCCTTGTACATTGGGGTCCTCGGAAACAGTCATGACCCAATTTAGACAGGCAGCGTAAACGCTTAAGAACGCATCCATCGCTACCGAAACAAAGCACCTGGAATTCTGGGGTAATACGCATGAGCTATTCTTGCATCTACAGTACCACCAATGGTAGAAATCCGAAAATACAGGTTGGTCCATAATCAACCTCGATTATGCAACGACGCAATTTGTCGGCCCGAATAGGGAAAAAGAACAGGAGGCGACAGCTATTCAGCTGACCGATTTGATCTGTTCCGAAACATGGACGATGATGTAATTAAGATTATTAGTTTCTTTACCATAGCTTGGGCAGTGTTCATGTTGCTCGAGGGGTTCTAGCCTAGTAAGACTGCGCAACCGCTTCACACCTGTCTTCGAATTCCTACTAATAGTGTGTAGAATGCGATGAGGGCCTCATACAGAGCACGAAGATGTTCACAGCTCCAGCTGGAACTATCGGATCTGGCTCGGATGCCGCCCTAATAGTCGGTACGGCATCCGACGCTACAACGGTGGAAGTCGACATTTTTGGTATTATGCCGCTCTCTAGCTTCCGAACTTTCGCTTTGATTGCTTCCGAGGGTCTTCAACCCTAGCATCTGCCCCACAGGCCGGGGAAGAGCCGTCATGTAGGAATAGCGTCTGGGGTACTCTGGGGTCGAGCAGTAGATCCTTCGCAGCAAGCGTTCATAAAGACATGGCCCCCAGTTAAAAAAAACACTTAGGGTTCCGGTTTCCCAAGTTAACGGTTACCAACGTTCATCGACAGAGTGTGGCCTCTGCGAATCCGTCATGGCTATAACGTCCAACAAAGCAGCTGGAACGACTAAGGCTCAGTTCGGCTCTGATCTTGCGGCGGTAAGTGGTGTCTGAACATTTAATTGAGGTAGTTGATAGTCGTCCAACTCTGACACACGCTGGGCATAGGTTCTCCCCAACAATCCCTTACCATGGTACCGCACGCCGCATTTGTTGAAGCTTAATCTGCTGTTGCTCGTTCCTCTTCTCTCCTCTGGTGCTATCGGATATGATGGTATGTTCCGAAATGGACCCGACCCTTCGCAATATTCACGGTAGCTCACTTTTTCAGGGTCGATGATGAACGGCCTCCAGACGCTCCCCCAATGGCGTAGATACTTTGGTCAACCTTCTGCACCAATTCTCGGGGCTATCAATGCTATATATCCAGCGGGCAAGATCGTAGCCCTGTTTTTGGTTACATATCTTGCCGATCGCCTTGGTAGAAGACCCGTCATTGCAATCGGCGCGGTCGCTTGTCTTGCCCTACCATTTATGCAGGGCATGTCCAAGAACGTCTCTACTTTTATCGCTGCGAGAGCACTGCTAGGTTTTTTCACCAGCTTTCTTGCTCAACCGAGTCCTATTCTGATCACAGAGCTTGCATATCCTACCCATAGAGGAAGATTGACTGCACTCTACAATACCTCTTTTGTGAGTCACACACTTACTTCCTAAACTCGAAACACTCTAACACTGATGCTACTAGTATCTGGGTGGCATCATTGCGGCTTGGTGTACATTTGGCACATTCAAGATTACCTCGACATGGAGCTGGAGGATTCCATCCCTGCTCCAGGGCGCTATGCCAGGCATCCAAGCCCTCTGCATCTGGTTGGTCCCTGAATCCCCCCGATGGCTCGTAGCAAAGGGTCGCTCAGCAGAAGCTCGACGAATTCTGGCCAAATACCACGCTGGCGGAGACGAACACGCACCAATAGTTGATTTCGAAATGGCCGAAATTGAATCCGCCGTTTCCTACGAAGCCGAAATGATGTCTGCAAACTCATGGCTCGATCTCTTCCGCACGAGCGCCAACCGTCGACGAACACTGATTACGTTTGTGGTGGGCTGGTTTGCACAGTGGAATGGTGTGGGAATGATCTCGTACTACTTGGTTCTGATCTTGAACACGATCGGCATCACCGAAGTCAAGGATCAAACGCTCATCAACGCTTTGCTCAATATTTCCAATTGGCTTGGTTCGGTTTTCGTGGGATCGATGTTGGTAGATCGCCTGGGACGCCGCACCTTGTTTCTCCTATCGACGGGTGGAATGTTTATCTGCTATATTATCTGGACTGGTCTCACTGCTCATTTCGTCAACACCAAGGATGAAAGCACCGGAAAAGCTGTCGTGGCTTTTGTATTCCTGACATACTTCTGCTACTCGATTGCCTGGGTACCACTCCTACAGGCCTATCCGGTCGAAATCTTCCCGTATACGCTTCGAAGCCGTGGAATATCCTTCTTGTACATTTCGACTTTCTCTTCATTGGTGCTGTCCAATCAAGTGAACCCAATTGCGATGCGCAGCCTTGCATGGAAATACTACATCCTCTTTTGCTGCATTCTATTCGTGCTGGTAAGTACACAAACAGGAATACCTTTAGAAAATGTGATCTAACTGCGTACTAGTTTATCATCATCTGGTTCCTCTTCCCTGAAACTAAGGGCCACAGTCTTGAAGAAATCAGAAATATTTTCGAGGGAGATGAGAGTAATGTTAAACTTCGGGACGATGTGGATGTTGAAAACGCCAACGAGGATGCCAAAGACAAGGCAGAGAAGAAACAGCATGCAGAGCAAATTGAGCTTGCCTGATTTGAGAGGATCTGGAATGGGAGATGGCTGGAATATTCTCAGGTCATGAAAGTCAAGAAGGTGTCTAAATGTCATTCGATTTGTAATTAGCGTGCGGATACGTTGTGCGCAGGAACTCCTACTCTGCTATAGACTTAATGAAGTTTATATTTCTGAATGATTATACACATGATTTTATGACTACTGCATGAAAAGAAAAACCAAGCTTATGGCTGTTCATACCTTGAATAGTCTTTGGTAATGCCTGAGCAGATCAGTCTCCTTTCTCATGCTTGCATGATTAGAATGCTACTCTTGGACGTTGGTCTGATTTAGGAAATGAAAATCAGGGACTAGAAAGCGAGAGCCCATTAAGGAGTCAAATGGTCCTTGCCAATAAAAACATCTTCTTTGGGCCATGAGCCCAGACCATTGATCAGGATGCAAGAGTGATAAACTAGACAATTTCGTATTTTCAAGTAGAAAAATAACACTATAGTACAATCGCGGCATATCCTACATACAAAAACCAATTCTTATGAAATATTACTATGAGAAGTGCCTTCAATAAATGGTGTTGAAAAAAGAAAACTCAAAGAGAGTTGAACATGCCTTAACAGACACCACTACTCCGTAAGCGGTGTCTGCAGCCTAGAAGACTCAGGCTTGGGCCTTCTAGGAATTCTAATGCTGAACCTTGACTTCGTCGCCTCCTCTTCGTGTTCCTTTTCCATGGCCGCCAAAACAGCTTTCAATTGACTCACAAGATCTGAGTTCTTGTCCATGAGCTCTTGGAATTGCCTTTCCGAGACAAGGCTGAGTTCTTTATTGGCATCCTTTTTCTGTTTCACCTGGTTTTGAAGTTTGGCATTCGTGATTTGAAGTTGGAAATGCTCTCTTCGTATCTTATCAAAGTCCTCTTGCTGCTGAAGGATATGGCTTCGAGATTTGTCGAGCTCCTCACGTAGGTATTTTTCAAGCTTTGTTTCGACCGAATCCTCGCTTTTGAAGCCAGCCCTCTCTTCAAGTCTGATCTCGAACAGTTGGCTGCGGGCCTTCTCCTTGTCCAGTGCATCTTTTGTTGATTCAAGCAAATCTTGTAGTGAAGATTCCTTAGTCGCTAACACGTTGATACGAGAGTTGAGAGCGTCAACATCATTGTGCAGCGCTCCAATCGTTTCTACAGAGCTCTCGCAAACACCTCTCGTGTGTCTTAGGTCCTCTCGCTCCTTTTTCAGTGCATCTTGCGTTGATTTGAGAGAACTCTTGAGTGTCGATTCTTGGGTCGCTAACTCGCCGATACGGGAGTTGAGAATATCAACCTCCTTGCGCAACGCTTCCACAATTCTTTCAGAACCCTCGTAGAGATCTTGCTTATATTGGCTGCGTTTCTTCTCTTGGGCAAGGGCATCCTTGATGGAGGTATGGGCCTCCTTGAGGGAAGCATTCTCGGCCGTCAATTCATCAACCTTGGAACTCAATGTAGAATTATCCTTGCGAAGCTGTTGAACAGTCTGCTCCGACCGATGGTGGAGCGTCACCGCATTCCCAACACTGCATTGGTCGCCTTCCCCCTGTTTTTCGAATGCGTTCTCAGACTCCTCTTGGGCTCTTCTAAGTGAGATGTTGTCACTTGTGAGGCTTTCTATCTTTTTCTTCAAAGCGGACATTTCATCACCATATTCTTCGTGGCCTTTCTTGGATGAATCTTTGGGACCTTCAGTGCCGGCCTTGCTTTCGATCGTGTCGATCTTCTTTTGCAGCTGTGCTATTGTCTTCTGCGACTCATTGTAGAGCTCCATCCTCTCCTTCTCTGCCCGGACCGTGCCCTCGTCTTGCATCAGTATACGTTGAACATCCGCAGTAGCAAATGCAGTATATGTCTTCCACGAAGGTCCAGATATCGGGAGGAACTGCTGTTTATCCCAATACTCTCGGGCTGGTTCAGTCACTTTCATCAGCCGGGTCCATTCTTGCGCAAGTTTAGAGGCGTCCTTGGTGTGGGCGTCGCACATGACACATCTCACAAGAGATTGAATGTCCCTGTCTTTTATTCCATTTGAGAACCCGAGAGAATCCTGTATAAGTTTATCGTAGATACTGACCCAACTTGGGACAGTCGCCTTACACGGAGCGCCCTGTGCATTAAGGCCCCGGCAGACGTGGTATTCAGAGTCCGTCTCTTGGAATTTGAAAACTTCCTTGAGTAATAGATTTCGAGACAGGAACATTGGAGGGAATTCGGCAAGAGCAAGATTAGAATTCCTCTGCCCATCGGCAGTGAAGTTCACAGTTGGCTTTTCCTTGGATATGGATTGAGAAGCAGGCGAGGAGTCTATGGGTGATGCATTGCTGATTGTGAATAGTGGCGATTTTCCCTTTACGCGATCTTCGGCATCTGCTTCAATGGTCGGCTTTTGGGACAATTCAGAAGTGGGTGCAGCCTTTCCAGACGCAAGATTTTCGAATACTGTTGGAGTATTGCTTTTTGCAGGTGGGGGTGTCTTTCTGGACCCAAGGCTTTCGAATATTGTTGGAGTATTGCCTTTTTTAAGTGGGGCTGAATCAGCAAGGGGAGATTGAGATGCCATCTTCTCCAAAGTTAGGTGTAGCAACTAGGACTACCATAGGTGGACAATGATCATTCGAGAAAGTGACGATGAATTTACTAGGTTCGACTGAAATATTCAACGGGGCAGACCAAAAGGGTGCTTTTTATGAGATTCAAGAACGACTGCGCCGCAATGCCAGGGGCTATGTTTGTGACGGGAAGCGCTCGCCAAGTGGGCAAATGTACCTTTGGTAGGTTGTGGCTGTACAGGGTCATATATTTTGACCAACCAGCGAGCTGTTCCACCCCCCATGGGCACATGGAACCTGCAGTAGTCTAGGAGTTTTCAAACAGGCATCTGCGCAATGAGGAAGGAAATATTTTCAGGAGAAGGAGGCAGTATATGTAGCAGCTGAGCAATACGATGAGTAGATGGTAAAGGAGGAGAGAGTCTTACAAGCCTCTGGAAATGCATTCTCGTGTCACGAAACGCTATGAGATATTATTGAATTAATCAGTTCACTACAGATACCTTTGTTACAAAATTCCTCTTCTCTGTGCCATATCTTTCATCTTCTTAGCCGACATGCTAATTGATTGGCTGATTCTACAAGCTTTGAAGTATCTCCCTTTTTTTCTTGGATTATTGGGAGCAACACACCAAATGATTCCGTAAGTGCAAATATTAGCCAACATATAGGCTACTGTCTCCCCTTTTTACTATGATTTCTAATCTGCCATAGAATACTGGAATCGCTACTAATGATTCTTTGACTTGGCCTCCCAATTTCTGCTCCCATGAGTCTTTCTTACTATCAAATACATTTGTCCTTTCACCTTTCGCCTTTAGACAGCTGTTTGATTAAAATAACCGGCTCGAAATTATGTCTGCAAGGTATGTTGTCTTACGGATTTCTGCGACTTCATTCTCCTCTTATCTTTACAATTATACATTCGATGCTATCCAGATCTCATCATTAACTGAGTCTAAGTTGAACAGAATCACCAGCTTGGCTTCTGATTGACTTTAGAAGGGTTAGACATTCACTGATTACTATTCAGGGCTTAATATTGGACTACACATATAAACTGTATCAATCAGGTGGCTGGAGAATAGATATCCTAATTACACCCTGAGTTTTTATACAGGCTTCGACAAGCCTGTTGGGGATGCAAGAGGTACCGTTGACCTGAAGTGAATTCGTACATATAGGTCAAAGGTAATTAAATGCAACAGGACTAAACTTCCCTCACACATATGGAGAAAATCCTAGTAATTCCTCAGTTCTCTACATTTAGGAGCCAGAAGAGGCGACCTCTGATACTCACTTCATCAGTGCCAACACACTATGCTGATAACTATCCATGAGTAAGCATTTAGGTGCCTTCTCTTGATATGCACTGTATAAATCCGATGAGGGCAAAGATAAAGGCGGCCAGTAAAGACATAGGGGCGGCGTTATTTGTTCCTATGGTTACCACTAGGCATCCGTTGACTCATCGAATAATTTGAGCAAACAAAATGACACAATATGCTTCATGGCCGCACATTTAGTGAAGGATAGGATGCATATCATGATAGATGCCTGGGATCTTTTCAGTACCACGATCCAAATCTTGGGTCGAACCTCGATCAACGACTTCAACTATAGCTACTACTTATACGTTAATATAGATTATCAATCTAGCTATGAGTGAATTCGATGACCACTAACACAGGAAGCAACTGCAAACGATACGCACGCTCAACGACCATGCATCAGTGATACAGTGACAGAGTCATGCACAGGAGTAGACACTTAGGTGCAATTACTGTCGCAGGGGCGATATTTGTGAGTACGTTGATACATATGGTTCATGATGCTGATTACCAGCCCCGTTCTATTCTTCTCCCCTAGCATGCCCGCAAGTACTCTAGCCTCACATTAACAAGTCACCGTGGTTCACTTGTCTTTGCAGGAAAGGTGTGTCAACTGTTTGCCATAGTGTCTGATTCCTAGGGTTGAGCGGGTATCAAAGGTAAAAACCCATCGCAAAGTGACGATGTTGTCTCTATGCAGCAAGCATCCGTAGGATATCTAATAGGCCTCCCCTTAATCATCAAGCATCCATAGGATGCCTAACAAGCCCTGCCCCAGGTATCCTGCCGAGATCTGCCAATCAGCAAGCATCCATGTTGGCATCCCATCCATGTTGGCATCCATGGTTGCGTGGTGGGCACATGATAGATACTATCTCACATGAATATAGCCTACTAGCAGTGGGCTGGTCAATGATTATGTCACTTCTTGTTCCCTCCGTACAAGGGAGTGCATATCCATAGACCGCTTCGAATATCCTACATTCCTCCTAGTCAACGGTTGCCTTACCTCAGATCGTGTCTCTGGTTTATCCTCAAAAGTCTGACTGGACAAAGCTTGACCATAGTCAACACCGTGTCAGGGTGGGGGTCCTGCTTTGTGGTGGAGATAGATTGAGTGCTACTATGGTATTTGTTTTACATTAGTAATTCATAAATATCATAGCTACTATCAAAGGGAATAGTGGTCTACTACATAGCCTATACCTTCTCTCCTTTCTTGTTGTATTTCAAGAAGCCTTTGGGGGTCGTGCAATACTTTTCAGTATAATTGGCCCTTTACTGACTTATCAGGACCCTTTTATAGTGTCCATCAGTTCAATCGCAATGTTGCTTGAATAATTGACGCCTCATAGTTCAGATCACGCTTCGACTTGTGAAATCTTCCAACCTGACACCACTTTCTTCTGAAACACACCAGAAGGATCGTACTGGGCCGCCACCTTGCGGATGAATTCGACATTCTGCTCTCCGTAGCTCTGAAGTGGATTTTGTGTCTTATCGACGTAATTCAAGTACTGCCAATCAACACTGAGACCTTGTGATTCTGAAAACTCCTCAAGTATAGCCGAAAAGACAGTCAACTGCTCTTGCATAATCAGATGTGAATCTGGTGTCTCTGTTGCGCCTGTGATCAGCCATAAAAGTGCATTTTCCTTCACTTTGCCCAGGCCCAGCATATTGCCTCCACGCTGTACAGAATGCTCAGCGAAGTGAGTTGGCATCTTTTGAAAAAGGCACTGAGCCGTGAAGTTGCCAGTGGGGACCAGGTTTTTGAGTTCTTCGACTAGTTTATCGTTCATTTCGACTGCCTTTTTGATGATCCTGATGTCGTTCTTGAAGGTGAGTGAGAACCATACTTGCCTGATCCAATCAGTTAGTCGATTTTAAATGCGTGGAGAAGAGAAAGAATCAATTGCAAGCATACTTTCGACCACGTGGAACTAGATAACTCTCTGCCATGTTCGCCATAGTTCTCTTGTTGAAGTCTTCCATAACTGCTGGAACACTCTAGATTCTATCAAATGCTGACGAATTGGCCTTGCCGTTAGTATCAACAATAACGTGGGCGATGAGAACCTCTGGTGAGCTAGAACTAAACGTGTACAGAAGAGTGTGTGCCGCCTCCGGGTTTTTCTCGTTATTGTTTGTAAAGTCGATCATTGTCTGGGCAAGCTCATCCCCTTCGCTCCTGGTCGAGGTCCGTATACCACCCCATAGGTCCTTGGCCGGAAACGCATACATGTCGAAGCGTGTCTCAATGCCAAAGTTCCCTGATCCGCCCTTCAGAGCTATCCACAGATCCGAATGTGATGTGGCATTTGCATTAACGACATCACCATTAGCGAGGACAACTTCAAAATTGGCGACGTTATCGCAGCCCAATCCGTATAGGCCTGCATAGTACGAATTTCCACCTCCAGTCAGGAAGCCGCCTATGCCAACATTACCATCACGTCCGCCGGTGACGCACACGCCATGCTTCAGAAGCTCTTGATAGGCATCTCCCCATCGCGGTCCTGGCTGGATTGAGGCGAGATTAGAGCGAGCATCGTAAGTAACATCGACCATGCGGCCCAGATTAATCGTGACACCTCCATGGACATCGTTAGATCCGGCCCACTGAGTATGGCCATCGCTACGGAGGGCAACAGGGCTGTCGGTCTTGGCAAGCACTTTGATAACGCGAGACACTTCCTCCGTCGTGCGTGGTTGAACGATACAACTTGGTTGCAGCGGAACGTTGGCCGCCCAGTAAGAAGCCTCGCGGTCCATGTACGCATCGGACTGGGGTAGTAAAACTAAGCCTTGCAACCCAGCGGCGGCGAGCTGGTCACACTGAGTGAGTACGTCAGTGTCTATGATTATGACTGAAGGGTGTTTAAGAGATTTGGGGGAATGAAATTGAGTACAGAGGATTAGAAAGGAGAATAACGAATGCAATTAAACGGTTGGCTCATCCCCGATGTAAATGCTACCCACGAGCTAGCGCACAGTAAGAATGGGGAGAGCAACTTGTCCTCACAGAAACGGTTATACAAATACATGGCGAGGCAATAAATAGAGTTTGGCCGTCATGTAGCCGTGAGAGATCGGGAAGCTTCACTAAAATGAGTGTAGGAATTGTTGCCAGCTTTACTAATACAATCTGCACTATCCCTGTAGTTACGTCTATTCTGGCCGAATACGCCCGTTGCCAAGGATTTTCAGAGTAGTGATTACAGCACAAGGACGACTAGATGCACAAGAATTATGGCAACGTATCGAGTGGTGATAATTTTTATCTTGTTTTCTTTCTCTAAGAACTGAGTTACTGATATCTGTTTCGAAAAGGTACACATATAGAAGAGTATAGTATTTATTGGGTCTCTGAAATCTCTGGAACTATTGTCTATCAACAAGATCATGGCTAACTGCAAGAACAAAATAAAAATCTTGAAGACATAAAGACATTCTATTGAATCAACGAATAAAGATAAGAGAGTAATTGGAACGAGACGCAGAATGTGCAAACTGATTAGTAGAAGTCGTACCAGTTCAGGAATAAAGAAATGTTGTAAAGAAATACATGTAGATATGGGGCGAGCATTTTATAGATGTCAACAATCGCGGATTTATAAGGCAAGGTACTACCAGGAAGATCAATCCAGGCTATAAAGAAACTAGAAAGGATGTTCATAGACAGATGTTGCTAAATATCAGAGAAACAAGACTTGAAAACAAAACACTTGCCCCGGCATTACTTTTGATAACATTCCAGGTCAAAGGGTCGCGCTATACATTTAAGAATGTGTTAGAGCTCATCTCATTATAACCTCGCTGCTTGCGCCTTGCTTGATTCATGCGGTATTAGCACCAAAAGCATGGCTATGATGAAAGATTGATGGATTGCTTGTTGGGCAGCAATTAAACTTCCACGTGGATGTCAGGGGTCGTCTATACGTATCCTATTTACGGCGAGTAACCGAGAAATTACGACTTCTTACTGGTTTGGTCCACATGAGAGAGCACACATACAAGAGCGGCCCTGCATATCCCGAACATTCCCTACGTTGCTTTCCATAGTTCTTACAAATGCGTCTCTGCTATATTCTTCTATAGATAATTCTGAAAGTTCAAGTCATAGAGAAATGGTCTTTGCTACAGATCATGTGGGGTCCAGTCCCATGAACGCAGGTTTTGTGGCGTGGAAGATGTGCATCTATTGCTATGGTAGTCGTTTTGTGATATACTTTATATGTGTGGTAGCTACGATACACAGCAAAGATAATGTAAAATACTATTTGACTGCTCAGTTCTGGTTCCATTAGTTGACTAGCTCGTGAGTATATTATGCGCATAATGACGATTGTGCCGTTGTCATTAAAGTAGGGCGCATGAGCATAACGGAACCCTCGCTGTCTTTGTATATTTGGCAAAGCAATACATAGAAGCTGTGCCAAAATATCTCATTAATTTTGATCATCTCTTGTTCTAAAGATTCTGTCACATAACATTGAATCGCAACCTTCGGTGCAGTCTTGGTAGCATTTGCCCTTGAGAGCAGCATTACCGGGTTAATTTGAACCTATGACGTATAGCGGGAACTTAGAGTCCGTGACTGTATGTTGTATAATAGTAAATATTGTGATACCTGTATTTCAGCAAAGCCTGGAAATTGGCTCAGTGCTTCATGATTCTTAATTTGCACCTACTTCGGAGAGTCTTTGAGAAATCACGTTTTTCTCATTAATGACTGTTTAAAGAAATGCATTAGAAATGCGACACAACCTATCAATGCCGCTCCGCGGAGCAAAACACAATGACTGTTTCAGCCTGGTTGGCCCTCTTGCTGGAAAGCTGTTGCCCTGGATCGTCCACAATAGCCTTGCAACCGTTACGTTACCCAAGCATGGAAGTTATTATAAAGCCCCCTGTGTGTGTCTTTGTCCTTAGAACCCCACCAGCTATCGTACATTAGGAAAGACGATTGGCAGTATAATGTTACCCCAAGACATTTACATTTACTTTCTACTGTTTTGGCTACGATCAGCATACTGCCCCTGCTTGTTGAATCTAGACTTCGGCGCCTCCCGGTAAATGTGTAGGGGTTCGGGTAATCTGATTGGCTAGTCTACAATGCATTCTCCGTTGATTCGAAGAAGTTTGAAACTTACCACCGGTAATACTAACTCGTTATAGGAGGTCGCGATCGGCCACATTGTGGTGACAGCTGTGCCCAGTATGCTTGACGAATTGGCGTTGCTTATCTCGAAGGTGGAATTCCCGTAGATGGAAGGCGAAATTCGATTGCTTTGCCCTCGCCGAGTATCATCTCTGCTGCAGCAATAAGAGATAAGAACCCTAAGCGTCCGCTAAATTATTGGCTCGCCCCACTCCGATATGCTTCGAGTCCTTGGTCGGGCTCTGGCCTTGCTGCCGCTATCCCGCACTCCTGGTAGTTCCCTCTTAGCGAGGCCAGCTTTACATTACAATTGCCATCTCTTTTGATCAAAATTGGATGCTGTAGATTAAATGCCACACTAGGCCGAATGCTCTTTGTTGCCCACATGCCTTTTCCGGGCATGTAGTCCTTTCTATCACCTGTGATTACCGTTGCTATGGTACATTGCCATCGTACGAGGCGCATGCCAGGCTGCCCATGACACTATATCCCACAGATGGATACCAAGAGCTTCCTTTTCTTGATTGAAGCCCCGAGGAGGAAAAGCAAAACTTGTTAATTGCTTGATTTTGATGGACATCTTGGCCAAGTATAAAATGCCGCGCTCCCTTCGCTCTCGGGTCTCCATCGACATTAGCTGCAATATTAACATCACAAGCTTTTGAACAATCACTTGATATCAATCCTCTCGCTTTCTGCAACCATGAAGTTCCTCTCTCTCGCTGCTCTTGTTGCGTTAGCCAACGCTGCCTCGGTCGATTTGTCCAAGCGTGCCGATGGTGTTGATGTTAAGCTTGAGTCGACCGGAAACACCGCTGTCAAGGCCACCATCACCAATACTGGCTCTGAGGCTATCAAGGTTCTCAAGACCGGCTCTCTGCTTAGCAAGGTACCCGTTGAGAAGGCCACCATTTTCACTGGTAGTAAGTATTGCTGTCACTGAAAACATTGCAGATGAGTGCTCACCAAATCAAAGGCGAGAAGGTCGAGTTCCAGGGTGTCAAGCTCCGTGTTTCCACCACCACTCCCATTGCCGAGGACGATTTCCAGGTCATTGAGGCCGGCCAGAGCATCGAGACTTCATGGGACATTGCTGAAGTCCATGACCTTGCCGCCGGTGGAGCTTTTGATGTTGTTGCCACTGGAAACCTCAACACCGCTCCTCTCGACTCCACTGAGATCACTGGTGTCGTGAGCTACAGCTCCAACACCGTCTCGGTCAACGTCGACGGTAAACAGGCTGCTTCCGTCCGCCGCTCCTGGAAGCGATCTGCTGTCCAATCTGACTGCACTGGCAGCAAGAGGACTGCCACCGTCAATGCTCTTGCTAACTGTGCCACTCTTGCCCGCGCTGCTGCTTCCGCTGCTTCATCCAACACGGCCAAGGTCCAGGAGTATTTCAAGTCGACCAGCTCTAGCACAATCTCGACTCTGCAGACCGTCTTCAACCGTGTCGTCACCGAATGCAGCTCCTCCACCTCCGGCGTCTCCAAGACCTACTGCGCTGACAACTACGGATACTGCACCAGCAACGTCCTTGCCTACACTATTCCCTCGCTCAGCCTCATCACTAACTGCAACTTGTACTTCTCTGCTCTCCCTGCTCTTACCAGTTCTTGCCATGCCCAGGACCAGGCTACTACCACTCTCCATGAGGTCACCCACTTGAGCCAGATCAAGGGCACTGATGATCTTGGCTATGGTTACGCTGCTGCTACCAGGCTATCTACTTCTTCCGCCCTCAACAATGCTGATTCTTATGCGCTTTTCGCCAATGCTATCTACGCTGGTTGCTAAGCATCTCTCTGATGATAGATAGCGTAAGCCCTTGCGAGAATTCAGGGAGAGTACAATGTATATTGCGGAGTGCTAGATAGCAAAATGTAGTACCATAGGTATCTAATTAATGCGCTGCTGTTCCATCTGAAACTTAATTTCTGTAATACGCAAGCCTAAGCTAGGTGATATCATAATATACATCAAGAACAAAGATTTTGAAATGTAATTTGCCTTATTTATACAATATGTCCACTACAAACGTAGCTATCTGCTAGCTAGCAATGTTTGTGTTGTCGTTACCGGGCTTCATAGTCGTGGCGAATAAAAGTTGATACTAGTAGCTCGTCGATTTCACGCCACCGGCTTCCATACGCCACAAAATTGCGTTTTCTTGTGTCTTGGGGCTACTGATTTGAATGATTTGTACCATTGCAAACGAATAGCGGAAACAAGAATGTTGTGAGGTGGACAACATCAAGTTTTGTTCGGAAAATGGCCTTTCCCAGGTAATACTCGAACCCTAGGAAATGAACTAAGAGTGAAAGAAAGGCATCATTTCAAAGATGATGATCTTTAGCGGAAGGAACGACCACTGGGTGAATGGAAATGATGACATGATCCACTAGTGTCAGCATCTATACACAGCGCCCGCTCTGAACTTCAAGCGACAAATCTTACGCCTCACATGTTCCATTTTTTCGTGATACATTCAACAAGCTTACGCAAAGCTGATGTCTGGAGTAGGTTTTGAAAATTCAGTGTTCGCTGCGTGGGACGGTGAAGGTAGGATTTGAATGGAGATTTTACATTAGCAATAGGCTTTCATGCTCTCTGCTGGGCTACACCAGTTATTTGAGCCAGTAGTAATCACCAATTGAGATATAAAAGTAGACAGAAATGAGGGCCTTCCTAAGTAGCTGTCAATAGGTGGGGTTGCGGTACATAGCAATAGGGGATGCTTGAGTTCTTTATATATTGCTTTGAGACTTTACACTTTGGCCATTCTCTTGCCCCACTTCCTCTTTGCGAACCACAAGGACAACTAATAGTCCTACACTCCAGCCATACAAAAAGGACATAACCCGTGACCTCTTGACCTGCCAACTTTCAGAACAAAAAAACCAGAATAGTGGGGTCTGCACAAGCAAGGCTTGAGCATATGAGCTTCAATTGTGCGACTACCACCATCACCCTTATTAGTTGTGGAAGCATTTCTAGTACTTGGTTGGGTAATCATACTGCTTACATTGTACAAGTATTACACATGCGAATGAACTTGTCCCACAAAGCCCCACACCCCCTGAATACGTTGATCAGAGATCATGTCGCCAGTTGTGATAAACCCTCACCATCTTCCCCAAGAAGATTTATACCCATCAATACATCTGGTCACAAAATTTATGAAGAAAGTTGCCATGACTGTAGACGAGGACCTAAACCCTGAGGTGGCGGCGGCTTTGGTGGATTGGCTTACATGGGATGCAGAAGGTATGGACCGGAAAAGAATTACATTTGATACTGCTGCAAATCCACTGCCAGGAATTTGGGGCACGAAAGCTGATGCGCGTCTTACAGAAGACATTGGAGATGAGGCGGAAATTGCCCATGATCGTGTCGGTCTTGGGTGCGCAAATGTGGAGGAAACCTGTTCTGCTTCAACAACCTCTATGGTGTCCTTGGAGACCTTTTGGAACATAAATCAGAGTGAATCAATGACGGAAAGCTCCTGCAAACATTGCGCTGATCCTCAGGGACCATCCGCTGGCTCAACCGACCTGCCACAAAGCAATCAGTCTTCCCAACATAAATCAGACAACTCAAACGAGCAACATCCACCCAGAGAATTTACCTGGATTCCTTACGCTCTCCGATGGCAGTGGATAGCAGTTGTCATCGCCTTTGGGACTGTTCTACTAGTTATTGTTGGAGCATTGCATGCAAAATCATCCAGGGATTACGGCATAGCCGACAACCACGGCAAGAAAGCAGTTGTATTCGCGTGGAGATTCCTTCCAACCCTTTTAGCAGTCACGTATGTGACCATGTTGATGAGCATCTTGGATGCAGTGAAACGAACGGAACCTTTTTACCGGCTTTCAAAGGAAGGCGGAGCGTCCGCCCACGCAACACTCCTTCGCCGTCCAGGGTCTTGGTGGTCAACGTTGATTGATAGCTTTCCACGCAAGGCAAACGACCATCATTTTAGCCCAACAATGTTTTGTGCCGTTTGTGCTTACATAATCGGCTTCATGGTTATATCTACATTCTCAGCTGGATTTCTTGCGCCGGAAACAGTTGTTATAAAGTCCCAAACCAGGTTCAGTCGAATTACGTTGGATTCTTCCATGGAGTTACAACCTGAATTAGGCACTCTCGAATTTTTTCACACTGTTTCGAATGTGCTACAGAATGTCACGACCTCGCCATGGATCTCGGACAAATTCACCATCTTACCCTTCTGGCCCTCACATAAAAGTCGTCCCTCAGGGTCTAGATTCCCTGGTTCAGAGCAAGTTTGGCGTGCGGAGAGCCTTGTATTCCAATCCAAATTGAGTTGTGAGACTTTTCAATCACTGACAGGAGTTACCAATGTAAACGTCACTGACGAGTCCGGTTGGAGCATTGATACGGTCTCCGTTCATATCTCTTCAGAATCAGGTTGCAAATTTGACTCTACATACACGCTTCGGTACTTACATACACTGTTGGGAGAGGGCAAACCCGGATTGATGCTCTGGGGAAAGGTCTCTGATACTAAATTTTACCCTATAGACCCCCTCGTAAGTCTCGAAAATATCTCGAATGTTGCAAAGGAATGCAACTCGATGGAGGCCATAATTATGACACCACATGCACCAAGTGCCCAGGCAAACATATTTGGTCAATTATGCCACCCTCAGTTCTATCTTGCAACTCTCCCGATTGAAATCTCCATTACCCCAGAGGCAACGACAGCCACATTAGATGAAAACTCCTTCTATGATTCAAGAACATTGGTCAATTCCAGCTTTGTCAACCTAGCTCCCTTTCAATCACAGTTTCTGTATGATTCATCATGGGTCGGTCATTTGGGCTACTCTACATGGCCCGAACGCCCCGCAACCGTTGGCCCAGCTGTCCTACTTGCATCCTCTTACAACTTCAACGTCACTTCTGCCATGTATGATAGTGGCTTGGTAGATAAAGCATCCAGAATCCTCAGTCGCGCTTTTGGAGAAGCGATCCAGGCCTCCTTGCAGAAAACGACAAATACGACAATATCTACTGGCACTATTATGAAGAAACGCCGGCGCATAGCAGTAACCTCAGTCGCTGCCATCATACTTGAGAGCTGTCTTGCTGTCACGGTTTGCCTCTCTGGGCTTGTTTTCTGGTTTTCGCGCTTAAATCGGCGACCACTCGGGATATCGGAAGATCCAGCATTCTCCAACACAGTCGTCTCACTGGTGGGGGATCCTGCAGAGACTAAAGTAAATCTCCATTCAATGTCCTTCCGCAAACCAAAAAAGTCTGAATCGTCTGTCCTAATGCCAAGCTTCGCTATTAAAGAGGGTTCAATCATATCATGTTCAATGCATTCAGATTTGATGCAAGGCCAGCTCCCACAGGTCGAAGTAACGGCTCAGCTATTGCTAAGTCCTTCTTCATCACGAAAGCTAGACGCTCTTGCTTTATGCCCCACATTAGCGCTACTGTTTTCACTTTTAAGTTTTACCCTTCTTCTGGTCGTGCTGTTCTGGTACAGTCAGAAGCACGGCCTATCTAGTCAGATTGTACTATCTGAAATAACTATTGGAGGCACCAAAGATCCACTGGGTAAATTGGCATTGTACTCTGTCATCCCCACCTTATTAGCTGTGCTAATTAGTCTATGGTGGGGAGCAATCGAAACACAATTTCGAACGGCTCAGCCCTATGTCTCACAAGCCCGCGAAGCAACAACTAGTGCCAACGGTAGTGGTTTATCTTACCAATCCTCGTACTTGGCTTGGGCGGCTCTTCGTGCAGCGTATCGAAGACATCTGCTTCTAGCACTCGTTTGCTTTGGGGCAACATTATCGCAAATTTGTAAGTGAAGACTTGATCAGAAAGGCTAATAGGTCCTGACGTTCACTTAGTCACCATATCCACTTCTGCTCTTTTTAAGCGGGAAGTATCTAGTAGTTTCAAACAGATTAGGCAGATGCGGACTCTGCAACTACGACAAGCCCCATTTTTCAGTATACAATACCTGCCGAATCCTCCTTATGAAAGAGAGATGCCTCTAGCGGATATAGTTTACCAATCAATTACCGATTTGAGATCAAATTGGTTATATAGTGCATCTCTGCAGCTAACATTGAATGCTTCAGAGCCTCACTGGAGCAAGGATGGCTGGAGTTTTGTACCTGTTCCCCTACCAGCACAGGATACCAAAAATCAATACAGGTCAGACGCTAGCCACAATCTATCAACCAATGCATCCTTCTATGCAATGATGAAGACGCCGGCCATACGTGGTAGGCTTGTTTGCTCACCCATCGCAACTGGGTTAGAAGAAAGGCTGTGGCTCCGGAAGGAAGACTTGACAAACTCCGCAAACTGGGATACTGCTCAGAATCACAAAGACTGGACTCATGGGTATTCGCTAGGCAGTGGCGGATTTGAAAAAGAACCTGTGATCAACTTCCATCCTAATCGATCGGATTCAGACCCCTGTAGTGCTATAAGCGCATACACCACCGTGCTCTCTTCAGAATACCGTCCGAGCTGCTGCGGTGGAAGTTCCACACTACTACCAGGCTCCGGCTCCCTCGGATACTGGTCCCCGATATATTACAACGATGCTGTCAATAGCCATGACCGCGGGAATGTTAAGGTTGGCAGAAATGTCACCGTAAAGTGGATTCATGGTCCTGCGCCTGGTGTCTTTGTATCAAACGAGAAACAACAACCACATCTACTCTGGCCACGGCCACCAAAATTAGCAATGTTAACCTGCGAGCCAATCATTGAGGCAGCTATGGCAAATGCCACAGTACAGCAATCATCCGGCCAGGTCCAAAAGTATATCATTGATGGCGACCCATTGCCTTACGAGCCGGCTTGGATGGAAGAGTTCGCGTGGCACCATCCTAAAGATGAAGCGGACCCTTCTAAGCAGGAAACGACATATACTTTCGGTCATTTCTTTCTAGCAGCTCTGCTGGGAGCTTCACAGCTTTCTGAAACCGCTAGTTACAGTTTTTCAGACGGATCATATTCTTTTGAATCTCCTTATGTCCATCAATACAACATGAAAACAAATGGTCTGAACCTTGACCTCATATCATATTCCATGCTGTCACTTGCGGGAAACAATCCGGAAGCTCTACTTTCTCATCAAACACTGGCAGACACAGCTCAAAAGACATTTGCTGTATTTTTCCAACATTTCGCCAGCACCAATATCAGCATCAATGGCTCGGGGAATCGAGTGTTTCAAACGCCGGACGAAAAATTACCGGTGCATTTAGTGCCTTTGGAAGATCCAAGCACAGAAGGCGCTCTAACAAAGGCCTCGCCGATGGCAGATCCTACGGCTACTCTGACGCTGATCAAGCCCATAGATACATTACGCATGTCCCCGCTTGCAACATGGTTATGCATTACCATCCTGGCATGGCTGATCATGACAACTATTGTTCTTCTCATTCGTCGGAATAAGTACTTCTCCCCTCTGATCCGGGACGTCAACACATTGGCCGATGTAGCAAACATGGTTGTTAGCAGCGAAAGATACCTAGAACTGGCTCAGCGCAAGGGAGCATCAGGTTTGCGCGCTGATAAGACGTTTCGGACAAGACTTGGATGGTTTAGGACAAGGACTGGTGAGGTAAATTGGGGTATTGAACTTGCGGATGGTGATGTGGAGTTTTTGAGTTCTGATGAGGTAAAGAGGTTGTATCAGGAGCAGGAGTAGGGAGGCCGTTGTCAGTGACTACTATAGGCGCAGAACAGATCACAAGAGAATGGGTTGAAGAGATCTTTAACGAGCCTGGAATTCAATTCTCCACATTTGAACTTCTTTAACGGCTCTTATTGAGGCTTACATCAATTCTGAAATGAATATCAGCCAGTGGCTGGAAGTTGTATTTATCGGACCGTTTGGAACTCTCGCGGCGTCCGTAGTGGCTTAGAGCATTTGGGCGCATATCTTATTACACTAGCATCATGATTGGAAAATTAGAACCTATGGAATGGGACAGTAGCGTAGAACGAATGCGATATTCAGAATGGACCATGCCCGGTATTATCTACCAATTTAATTGAAGAAGACTGCCAGATACATGCCTTATTTCGGCAAGTGTCCTCTGCATTTCCCCTTTCCTGGAATGTCACAGGCAAAGGCGGTCAAATTTACCGATAAAATCTGTATTTCGCCGATGAAGACTAATCAGTATCCAAAGAAACTTTCTGGAGGTCAAGATGACGAATTCACTATGCCAAACTAACGCAGATTACTAAACAACAAACGAACGGCTGCCAAGGTAGAAAGTAGTATTTATCTCTATATATCTCTCCACATCGCTATCTCCTTACAAGTTAACGGAAGGAGATCACGCACCTCTGGAACCTACTGAGATCAATCCAAATTTATCAAGACAATTTTAGTCCCACAAACAACCATGAGTTCCACGCCCAAGCGCTCCATTCTCATTACCGGGTACGTAAAATTCCGCGTACAGCATCACCAGAATGCTCTAAAACTAACCAATGGTTCTTTAAAAAATATAGCTGCTCGCTTGGTGGAGCAGGCCACTCACTCGCGCTCCAATTCGCAAAACAAGGTTTACAAGTCTTCGCAACCGCTCGATCAACGGCCCAACTCTCGGACCTAGAATCAAAAGGCATCGAAGTCTTCCCCCTCGATGTAACAAGCACAGAAAGCATCGCGGCACTCAAGGCGGAAATTTCGAAGCGCACTGGAGGAAAGCTAGACATGCTTTTCAACAACGCGGGGACAAGTATGTGTTTCGCATGAGTTAATGTCTTAGCTCACGAACAGTATTCTGATAATTCCACAGTGTACGAGGCGCCAGCTATAGAAGCCGATCCTCTTCGCGTTCGGCAAATGTTCGATACTAATGTTTTCGGCCTATTCGATATGGTGACGGCGTTTACACCTCTTCTGCTCGCCTCTGTAGCGGCAGGAAGTCAAGTCCCACCGACGATAATCAACACATCGTCGATCCTCAGTCGCTTGCCGTTTGCGTTCTCAGCCGCGTACAATGCGTCCAAAGCTGCCGTCATGTCGTATTCCGACACGCTCCGGATCGAGCTCGCGCCTCTTGGTATCAAAGTTGTGACACTATTTATGGGGGAGGTTGCGACCAAATTGATGGCTTCTGGCAATATTTCGTTCGGTCCGGAGAGCATCTACTCGGGCGTTGAAGCAGATGTTCAGAAGAGATCGCAATTGCATGCACAGAAGAGTATAACGCCCGAACAGTTTGCGCAGCAAGTTGTCCATCAAGTACTTTCGAGTCCGGCGATTGGGAAGAATGAGTTTTTGTGGAAGGGTACGAATGCGTTTATCGTATGGTTGCTTAATGCTGTGGGTTGGAGGAAGATATTTGATGGGACGGTTGAGTCTGCGGCAGGGCTGAATCAGTCGCAGAAACGGAAAGCTATATTCGAGAAGGGCCAGCGGAGCGTAAAGCAAGAGTGAGGTGACCGAATTAGTAAGTTGTACTGTGTTTTTAGTTGTGTAGCCGAACGAGGCATGTTGGGTCTAAGGATTTCATATCATAATAGCTTGTAAGCTCATATAATAAATAATCTAAATTACAATTTCGCCTTCCCATCTTCAGGAGGAGCAATGCTCACAGGTGTAAAAGGTACTCCTAAATGATAAAACACCTGGTCCCAGCGATCATTTCCAAACCAAGATCTCGTCTGGCCATTTTTGTTCGTAGCCACAATCCACGGCGCACCGAATGCCTTGGGACCCATGGTGATTTCCACGACCCGTTTTTTGTTTTCGGGTGTGATTGCTTTTTTAATAATCTCGTTGATCTCCTGGGAAGGAAAGATTCCGGCAAGAGCTTTGTGGACTCCTTCGGGAGTGGATACATTGATCCCTTTGCCCCAATAACCTGATGCTAGGGCTTCGAATGTCTGTTCAAATTTGTCGGCGGAGTAGTGGTCTTTGATCCACGTCGCAACTCGCACCGGCTGTCTCAGTCAGCTTTTGTATGCTCGCTAATATTCTAGATAGGTACTCACAAAAAGTGACGATATTGGGAAGACTTCTGGTTGCACGGCTTTTAGACCCAGAAGTTCTCCTGTCAAAGTGGAGTCCTGCGAAGCGAAGGCAGCCTTCCATGGTGGCGTCGGAGCGAAAGGATTGCCTGCACCATCACGCGCAGCTCCCAGGAAGAATGGAAGAATCTCGACCTCCACACCATGAGCATTGAGTAGTGGGCGGAATTTCTTGATGTTCGTGAACCCGAACCACGAGTAGGGAGAAACTGGAGTAGTAAGCAGATATCCCAAGCCCAAGTGTGTGAGCCATACCGCAATCAATGTAAATGGTAAGCTTGCTATTCTGGGAACTAGCCATGACGACAAATCACACAATTCTGGTGCCTGGAAAACCTGTGCGGTGAGCGCTGCTTAAAATGAGGGTCGGTTAGAAGAGTTTCATGGATAGCAGTGGGAAGTTGTTGTCATGTGTTTCTGAGCCGAGGCATCCAGAAATTAACTAATCGAATGACCGATTACCTAACCTCCGAGGATCGTTCAACCTCCAAAGATCTACTAACCTCCGAGGATCCAATTACCCCCGAGGTCCAAAGTGCCGCATACGACCAGTCCTTGTAGATGAATTATCAAAGCAGAGAGGAATTGGAGTAGCTACTTGAGTCCTCAGATAGGCCAAGCTAGCGAAGAAGAAATGTATCCGCAACGGCATCTGGGACCTATGTCTGAGTATGCTATGTCTGGATAAAGTTTTCCAGCGGCAAATTACTGAGTTACGTCCGATATGCAAGAAAGAGGCCGATATGTTTATGATGATACAAAGACGGGATCATATACCCGTCATTCCATGCCTGTCTGATTGTTGCTATACCAATACTATAGTTTACATCCTCGAGTAGATTGATTCCTTCATAGCTCTCACATCCAACTCCTGCGTCCAAGTGCTCCTCGGCTGCGTGTGCAAAAACCAGTACGTATGCGCCAGATCCGTTGGCTGAACAAGATATGAATCGAAATCCTCCAGCTTGTCCTGCGCTCCTTCGCGCTCCCACCTTCTTTTCACGACACCACCAATTAGCTTTCCATCCACCGGTCCATCAACAACGACGTTGACCGCATGAATCCCCTTGCTTTGATACTCGCGCGCGAGCACCTGGCACAGCGAGCGCAGTCCAAACTTGCCTGGCGAAAAGCTAGCCAGCCCCGGCATCCCACGCAGCGCACCGGTAGCACTCGTGAAAATAATCGTGCCTTTTCCGGCGGCCAGCATATCCGGAAGGACGAGTTTGCTGGACCAAAAAGCGCCGAAGAGATTGATCTTGGTAAAGTTTTCGAATTCTTCGGTCGTCGTGTCGAGAATCGAGCGGCCGTTGACGCGCCGCGCGCCAGCATTATAAACGAGCACGTTGACGGGCCCAAGGTCTGATCGGATCCTGTCGAAACTGGCCTTGATGGAATCTTCAATGCGCAGGTCGGTGATGTAGTAGCGTGCTGTGCCCTTGCCCACGTCGTCGTCGATTGTTTTGGCCATGGTTTGTAGCTTGTCTTCGGTGCGAGCGAGAAGAGCAACTGCGAAGCCTTCCGTTGCGAATCGATGAGCTACGGCTTCGCCAATGCCTGGGCCGGCGCCCACGACAGCAATGACAGGCTTCTTGGCTGTGTTTTTATACATGATGGAGGTTGATTGATGTGGTTGGGGTGCCCTCTGCTAAGTCCGTCGATGCCTTAAAGCTGGTGTTTCAAAGATTTGTGTATCCTACATGCAGCATGGAGGAATTATCATCATCTATAACGACTTATAAGCAGTGCAGTGTTTATGGTTGCGTCAATGGCCCAAGGTGAGATGATGCTCGGTCGAAGAAGCGAGCGGGGCATCAACCCGCAGATGCCTCGGACGCGTTTAGTAATCCCGCCTTCTACCAAACACCGTCCCAACCTGCCCCCAAAACAAAACTAATCGTCGGTATCAAACGCAGTTTTGCTAGGAAATGTTCGCCATTCCCACGTCTGCTCATTCAACAGCATTTTAGTAACCCTCTTTAGACTGGAAAATCTACTATCTATGATGTCAGTAACTTCCGTCCGTACCTACCATCGGTATCTGACATAAACAGCGCGAAGTTGTCGATTCTGTAAGTAGAATGCACCTGGAGTCCCGAATAGAAAGCATATCCCCATTCATAGGAGTAATTCCTGGGGAGGTCCAAAAAGGGTGGCCTTATTTCAGACCATAATGGTCTCAAGCGATCTTCCTAGCCGACAGGAACAAAGTTGCATGAATTGCAAAGGAGGCGCAATGAAAGGTAAAGGTTCCCAAGTGCCATAAAAGACATTCACAATAGAAAGACTATATTTGAAATACAATCCTCAGGCGTTGTGACTATAATCTATAACAATCTATAGGTTCAAAGACGCCGAGAGTGTTTTGCTGTAGAGAGGGGGTAGAATTAATCTTCCGGTCAATGTAGAAACAAATACAGTTCTCTCCCAAACCAATAGGAGGGGAATGGCACCTTCTTAGTTATTGACGTCCGTGAGATTTGGTCCTGGGTTAAACACTGATGAGATGATCGCTGACAAATGACATGGAAGGTATCGATACCGCATGCTTCGAAGAACCGCATTACTAAATTTCAAGCCAATGATGAAGCGTGAATCAAACCGGGCAACTCTGTTAACTTTTCCATATTGACGTACGTGTGGAACTTTGGTTAAACGTTCTTCCGCCCTTGCTCTACATATCCACTTGATGGTGTTGTTAACCCACCTATGCTGATCTTTCTTTGTCACCCAGTGTAATATCAAGATCAATGTGCAAAAGATGACTAATGCACAGTTTGGAATCAACAAAACGGCACCTTTCGTTGCAAAGAGGACCCGCACTTGATAGTAACACTATATATTGTCTCTTGTATGCTCTCAAATTCGCTACATTCGACTTCATTTCGCAAGGCACCGGATTCACATCTTTCTCCTTGAAAAACAAAACTCTCTACGCTGCAATGGCACCTACAATTCTCATTATCGGCGCCACTGGCAACACCGGCCAAGAAACCGTACGAACACTCTCCAAACTCCTCGAAAACAGCCCGACATTTTCAGGGCATCGGCTCCTCGCTCAAACGCGCTCTTCGAATAGCTCAGCAGCGCAACAACTTGCCAAATTACCTCATGTTGAGATAGCAGAATACCATTGGCCCGACATCACCGCCGAATGGCTTCGCGAACGGGAGGTAGTCCGAGCCTTCATCGCCTCCCACAACCAACCCAATCAATTCGCCGAAGAATCAACATTCCACCTAGCAGCCCTGAAAGCAGGCGTTCAATACGTCGTGAGAATCTCAACAACAGCCGCAAACGTTCGCCCAGATTGTAAAGCCTACTATCCACGTACGCACTGGGCAATCGAGACTCTTCTCAGCTCGCCGGAATTCAACAATCTACAATGGACGTCTCTGCAGCCGAATGTCTTTTCTCAATTCTGGCTTGGGCCAGCTGCGCAGTTAATTAAGACGTATCGCAAGACGGGAACGCAGGAGCCGCTTCGACTAATGGCTTCAGAAGACGCACCGGTTGGCATCATCGACTCGGATGATGTCGGTATTATTGCAGCTCACCTCTTGCTTCAAGAAGATCCCACTCCGCACAACAAAGCCAAGTATAATCTAAACGGGCCAACCGACATTACCGGAAAGGAGATTGTAAAATTAGTTGAGGAGCGCATTGGCACCAAGGTCGAGAGTGTTATCTTCAAGGACATGACATTCATCGATCAGGCAGCCGCTGCTGCCCAGGAATCAAAAAGTGCTATTTTGTCGATCAAGTATGCGCCGGAGACGGCATGGGAGGGGAAGTGCACGGCTTCTACGACTAGCAAGGAAATACTCGACATTGCGGCGCCGAAGCGTACACCGGTTGATGTGTTGAAGACGCTGCTAGAGGAATAATACACGGTTGTGCTCTCGAAGGACTTGAAGAATGTAGCTACTAGGCAGTTTGCTATGCGTGTACTGTCTCCTAAGTGTTGTTGTAGATAGAAGTGTGATTTAGGAAAGTGTAGCATAGATCTATCTAAACATCACACTTGCATCGACTGTATAACGGCACCATTATTCCCTTTCTGTGACGGAGATGACTCCAAATGCAGTCTTGAATTCAATCCATGCTCAAAGAAGCCCCTAGGACTTTTACGCATATACTATCGCTCACCTTATATTCACCCCATGCACTGCCCACAGGCCCAATCGAGACTATCATATGCCCTTCCCAGCGGATATCATTACCGAGAAATTCCATCATACACCCCGAAACCCAAATAAACACAAATCACATCCATAGTCCCCACATACCAAACAATATAGAAAAGTGCAAAACATCTTAGTCAGCTATATTACTTCCCCATCCAACCCAAAAGTGCACTTCCCAGTTATCAAGCAACACAAAGATTATGAGATATTGCGGAGTGATCCCTTCCAAAACTCCGCAAACCCCGAAATAATAATAAATGTTTAGTATTCAAATAATAAGAAGAAGCCACAGTGCAGACCATTCGAGGGATACTGACTGTGCTGACCTGGTTATGCGTGCGGGTGACTAAGACAGGACGTAGCTATATAAAGGGGGAAAAGAAAGAAGAAAATAAAAAGCAAGAAACACATCTTTTAGTTATCCAAGCAAAGAGAAAACTTCTTGTTTTTCATTTTCCATAAACATTCTTCAACATGGCACTTGAACACAGCGACAAAATCCAACCAACAACGGCTCCAGACCCAGCTCTAAACACGTCTGTTCGCGACTCCGACAAGACTAAGCCTTACATTCCGCGCTCCAGCGTTATCAACGATGGCTGGTCTACCGACGACGAAGCAACAGCTACATGCTACTGTGGCGCGGTCCAACTTGCTTTTGTACGTTTCGTTACGCACTGCTTTGCTTCTCCCTCTCCTTACCTTGATAAAATAAAACATAAACATCACAGCCAAGCCTATATATTCCAGCACCCCTCCACATTACATTCCCTCCATGCACTCTTCAACACCAACACATAAATCCCAACACTAGCCCTAACTAACCCTCCCAAGCCCACCACCGGCCCCGGCCTCGTAGACACCTTCGTCTGCAACTGCACCGACTGCCGCAAACTCACCGCCTCAGTCTTCTCCTCCGCCTTCATCGTTTCCAACACGTTTCTCCGTCACCTCCGCGGGCAATCCAACCTCAAACAATACGCCCAAAACGAAACGGCAATCAGCCACGCGCTCATGACGAATTTCTTCTGCGAGACGTGCGGCACGCTCATGTATCGCCTTTCGGAACGGTTCCCGGGTCAGAGTTTGTTG
>JAQGEP010000015.1:0-311997 GCA_028476805.1 Acrocalymma vagum | reverse complement strand
TCAGAGTTTGTTGAGGCTGGGTACGGTGGATGATTTTAATCTTGTGGAGACGAAACTCAAGCCAAGGGTAGAGGTATTTATTAAGGATAGGGTGGGGTGGGTGTCGGGGGTGCTGGGGAGTGAGGTGAGGAAGTTTGATGCTAGTCCAGCGAGATAAACTCAAGCGCGATTATTTCTCTCTGGTGCTTGATCTCACTGGCCAGTCGAGTCTTATCCTGCTGGGTTTCCATACGGGAATTATATAATTAGCTACGTAAAAATTATATACCTAGTTAACCCTCGTAACGTTCATGCTCTTTACCCACGGCTTCCACCACTCCTCAACCCCCCTCTCAAACTGCCATCCATCCCACTGCGGAGTCGTCAGTCCCCATGTATCCGGGAAGCCCTGCACTCCAGAGCGAATCCTGTACGACCCAGCAACAGCCCACATCATCCAGCTAACACCGTTCTCAACGCTGAACTCACGAAGGCAGTTGTTCAACACATGGCTGAATAGCGACTCGTCCTGCGCGCTTCCAAACTCGGAGAGAATGACGGGCGTCTCGCGGACGGCTTTGGGGCAGTCTTTAGTCAGGTTGCACGCGGGCGGCGGTTCGATGCCGAGGGCGTTGAAGCCGTTGCGGTAGAGTTGCGCGCGGATGATGGGGCAGTCGCCGGTGTCGAGATCGGAGGACATGGTGTAGAGATGGATCTCCCAGATGAGTTTGTTGGCCCAAGAGTGCTCATCAAGATTGAAGTATTTGGGCTCTCGGCGATATGCGTCGCGGATGGCGGTGCATCGGTAGCAGGGTGCGGTGAGAAGGTTCTTGCCCGTGGTGAGGGCAGAAACATCTTGGCTGTATTGCATGCCTGACCAGATAATCAGCAGGTCTGGGTTCGCAGCGTGAATGCTGTCTGCGCCGCGAGTCATGTTGCCAACGAGTGTGTCCCAGTTGTACTCGAGCGTTGTGATGTTGCCGCTCTCGCGCAGCTCGTTGCGAAGAGACATGGTCACGATGTTGGGATGCTGCTTTGCCCAGGTGGCGACATAGCTGAGGCCGCGCAGCCAGGTCGAAACGGGGAACTGGACATCTTCGAACCACGAGTTGCCGTCGAGGCGTGAGCAGCACCATTGTGCCTTGCCAATGTGCACGTCTGGGCTGATGAAGATGCCCTTGGTGGCTGCAATGCGTGCAATGTCACTCCAGATTTCGAAGCGTGTGGTTTGGGCAGTCCACGATGGGTTTTTAGCAATGATTTCTTGCGTCACCTTTGTGCCATTTGCAGATCCGAGAGCATTGATCATGGCAACCTCAAGGGGGACGTCGGTGCCATTGCGGTCGTAGACCTGGTCGATCATTTCGATGGCGTAGCCCCTGTTGGCATTGAACATGATGAATTAGCAAACCGTGTTGATTTTGACAGGTGTTGACTCAGTGTCCTAGGTACGATGACATTGGTAAAAACGTACATGCGAATGTAATTGAATCCCACGCCAGCAATGTCGTCGAGGATGTCTTCCGCAGACGCCCATTCTAGGCCCTCGGGAATCATGGTCTCTCCTGTTCAATTGGCTATTATTAGCTTCGACTCTCCATGCCATGCTTTTTGTCGTGGCTTTGACATGCACAGTGGTGCTGGACATACCGCTCATGGGCCAATTGACACCCGCCCAGGTTACTTTCTCGCCATTGCTATCAACAATGTCCCGTCCACGCGTGCTATACGGGCCATTGAACGACGGGACAGTCTCATAGTCTGCCCGAGTGCGCAGCTTGTGTCGGGGATTGAGATTGGGCGAGGATAGAACGGATGCGGTTGCCAGCGTGCCTGCAATGGCAGAAGTGAGTAACAGGCGAAAACCCAACATTGTCAATTGTCTCTGCAACGCGAAGAAACTACCGAAATTTTGGGAGCTCCAGATAGCCTGCAGGGAAGCAAAATTTCCAGCGACCGGGAACCACACTTTATACTCACATAGAACCGAGGAAGAAATCCCTGTGAAGCCTGGCAAAATAACACCGGGAAATCGGCTCAATGCTGTCCGAACGGAAGCTCACCTGCTTCTTCTGGGGTTGTGGAGAAGCAAAGTGTGGAGAAACAGTCTTCCAAGAATTGTTCCCAAGCCAGCTGCGCAACGATTTGCGGAGTCGGACAACACGGAAATTAACCACATGGGGAAATTGCCCGCCGCCGCCTAGCCTTAGCTGTGCACATCATCATTCTTGTCTCGAACCATCAACTGGCAAGGTTTAGCTCCCGGCCAAGCTTGTTTATATTAAATGTCAGATGCAAAGCGGTTAACTTACTGCTTTTTCACACGCGACCGGAGCGGGGTATACAACTGAGCGGAGAAGTTTATACCGTGTTTACCACTGTTCCTTTTTGAGTTGACCTATAACCATGGCTCCACGGAGCATGTCTCAATTGAGCTTTAAGGAAGACGGGACTCGCTTTCGCTTTTTTCTATTCCTTTCAGGACTGATTATTTTTCCTTCTGGTTTATAGCCAGCGTTCCATGCGTCCAAGGAATCCCTACCACCGAGTGCGTACCGATTTGAGAGGAGTAAGACGAAGAATGGCAAAAAAAAAATAAAAAAATAAAAGAAGAGAATTCGAAGGCAAAACTTGTGAAGAAAAGAAACTCATTATATCGTTACAAGGGATATTGGTATATACATCAATCAAAGCAGGCAATCCTGTAGCTCCAACTTCAGATGGAGGCCAGACATACCGGAGAGGTTCATCAATGTTGTTAACAGTTAACAGTCGAACCAGTCATCAGCAACCGGACGATCATCGACCCTCGCCGCTACTCGAAAATAAAACCCCTTCACACCACCAATTCCCTCAGAAGTCTTTGTTAGCTTCATGCGGCTTGTGAAGAAGAGAGAACCGAAGACGCATATATGACGCTCAAGCCATGCAGGCCTTGGAGTCAGAAGGTCTTCGGGGGTCAAGCTTGTCAAGCTGTCCCTCTGAGAAGGCGTCCATTGCATAACCAAATGCGCTGTCGGGCTGTGGGCGACATTTGGTAGTCGGAAAGCAATGGTTCCATCCCTCGTTCATGCTCTCTACGAGTCCGTCAAGATCCTGGTCGCCCAAACTAGAAAGGGTTTCGGCAGAGGGGACGAGAACCGGGGTGAGATCCGCGATGATTCTTCACTATTGTATTCTCAAGAGGAGTGTGTTCACCGGAAAGCAACTGCTCCAAAAGCTTCTCGCTGGTCTTTGAGAGTCCGAGTTGATGGTCTTTTAGGTAGCTTTTGAAGTTGGGAACACTGTTACCGTGTAGGAGGGTAGGGTAGAGTGGGTCTTTGCACGGAGCAGCTTTCGCCTCACGGGGGTAATCCTTACTTGGAAAACTGATTTCACTTGACTCGCTTGGATTCGAACGTTTTTTGGTTCGAGTATTTGCTAACCCCTGTATGGCACGAATGCGCTGCATTGGCTCTGGCTTGAAGTATTCCTTCGGCCAGGTATTTGTCGTAGGAATAGCCATATTCGTCTCGGTAGCCTGTTCGTGTCGATGAGAAACGAGACACAAATTCCCCAATCATGATCCCAGCTCCAGGAAACACAAGCGCGTTACACAAAACTAGTGGAAAGTCGAAGTTACCTCTAATTGAAACAGGAATCCCGAGCCTGACGTACCAGAAGTGTTGTCGAATCATGAGTTGGGCCTAAAAAGGCAACGTCTTTTGTTGCCTTTGTGGTTGCTGACTGTCTATAGAATGTGTTCCAAGTATTACATGTACAGTACATGTAACCTTGCATAGTTTATTTCGTGGAAGCAGGGCCATTTGACAATTATACCGCCGTTCTTTCAACATGGTACGCATCCTTGACATCTTCACTCTTCTCTCCAACCTTGTCATCAACGATGCTCAAATGGCGCGATGCATCACCAATTTCGCCCATCGACGGCGTCCAATGGAACGTAATCTTCTCGCCAGTGAACAACATGTCGATTTGCTCGAGGGACAGATTTCGCGTCTCAGGGTAGAAGAAATAAATGAGCGGTAGGAAGAATGCGTTGAAGACTTGGAGCTGGTCAGTTGCGTCCGATATACTTATGATACAATGAAAACATACCACAGAAGTAAACATATGTCCTCCACCCAATATTTCCGATGCTGACGGGTGTGATCTCGACGACGAGGAACGTGAATATCCAATTCGATGCCGTTGCCAGGGCGGCGGCTTTGGTACGAATAGCAAGCGGTGCGTATTCCGCGGGAACTGTATGGATGTCAATACCAAAAATCCCTCTTCGAGACGGAGTATCAAATCACTTACGAAGCCAAGGTATCGCCAGTAATCCGACGGCGAAGAAGAAATTAAACAAAAAGAGCATAACCACTGCTACGATACCAGCCTCTCTCCCTCCATTCTGCACAGTGCCAGCAAGAATCGCCATGCATGCACACTGTCCTCCAGCTGCAAACAGCATGAGTTTTCGACGACCGAGCTTGTCAATGATCCAGATGGGTATCAAGGAGGAAAAGAAGTATGCAACGCCGTTGAAGCCTGCAAGCAAGAGTGATAAATTATGTGGCATCCCGACGGACTTTTGGAATATAACAGGAGCGTAATAGGTAATTAAATTTATACCGCTTAATTGTTGCATGAATTGCCCTCCTATGCCTAGCATGGTTCTGTAGAAGAATCGCTGTGGGCCGTTTTTCAAGAGCGCTTTGTAAGTGTTGCCTTTGGCTGCTTCGCGCTCTCCATCGATGGCATGTTGGATACTGGCCATTTCTTCGTCGACGATTGCGTTATTGTGCTCATTCAGGCCGCCGCTTGGAAGGAGAGCATGCAGGATATGTCGTGCGTTGTCGTGCTGGTCGTGGGCAATGAGCTATGAAGATTGCTTAGCTCAAGTGTGGAGAAATTTTTAAGGGAAAGGAAACCAACCCATCGAGGCGATTCAGGAAGAACTATAACCCCCGCAAAAGTAACAATTGCAAACAGGATTTGCAAGGCTAACGGGAACCTGAATTGCGCGTCATTTTTGACAAACGACATTCCATAGTCCACCCAGTACGCTGTCATGACTCCGAAAATGTTGATTGCGAGTTCGATGCAGAGCTATAAGATTGTCAATTAGCATCTGTGCGAGTTTCTTATGAATAGAACATACTCCTTTGCCACGCGCATCCGCCTTCATGAGCTCAGAATGCCACACAGCTATCTCCGTTAGCACAAACACATTGCCTACGCGGAGCATTGAGCACCTACGGATCGTGCTTGTATTCATTCCATTCCCTAGACCAGCGACGATACGTCCCACAATCATTTGCGCAATGGTAGTAGCAGACGCTTGTAGGGCAGCACCAATGCTCAGAACAATACACCCAATCATGATGGAATATCGCCGACCAAGGGCCTCTCCAAAGAGGAGGCAGATAATGGCGCCAAAGAAGCATCCAATTTCGTAAATAGCAACAACTGTGCCCTGTAAAGAGGAGCTGCCGTTTCCGCCGTTCGTTGTATCGATCGCGGGGAATTGGTCTGTGAAGGCTCTGCCGGTCAAGAGACCGGACATGACTCCCTGATCATAGCCAAAGCTGCGAGAAATTAGCGAGGTGGGTAGAGTTGGTAAATCGATTAAACGAACAGTAGGAATCCAGAGCCTGCGGTGCATGTAATGGCCCAATGCAACAGCTTCCCCGAAACAATCGTCATGATGTAATAGCACTTGTGGATGTGAAGTCAAGGCCGTTTTAGTGATGAGGCGGGCTGCTTTCTGACAATGAAGAGGCAGACAAGTGTCATTCGAAAATGATCGGAAGAGAATTTTCAGCGATTGCAATCACAAGAAATCTTTTATAGCAAGGCATCGTATGTGATCCCCGGCCGGGGCCTGTGTACCCCAGGTGGAGAATTCGTGTGCTTCCAGTAGCTGGTATCAACCAGTATGGCATGCCGAAGCAAATTTTGCAAGGGATGAGCATAACCTGGGACACAAATCACCGACAAAGGTAAGGTGAATCATTCGACCGTGCCTAGTACTTACCAGTCGAATGATAATGGGTATGAGCCGAATATTTAATGCGGGGATCTTCTGGAGAAGGCCAACCAAATCCATGCACAGAACAAAGGCCTCAACATGGGCCCTCGCTTCAAAATGGTTAGCCCTCGGCTTGGGGCGCTTCAGACTTCCTGGCTGGCGTAACAGGCAAATCGTTACGCTTGTTCATCGCCTCACTTACCCCACTCAACGCCTGTAGCTGACCCTGTCATGCTACCTTCCCTGACAAGTTATTTCCGTTTTCGCCATCAGGAATATCACTATCAGGAATAAGGTCGATGTTCTAACTGCCATTGCTTTGCTTCCAGCAGTCTCCGTCTTCGTGATCGCTACTCTTCATGGGAAGGCTACTGGAGAATCAACCCTTACTACAGCCGTTTCTCCGCTTGGGGAATTAGGCGAATGACCGTCTGGGCCAGCTTGAAAATTAAAGTCGTTCGGTCGAGCTTCGGCGGGCCAAAGCGCCCGACGTGAGAATTGCTTGCTCCCCCCACATTGCGGAGACGGAGACGGGGTAATGACTGCAGTTTCTGAGCACCAATTCTAACTTCCCCAGCTCGCAGTCCTTCCATGGCTGATACATCAAAAAGTGTTGATGAGCATGCATTGACATCTCCATCTTTGGAAATATCAGAGCGGAAAAGGGTTCGCACACGGTCTGGCTGTTGGAATTGTAGGCGAAAGCGAAAGAAATGTAAGATATGCCACCCATGATTGGCCTTTGGCTCCCGGTTTATTTTATCTGCATCGTTTCGGATCAGAGAGTCGACTGACATACTGCGTTGAGGTGACGAACGACGGCCGACATGTAAGAATTGCTACAACAAAGCCGAGACCTGTACATGGGGCATTAAACTCTCGTTTCGCACAGAAAATGTGCAGACCATTCCAGAAAACCATCCGTCGATGCGTCAGAGCACAGCTATCGATCACGGCGGCAAGCTCAAGGTGAGATGGAAACCAATATCATGTACTATGCAATCCCCGCAAACTAAACCAATTCAGCTCTACGATGTCACTCATGAAGTCATTCGCGACTACTGGAATGAACTTCACGCGACAGACAAAGCGAATGACAGCTTCCAGCCCGACGACGTAATATCTCCAGCGGCAAGAGATGTCTCTTCATTGTCCGCAACCAGGTCGATATCAAGCACCAGTGTTACCGAACCAGCCACTCACGACATGACTCTATCTGATACCACCGACAATGATTTTCATTTTGATCATGAAGAAAACGAAATCTTACCCCTGCACCCTTTACCAATCGCCGAGAGCCCAGAAAGCTCAATGTCGTTACAATCCTACGACATGACCAAGTCCATAGCTGCGCAGTTGTTGTCTCTTGGCCAAGGAAACCGTTCAGTGCCAGCCGGAGCTGTTAATGTTCCACCACAGCCTCACATGATGTCGCTTATGGATTGCTTGCCACCGTCTGCTGGCGCTTCGCCGAATGATTACTCGGGCGACGGCATCTTCATCCCTGGATCTTCTTACCTAGAACTACACTCCACCCTACGTAGAAACATATTCGACACGACCAGATCTGCCGCTCCTACGCGGCGGGCAACACCGGAGCCAAACGTCCAGATTCCGGGAGAGACATCACCTGCGCAGGACTCATTGCTCTCTTCGCCCAGTTTGGCTGAGCTGAGCCCAGAAGAAGAGTATACACTGTGGAAGAACTGGACTGATGAAGTTGCGACCTGGGTAAGTAGTTGAATGTTTGACAGCGCATCAATCACGTTTTACTCATGGCAAAATTACAGCTAGACAAGTTTGATAATGACTGCCATTTCGGACGGAAGCTACCACTTCTTGCGCAGCACCACAATCACTTGCGATTCTCGATATTGGCCGTGTCTGCTCGCCAACTGGAGCGAAAACACCAACGCTCCTCATCGGGTAGTATGGCTTTGTATCAGGAAGCAATTCATCAGCTTGTACCCCATTTGCAGACGAGGTCAACGGCCGTGGTGGCTTCCTGTGTGGTACTTTGTGTCCTGGAGATGATGAGCTGTACGCCATGCCAACACCAGTGAACGGTGTTTCTCTTTCATAGAACAATCTAATCTCAGTCTTAGGTGAACCCAGAATGTGGAGACGCCATCTTGACGGCTGCGCCAGCCTGATTCAATCGCTCGGCATAAATGGGTTTTCTGGAGGCATGGACCAGGCTCTTTTCTGGTGCTTTGCACGCATGGGTTTGTTCCCCACTATCCTGAAGCACGTTTTTGCTGCAGGTGTAATCTAACATAGACACCAGACGTATGCGGCGGTCTTATCTCATCCGAACGAACATTAATACCAATGTCACGCTGGACATCTGGGTTAACGCTGGCCGAAAGCGTCCATTTATTCCGCAGCGTCGCCAGCTTCGATGCGTATGCAAGTTACGCCGTGTATCTATGCGGCCAGGTTCTAGATCTATTCGCCTGCTCCCTTAGCCATGCCGACTTTCTCGAACGCTGGAATGAACTATTCGCACTCATCGAAGACTGGTACACTCACCGCCCACCGGACTTCCAGGCGATACTGAACTTTACGTCCTCCGACACCGATTATCAACGTCCATTTCCCATTATGCTATTCTCAAATCCGCCCGCAATCTCCGGAACGCAAATGTACCACACAGCCGCACTTCTCATGCTTCAAAGGAAGCCGATAGGTGCCAAGGTAGCAGACAGGTCGCGTTCCGTACTGTGGCATGCGCGGCGAATCTGTGCGATTTCCATTTCAAATACGCATCATGGGTGCTGGACGAATTGCGTGCAGCCTTTGTGGATCGCGGGCCAGCTCATGTCGCATCCTGCTGAGCACCGCGCTATTTTGGAAACGTATAAGTTGATTGAGATAGAGACAGGGTGGGGTACTGAGTGGCGTGCTAATGATTTGAAGGCACATTGGGGTAGTTTGTAAGAGCTGTGGGTTTGTAGTGATGCACTGTCAGAAAGGCGAAATGCGCAGGTAAATGCGTAAAAAATAGGGGAAATGGCTGAAATCTTTCGCACAAAAAGAGTTGACTGGGAGAATCAAAGTGCCGCAAATCGCTCGATAAATATTATTTAAATATGGGGGCAAACCATGACAGTCGTAATTAGAAGTATTTTCGTTCTACACACGTTGTGAACATAGTGAATGAAAATCTCAGCAAAAAAACACATAGCCTAGAAGTTTTGAAACTGGCACAAAATGAATAGTTATTGGGTCCTAGATATACCCAATAGATACTCAGGAGACCCAAATGCAAATATTCCACCTTAGAGCCCAAAGATGTACAGACAGTAACAGGATAGAAGCCATCGCAGAATATTCCGCTTATGCGCTGAACAACGGACTTATGAAGCAAAGTTCAAGTTCAACATCAATTGATCCTCATTACACACTCACTCCCCCTCCTCCCACTACGCAGATGCGCAATGCCCCCCATCAACCCTAAGATCCGCCCCCGTCATAAACGCGCTCCCCTCCGCCAACAAAAACACCGCCGGAGCCTTGAAATCCTCCGGCGCCCCCAGCCTTCCCAGCAGCGCACCCGCCATCCATATCTTCGTCAAGTCCGGATCCGTTGCGAGCAGTTCATCCGTCATGGCCGTCCTGATGTACCCTGGCGACAACGTATTCACCCTGATGCCGTGCTGACCCCATTCTTGGGCGAGGGAGCGACACATTTGTTGGACGGCTGCTTTGCTGGAGTTGTATGCGGAGCAGGTGAGTCCCTTGAAGTGTGTACGTTAGTTTAGTGTACATTTTAGGGAATATGAATGTTATGAAGTTTTTCTTACGCGGTTCGCAATTTGCCCAGACATGGACGCAATCATAACAATACTCCCCTTCACACCACTATCAATCAGAATCCTCGCAGCATGCTTCGCAGTCAAAAACGTCCCCGTCACATTAACACGCATGATTCTTTCAAAGTCGGCCGCGGGATAATCAACAGCAGGGACTTTCTGCTGTATTCCTGCGCAGGCTATTGCGCCGGAAAATGGTGCCCCGGCATCGACTCCCTCTTTGGCGATTTCTTGCATTGCTTGTGAGATTTTCTCGTTATCGGTGATGTCGCATTGTCGGTACGAGAGATTGAGGTTTGCTTGATGTGCGATTTTTTCGAGTGCTGCCCATTCTTTTGCTGAGGGGCTGGGGAGAATGTCTAGACACGCGGCATTGCCACCGGCTTCAAGGACTGCGGCTGCGAGTACGACTCCTAGACCTCGAGCCCCGCCGGTAATTGCAATGGTTTTGTTTTTCAGAGAGAAGAGTTTTTCATGCGGGTTGTTGGCTGGTGTTTGGTTTGATTCGGGGATTGCGGATGGGAGCGCAAGGTCGGAGACTATGGCGGGTGCCATGATGCAATGTAATCGTCAAGGAATAGGAAATAACTATTGTAAAGAATGTAGAAAGAACGGTTATTCAAGAGGAATGAAGTTTTTCTTTTCGCGGGGAAGAATCGAGCCGTTTGAAAGAGAAGTGTTGCAGGTAAGTGTTATCAGCAATCCCGATGTGACTACCCAGATTCCACGAAAGTAAGGAAGGAAATTATAAGAGCACCAATATCGCACTGAGTCCGATTGCGGTATTCCGGACACTGGACGGTGGATATGCCGGTGGGGGAAGACAGAAATCATGGCTGCCAGGACGCTTCCATTCTCCTGTAAAGTCGAGGAGGAAGCTAGAAGCGCCCAACCAATCTGATTCGCCGCAGGCGCCGGTTTTCCTCTTTGAGTAACTTGCGATCATTACGCAGGAGTGAAATGCAAAATATAAGACATAAATTCAATAAATTCAGAGGAAAGAACCAGCTGGGCATGCCATTATAGATTCCTATCTGAATAGCTCAAAGATGGCTCCCTCCGCAGTGCCCCCAGAAACTATCGCTCATCTTCCGCTCAAACAAGTTGCCAGCAATGGTGACTACAAGCCGCCGAAACTGGAGATGATGGATGCCGCCCAGACGAGCCTTGTCCTTCGCACATTTCGTTGCTTCATAGCGGATTTATGCGAGCAGTTCAAAGGCGGTCACCCAGGGTACGTTGAAGAAAGGACTTGAGATTGCCAAGCTACTGACCATTGCATTAGAAGCGCCATGGGCATGGCAGCAATCGGGGTCGCTTTGTGGAAATACGTCATGCGATACTCTCCAGAAAACCCACAGTTTTTCAATCGTGACAGATTCGTACTTTCGAATGGTAAGTTGAATTGTGCAAATTTTACTAGGGAACGCTGATTAACATCGTTTTGTCTCCAGGGCACGCCTGTTTATTCCAGTACACCTTCATGCACCTTGTTGGTTATAAAAACATGACACTAGACCAACTACGCTCGTATCATTCCGACCGAACAGATTCCATCTGCCCTGGTCATCCAGAAATCGAAATCGATGGCATCGAGGTCACAACGGGTCCGTTGGGCCAGGGCATTGCCAATGCCGTTGGCCTGGCACTAGCTACGAAGCATCTAGGCGCTACGTACAATAGACCTGGATACCACTTGGTAAACAACAAGACATGGTGCATGATTGGCGATGCATGCTTACAGGAGGGCGTCGCACTCGAAGCAATATCCCTTGCCGGCCACTGGAGACTTAACGACCTTATTGTCATATACGACAACAATCAAATAACGTGCGATGGATCCGTAGACCTTGCCAACACCGAAGACGTCAATGCGAAAATGAGAGCATGTGGGTGGAAAGTCCTCGATGTCGCAGACGGCAACGATGATGTCGAGGCCATTGTTGCGGCACTTGTAGAGGCACGAGCCAGTGTTGACCAGCCTGTATTCGTCAACATCCGAACAACCATTGGAGTCGGAAGCAAAGTCGCAGGTGACGCAAAAGCTCACGGCGCTGCATTAGGTCCAGAAGACGTCGCAAACATCAAGAAACAGTCCGGACTCGACCCCTCGCAGCATTTTGTCATTTCAAACGACGTTTACAACTTCTTCGCCGAGGCAAAGGCTCGCGGCGCTCGATACGAGAAAGATTGGACGGAACTTGTCCAGGCATATGGGAAAGAGTACCCGGATCTAGCCAGGGAGTTCAATCTGCGCGTCCGGGGTGAAATGACTGAAGACTGGACAAAGATCATCCCTGCCAAAGGCCAGCTTCCTACCACCCCAACAGCATCCAGGAAATCCGCCGGCCTGATTTGCAATCCACTCGCATCGAAGTTGAAAAATATGATGGTTGGAACGGCAGACCTATCGCCATCTGTCAACATGATATGGAAAGGAAAGGTTGACTTTCAACACGTACGTACCATAGCAGAATCCCAGCATCAATTGTCTCTGACTAACAACTTCTATAGCCGGATTTAAGCCCCGCGTGCGGCATCACTGGTGACTACACGGGTCGATATATCCATTGGGGTATCAGGGAGCATGCCATGGCATCGATCTCGAATGGCCTTGCCGCCTTCAACAAAGGCACTATCCTCCCCGTTACATCTTCCTTCTTTATGTTTTACATAGTAAGTCTCAACAACTATCTTTCTCTTGGTCAAAAGCAATTTACTAAGCTCCTACTAGTATTCCGCGCCGGGAGTGCGTATGGGTGCCCTACAAGGCCTTCAAACGATCCACATCGCCACCCATGATAGCATCGGAACCGGCGAAGACGGACCAACACATCAACCAATTGAACTAGCAGCACTCTATCGCGCGATGCCAAACATGCTTTACATCCGACCGTGTGATAGCGAGGAGACGGCCGGTGCATTCATCGCAGCAATGTCAGCAAAGAACACGCCGAGTATCATATCGCTATCCCGGCAGAACCTCGAGCAGTACCCACAACACTCGTCTCGCGACGGCGTCCTAAAAGGCGCATATGCATTCATTGAAGAAGAGGTTCCCGACGTGACTTTGATTGGCGTCGGTGCCGAGATGTGCTTTGCTGTTTGGGCTAGAGAAGTCTTGCGCTCAAAGTACAATCTCAAAGCTCGCGTGATAAGTTTCCCGTCACAGCGTCTCTTTGAGCAGCAGCCGCGAGAATACAAGGCAAAGGTCCTCCAGTACTCTAGTTGCGTCCCGAGAGTCGTTGTTGAAGCGTATGCGGTTAATGGGTGGGAACGGTATGCGCATGCGGGGTACTCGATGGCTTCGTTTGGGCATTCGTTGCCTGGTGCAGCGGCGTACAAGTATTTTGGATTCGATGAGAATTTAATTGCTTCTCGTGTAGCGCGGTTTGTGGAGAGCGTTGGGAAGGAGGGAGGAGCGCAGAATTTGGGCGGTGAATTTTTTGATTTAAATGAGGGGAAGCATTGAGGATGGTAAGAATCAGTATTTTAATGTTGTAATGAAATCTCCAGGAACTATCCTACCAAGATCAATTATTTGATCACAACAAGGAATATGCTGATGAGCGGGATCTGGTATATTTCATCGCACGGAAAATGCGTTATTCTTGATTTCGATCATAGCTACACTGAGCTTGCCATACTATGTCTGTCGCGGGAGGCTTCATCTCACGACAACTAGCTCTCTACACATACAGATAGTTACACTGTATACTTGCGGGGAATTGCTTAAGACGTTGGATGGTCAGCTGGTAAGTATGATCGAAAAGATCTAAGCCAACCAGAGGCTTCCGTTGTCAACCCTAGCTCTATTATAGCTAGCCTGATCGTGAGTTGAAATCGATCTAGATCGCGGAGAATAAATAGATTAGTCCAGGCCTTCAGCTACCTGCTTAGATACGATACCTGCCTGGCTTACTTTGGTACCTACATACAGCAACCAGGGTAACGCTACAAATAAACATATATGGTAAGACTTGCCTTGGGCCCATCTGTCTGACCACGATGTACTTGTAGAGAGCTTCTTGCCAGAAGATACACCCACGTATGCATTCAACTTGCGACGACATTGAAACCCGCGAGAGAATGCCATCCTCTACATCTCCGCGAGGATACTCCTTGCTTTTGCGCCACTGATCTTGGCTTCAGCTTCGCATGTGGTATATAATACGAGAAATACGAAGACGTAGCTTCTTGTCCTTGACTCTCGCAATCCCCACACATACACTTTGATCTCTATTACATGCGTCAATAACGCGTTCATGGCTCCAAATACCACCCCTCTCCTCGCCCTGACGCTCACGCTCGCCCTCACGCTCTTCACTCCGCCCGCCTTCTCCGAGTGCTTCGACGCAACCGGCGTCTCCGTCGTCTGGGACGAATTCTCCGAGTGCGCCAACACAGCCAGCTGCTGCGCGCTCAATCGATCCAACCCACCCGGCGGCGACTACGAATCCGGGAAACCGCGCGACGAATGTCTACCCAACGGGCTCTGCCAATGGCGCGGTCGATACCAGGGCGTTGCATTTACACAGTACTTTCGAAACTTCTGCCAGTACGATGACTGGAGCGACGGACGATGTGTGAATGAGTGCACAGAACCGGGGCCTAATGGGGAGAATATGAGCCAGTTGACTCCCTGCGATGGGACGAACACGAGCGAGAAGTGGTGTTGCGGGAATTCAACGAGTTGCTGCGAAGGATCGGGTGCGATTGTGATTCCGCAGACGTTGGCTGCTTTTCAAGAGACATCGACGGCGACGACGACGAGGTCGAGGAGTAGGGCTACGAATTCCGCGACTGCGACGGGTGCTTCGTCTTCATCGCAGAACGGGGATGGATCGAATGGGAAGAGCGGAGGACTGAGCACTGGGGCGAAAGCAGGAATAGGTGTTGGTGCTGCTGTTGGAGCATTGTTGCTGCTCGGCTTGGGATTCTTCCTTGCTAAAGTGAGGCAGTGGAAGAGGGCGTCGGATGCAGCGAAGCAGAATGAAGGTCCTGCGGTCAACAATCCAAATCAGACATATGCACCTGCTCCTGTGTGGAAGGAACATGCGCCAATGCAGAATCCGGCTGGGACTGTGGTTCACGGGCATGAAGTCACTGGGAATGGGCTGAATGAGGCGCCGAATCAGGAGTGGTTGAAACAGAGGAATGAATTGCCTTGAGATTGTAGAAAGTATAGGTATAAATACATATTCATGGCAGGAAGGATGCTTGACTGGAAGCATATACTGCTGATGTGCTAATCCAATCTATGAGAACGGCATACTTTTTGGCAGATACTCTATTCCCCTCGAGTAACAACAGTTATCGTCTGCCGGTTAGAGTAATATAACTACATGATCCCAATAAGCAATCCTAGCCTACGAAAGCGTACTCAATGCTATGGTGGTGGGGAAGTCCTTTTCATGGGCATGGTACTACGAATATTTAATTCAAGATTAGGAAAGACTGCTTAGCTGTCCTCACTCAAGTCGGCTTCAAAGCGGACGTGACGCCCCAAGATGTATGACATTCTGCGCGCAGCATAGCTTTCGAAGCACGACGAGCATCTCGTCACTGAGATGACCAACCACATCCGTCTCCAAGTCTTCGTTAGGGTTCCCTCAAGTCCTGTTCTCTTCGTTCACGGCGGTCCAGTTAGCGGGCATGCTGCTCGAGGGCCCATCAGTGTGGCCACTGCGCGTATCGTTTCTGCTCTCACTCGCATACGTGAAACAAACCCATTGCTCTACTCACTGTTGCAATGCTTGTGCTAGACCGGCCCCTGGAGCCATCTCCGGACGACATTCGAGGCTTTTTTGACCTACTGGAGTGCTGTATACTCGCGCTGCCTAAACACGCCACGCTCTTCTTCATCATAGAGGGTATCGCTTTCTTTAAGGGCCAACGAAGAGAACTAAGCATACATGCCTCATTCTGAAATGGTTGCTTGAGCTAGGCAAGGTAGAGAGAGACGCTGACGAAGGGCGTCCGCGTGTGAAGTGCCTCTTCACAACGCCAGCAAGGAGCCTTGAGTTTGTTGGATTGTTTGAACCATATGATGTGCTCGATGCAAATTGTTAGTTATTCAGTTTTTTTTCCTGAGGAACCACTGGTACATAGGTGGAGGGCGATGAATTAAACTTATTATAGCGTAGCTAGTGCCGCTTTAGTGCTGACTACAACAGCGTCGACAGCAATTACAGAAGTCCTCCAACCACGAACATGATCTCCCTGCTTTGTGTAAAAACTGTGATGATAATAATAATTTTCCTATTACTCTGCTTCCTGCTCCCCCCGCTGCTATTCTATTATGGGTAGGAATTGTCTTACGGCTTTAGTTATTGGTCAAGAACGAAATAGCCAAAGCTCTCTTGAAAACTTGTCTAAAGTTAGGACATTAAAACCCAAAAATTTGAGGATACTAGACAACCCACTCGTAAAACACTCTACCAAGTGCACGGTGCCTCCTTATACTCCCACGAAGAACAAAACTGCCATTTTCCACAGCTATCATGTTCCGAAGCGCCCCTAACAAAGCAGTACTTTCTGCCAGGTTGGTTTGTCCAGTAGATATGCGCTCTCTTGTTGCCTCCGTCAATGCACATCTCCTTGACAAACCCGAGGCCTGCGGTAGTACAGCCACTGTCTATGAACCCGATGTTATGTACGTGGCCGTCGTCGGTAACGAGGACGCCGGTTCGGACAGGTATGCCAGCAGTGATGACTTGCTCGAGGAGGATATATGTGGCTGAGGCGCCGTTTGCGGCGCCTAGTGCCAGAGGAAGGAGGCTCAGGTTGAAACGCATTTTGGCTGGGGCTAGATGTGGATTAACTTTTGGGTTCTTATCTGAACCACTGTGAAAATAATGACTTGCAAGTGGTTAAAATAGTGACACTTCAGAATTGAACTCGAAGAGTGCTAAGGAGACGAATTGATGGCTGTCCTTGAGTTGAGCGTGGTCAACCAGAGCAGCGAGTCCTCAACCTTTTATACACAGCATTTGGTATCTTGCTCAATCCTGAAGCACAGGCACAACGCCTTTCATTAGTTGAAGGATGCCATCCATTTGACACCGCTACATTGAGAAGTAGAAGTTTTCCTGCGTTCATTACTATTGAGGATTTTCGACCGATACGAAGGATCATACAATATGCACTACTGCAAGTTTGGCGAGCTATCGTGAGTAGGTGGTGCCAGCTTCACACGACTAGCAGGGGACACTGCGCTCTTCTACGCTGCTGTGCTCAATTTACAACACGAGATTCTCCCTTCATCTACGCATATTTGCTTGGAGTCTCTATCCTACTGAAAGAGGCTGTGCTCCATTGTAAGTACTAGTGTCAGCTGCAAGGCGGGACTGCTCTTATCCTTCCACCGATCAATTTAGGCGACACACAAGTTCTAGTTGGCTTTTGGAGAGCAGTTTTCGCACGATCAATTCCACTGAATTGTACGAGATTTTACTTCATTGTAATATGTGGTCCCCATATTTCTGTGTATATCGTCATTTCAGAATTGTGACCATAGACCTAACATTTACCAGCCAAGCAAGTCACCCCATGAAGTTATTCTTCATTCGTACTAGGCCGGTGGCTACACCTCCATCCTAGATAAAACGAACAGCGCATGAATACATTCCTCCAGCAACAAAACACGAGTCTTAATGATCCATTTAAGTAACCCTAACTCAAATACATCCAAGTACTTTCTGTTATCCCTCGTACTAGATCCCATGGAAAAATTCATGTCGTCTCGCGTAGAATCCTAAACGTCCTTTTTCGACAAAGGGTCCTCGTATAAATCTCGCCTCGCCTCGCCTAACGGACACACGTACCTACTCCATCCCCCTTTCAAGGCCTAGTACAAATGGGTTACGGACCCCGCGCAGGATCAATCTGCTCTGGCTCATGTGGTGTATTCGCATAATTGTAAATCTGCTGCGTACCGAAACCGTTGCAGGAAGTGGAAAAATGGGGCACTAATAGTTAGTATTATAAGAAAATTCATTACCGTTAGTGCATGATATCGGTAGGAGTCATTCTCTTGAATACCAGCTAAAGCTACATTAGGTCACCTAGTAAACTGCCCGCCTCGGCGTAGTAGTCAGGCCGAATCTATCGGTACTACCCACATGCATCCATTCCATCCTCCCAGCTATTCCTCCTCTTGGCAGACCAGTAGACTCGTAACAGTAGACCGTAGGAGTAGGCAAAACCACGCAATCTATGCTACTTCGGGCTAGTCCTGCGAAACTAGGCTCGTGCCGTTGCCGTTTATCCCAGCGCTTGCGGGACCGCCGTGCCGTGGAACAGATCCTCTATGAGCATTCAGACATTCAGACTCTCCCCTCATGCACTCCAACAATAATCTAGACAGCTTCAATCCAGTCCCATAACCAGCATGACTACGTAATCATAAACAAACCCAGCTCAATCCGTGACTCGAATGCAGTGAAGTCACAAACGCGATGCGAAAGCCATTTACAGAAATCATCTGGCACCTCGGGCACAGGGCCAAAAACCTCGAGCGGAACCGACCAGAAGCCAACTACATTTTGCGTCTTGGAAAATTCGATGTCTTGCTGCGTATCTGGGTTTTTGAGCCAAGAGTAGTGAAGGTTGGAGTATCCCCACCTGTCTTCCCACTTGCGTTTCCAACATAACTCCTCTTGCTGCCGGAAGTAACGTGCCTGCCAGGTCGTTGCGATATCAAGGTCTTCCGGTTTGGTTACGGCCAGGAGTACCCGGATTTTGTCCGGCGAGGTTGGGTTGACGTTGTAAGCTGCTTCGAACTTCCTCCAGGCGCGAATTGCTCTGAGAGGATCCTCTCCGCACTCGACGAAATCGAGATAGCGAGACACGGGGCGAGTATCCACTGGTAAGGTCGAGTAAAAGGCTACGCTCGACCACAAAGGGTATGCTCGATTAAAGCGCACCACCGAGACGTCGGGTATTTGATGTAAGAGGATATGCTGCAGGAGATGCTGGGACATGTCGCGCGAGTGCTCAAGGAGGTGAACTAGGCTCACGCTTTCTAAATTCTTGAGAGTGGAAGTCAACACAGCTTGTACGCGATCATGTAAGTTGGGCAGCCCTCAGATATACAGTCAGTCAGAGTTCATAGTAGGTGTTAATATACGGTACGCAATGATTAGAAATGTAATTAAATTGAAGGAACTCACCGATAGGTAGCAGGATGTGGGAGGTATTTGTCATGAAGCCCATGTGAAGAATACCCTTCTTCCTCGGATCATACGCCAGCGTATCATGTACAAAGTGGGCAAAGTGACGTTCTGCGTCATCGCACTCATCATGGTTCATATTGCACTCAAAATTGATAACGATGGTATCTCTTTCGGGGCAGAATCGTAGGAGTGGCACATTGACATTCGGTCGACGCTGTGTTATGGGAATACGGAACGGTAAAGCAGGCGAACGATGTCGTTTGCTTCATGGTTTACATACAACAGTGGTGAGTTTGTTTCTGTCGATCGTAGATGTATTTGGTAGTTTGCACCGCTGACAATGTTGCCTAGATGATTCTTGCTTTGATATAACGCAGGATCCGGGTCGTTGGCAGAATTAAATGCCAGCTTTCCTGCGGCCAATGTAACCTTGAGAAGACGTTTTTCTGGGAGACTGAGCAACCAAATGTGCCTTTGCAGATCAAGTGGCAGTTTTTCGAATATCTGAAATGATGTGTGCCCTCCAGTAGGATGTTCCAATGTATCATTCAAGAACTCAAAGTTTGTCGTGCGGAGGTGCTGCTTTCGCCTGGTGTGCCAACCGCTGGCGATGCATCATGCTGCTCCCAAGGGGGCCGCGAATGCAGGCAAGAGTCCATGGTCAAGGAGAGAAGATACCAGTATGGGATTGATTATGGTTGATGCGATTGCGTATCCCAAGCTTGTAGTGAGGTTGTGAGTGTCAAAGTGGTTCGTGTACCTATGACGAGCGCCTACAAGAGCTGAAGCCAAGGAATTCATGTATAAGAAAGGTACACAACATAGAGAAGACATACATAAAAGAGTGGTCTGGTGTTCAGTCGCGTTTCTACAAAGTACATAGGTCGTTGGGATGTACGCCCCGCGGGGTTGGTGAGCCCATTCGCCTGGCCAATAAAACGGTGCAGTGAATGTGGCACAGTCGCGACGTTGCCTGAAATGATTGTTCGGGTTCCGTACCGAATACGATTTTTTGGACGAGCGTGACTTAGAGACTTGATCGTTATTCAGTGAATTCTTTGGATCCGACACATTTGACTAGTCAATGAACAGGAAAACTTCCGAAGTGAGACTCCGAGGAAGAAGCTGACGGGCTCGGAGGCCAAGGCGTTTACCTACATGACTAAGATTAGCGTCCCCATTCAGGGCATGCATAGGTAAGCTTATTATCACTGACCAGCACTATGTAACTAGAGTTTCAGATACTTGATTCGTACGTTTTTGAACGTTCGCAGGGCTGGTGGTCGGTGTTTGGAATGGAAAGACAGTACCAATTGGTAGAAAGCAGTTTTAAAACTGTCTTCATTACTGTGAATTGCCTACCGAGACGGCAACATCGTGTTAACCCCTTCTTGAAATGACCATAAGGACAAGTTTTAACACGCGCTCCCGGGGCTTGAGCATCCAGCACAGCCTTAACATACATATAATAACCACAGAACTACACAGCACCAAACATCCGACCATCACGCCCCAGAAGCATCGAACTACTCCGCCGGAGGATACGTCCGGTACACCCCTGGGGGAATCCAAGCCGATCTTCAAAGCAAACAGCAATAGCACAAAAAACATGAGATAGATCTCAAGATGTATAAAAGTCCTACATTGTTGCGGCACAGCATTACCAAAAACACTCACGCTGCATTCATTTTCTACAGTGTAGACTTCTTTTCTTTGCTCTTCTCACATTCGTTTGATACCCGCAGCCTGGCGCTGCTAATTGTCCTGTTTTTATTTGTTAATCAAACTTTTACTTGCTGACCAATTGCAATCAGGATTAGAATGAATATTCAACTCTCTAATCTCACTCCGTATCTCATAGCAGCAGGACTGCTCGCAACAGGCCTCGCCGCACCAGTGGAAAAGAAGTAAGTGTAAATACTCTCCGAATTTTCCCACTTGGAAAAGAAGAATCAAACGCTAAGTCTATCCTAACAGTGACGATAAACTAGTAGCAAGAGGCTTGTATGACCACAGTGCAAAGTCTATTGGACCCTACACCATAGTTGCAAGAGCAGCAGCAGTAGACAATACCCACCACGTTCGAAGTATCAATACCATCTATACCCGACGCGAAGACTACAGCATCCAAGTACAGGTAGTCTATCAATGTCGAGGCCCGGTCGAGATCACTGTACGATGGCCGCATAGATCCGCGATTGCGAGTAATCGGCCGGATTTGAGGGCTGAGCAGGCGGAACTTGAAGCCGATTTTAGGTATTGGGTGGGTATGATTAGAAGGAGCTGTGGTAAGCGGTATACGGTTTTTAATGTGAATGCGAGGTCCAGGTCTGGGGGTATGGTTTTGGAGGATGGGGAAGTTGTGGTGGATTCGTGAGTTGGGAGGTTGGTGGTGATGTTAGTTGTGTGATGTAGTGTAGTGTAATGTAGTGTAAGTGTATATAGATTGATACTAGATTCCATAAAGCTCAAGAGTCCGAATACTTACTTATCCACTACCTCCTAGGCCAACAAACAAACACCACCATAACTTCCCCTTTCCCTTCCCCTTCCACAAACCCACCATAAAACCCAGGCATCAGCAAAAACAAAGAACCCAGTATGCCATGCATACAACGTACAAAATGCAAGCGTTTACCCAGAGTACCAGACAACCAACACGGCTAGCTCAGCCCAGCTCAGCCGCAGCAAAGCACCCCCACGCCTCTCTGCAAGAAACATCGAAATCATTCTCAGCTTTAAACACGGCTCTGCCTACATACTAGTCTAGGTGTCTTGCATATGCACACCCCGCACCCATTTCTCCCAACAAAACTCAAAAATCTCAAATGCAGGATTGTGCGGGATTGCCTTTCACGTGCCAAGAACCATGCCTCCACACTCAGATCAAGCATGATTCAGCAGCTGAAAAAATTGTCTCATATTTGACTTGTATCTATACCGAATGCAAGTGACACACCATCTATGACTTGAGATGGGATCATAAATCTCGCGACATGTATATTTTGTATTGATAATACACGAAAATCGATACTTGTGATCGTGGCATGCGCGCGCATTGTGTAAGTATTGCGCCCATCACGTTTAGGGTCTTTTTGTTTTTGTTTCCTTCAGGCATTCGCGCCTAGGTAATCGTGGGCAATCATCTTCTCTTGCTGCCAGACAGAAAGACAGTAAGAGCCAGAAGTCCCAAAGAAAAATGAAAAACTTTGAGGATGAAATATGGTAAAAGTCACTTAACCAGTAACCTTGAGAACGACCATGCGAGCCGAAACACCAGCCCCACGACGGTAGTCGCCCGAATCGGCGCTGACAAGCTTGACCTTGCCCTGCGCAACCAACTCATCAACCTTGGCACGGAATCCAATGGGCTCCCAAATGTCATCCAGAACAGTGGCAACGATCCATCCATCTTTCTTCACCACACGAGCAAACTCCGATAGCACTTCAGGACCCACGTGAGCGTGCGTCAGTGTGCCAATGCACGTCACAACGTCATAGGTGCCACTCTCTTGGGCCAGGGGTTCCGAGAGATCAACAGTGTCGAGCTCCGTATAAGCCTTGGTCTTGGCCGCAACTTTGAGCATACCTGGGGATAGGTCGACGCCATGGATTTCTTTGGCGCCGAGCTTCGCAAGGGCAGCACCAGCAAGACCCGTTCCACAGCCGGCATCGAGAATCTTCAGTGAGTTCAAGGGCGCAGGGTCCACGTATTTGGCAACAGTCGCCGCGGCAAGGGTAGGGGCAACATAGTCCTGGTTGGGCTGAACAAGGTCCGTGTCGTAGGAATTGGCCCACTCGTCGTAGAGAGAACGAAGGTCGGTGATACCTTTGGCGCTATAGGCGCGGTTGAGCCATTCAATGTTGGTGGTTACAGCGGCCATGGCGAACAAGTCACGTATGGGCAATTGCTTTGGGGCTGTCGATTTGGGTAAAGTTGGGCCTTTGAAGTTGTTGCTTCTGGAATCACAATTGGTGCTTCTGGGATTTCTCTCAGATTCACAACGCGATGTTGAATTGTTGTTCGTCACTAGGACAAACAGACTGCGTCGGTTTACTGTTCGTTGAGCATGACTAACAGAAGACACAATAAGAGAGGAATACGAACCCTTTCCGAAACGTTAAGAAAATCGTTAAGGTGATTGATCAAAGAATGGATTTGGATGCTTCTTCGTGAAATGAGGGCACGATCTGCCCAGTTTAAATACTTCGCGAGGCTCTCCTACTCGCAAGTTGTTGTGTATAAAGTTCAAGTTGTTGAACCGAACTGCCGAAGGCCCCGCATCTGACGCCCCGCTTCTCGAAAATAAGTCGCATGATGAGCGGGTACCGCGTTTCAATCGTGAGGACGGAATTGTGGTGTGGGCGAACAATAGGTGGTGGTGGTGAACCTTTGTACCAATAACTCTGACAACTCCAACCACTAGCGTTGTTGTCTTGCCCCCACGCGGTACTACAGAGGTAAGGCTACCGCAGTACCAAGCCAAGTCTCCGCATTCTGGTGTGGGCCTCTCCATTTATCCGCTACGTTGTTATTCGATCAAGGTGCGGAGTGGGCTCAGCTTCGCAGTGATCTTCATATCCAAATCAATTGACGCTCAAAGTTGTCGTTAGCACGCAATGGCGCCATCTCGCGCTCGGGATCGGGACCAGGATCCGACTTGGCCTGTGTGGAGATTTGGAGAGTGGTGAAAGTATGTGGCTTGTGGTGATATGGATCGGGCTGAGTGTTCTCTGTGGTGTGAATTGTGGTGATGTCAGCTATGTTCATGTCCTGTACTCGCTGAGCACTCTTGCCTCGAACCAATTAGCAAATTCGGCTTGAGCCCCATAAAACAACATCACAAAAGTTGTTGATAAGAATCCTGGCCATGATCGAAGATGAAAAATCGCGCATAAAGCAAGAACCAAGGAAGAACGCCTGAAAGCCGCATTCCGGGTCAGCCTCTTTGGTAGCGGCGATGTCTAACAACCAATTCAAGAGCTAAAACAGGACCGAAGAGTCTCAGTTTTCGGTTCCTTGAGTTCCGCTCTAATCCATACCACCAATTGTGTGTGGTCTTAACCTCGATGTTTAGAGGGATGGTCTCGTAATTGATCAAGGCTTGGGTCTGGTTGATTCAGTGCGGACGGACTCAACTCCGAGGGCTGCGGGGGGGCTATCCTATGCATCAGCAATCATTCAGAAGAGAAAGCCAGGCACACGCACATGTCAAAGACGCGGGTATTCCGTTTGCCAGTCACGTCATCTGAAATAGCCTCTGTGATGTCTTCCTTTGTGGGCTCTTCCCTATATCTCCTATGGAGCGCTCATATGTCTCGATTTAGATAGGGTCCGAACATGTTACGATATGCCCCTCTGAAAACGACGTCATTCTGGTAGATGGCAAAGCAAAGAGACGGTGGCCATCGTCGGCTTTGGCGGGGTGTTGGTGGAAGCGGGGCGGCAGACGGGGCGGGGCTTGGTTGCGGCACAACACTCTAGGCGTGGGAGTGTTGGAGAACCCATTCAGCGACTTAGGGGGGCGGCGTTCTCAGCGTGCAATGCGTCGAAATGTGCGCGTCGTCGCTTGTATCGCGTCGGTGTATCGTGATGACATGACGATGGTAGTAATGAGGGTGGTGGTGGTGTGGAGGAGTTGGTAGGAGGGGCTGTTGGTTGCATTCGTCATTGTTTGTTGTCCAAGGACGGAAGCCACCAACCCACATTCAAGCCGTCAATGCTTCGAATGCTGTCGATACTTTGAAGGGAAAAAAGCTAAAAAGCCTAGGATCGCATCATCCTATCTTCGTGTTTCTGTCAAACGGTTCACTGAAGTGGACAAGGTGGTGCATTGTTGGTTTTTGTACTCGGCGCCTTCCCCAGCTGCAGGTCCAGCGGAGCAACAGTGTGTTCGCTTTCCCCTTCCCCAACAGGCAAAAACATCCATTCACCTATTCACCCAACACCACCCTCTTCTTCGACCAAAGCGAAAGAAGAAAGACAATATGGAAATGCTCGTGAATTTTCATGCGACATCATTCGTCATTTCATCTCGTTCCTGACTGGCTTTTAGTCTCCTACAATCTAAACGCACGAAACCCTGTCCAGCCAATCCGAGCCTCACAGCACCCATATGCATATCTCCCAAAACACCACCACCCTCTTTACACATCCGCCTTTCTTCTCACCTCAATATGCTCCATCTCTCCTGCCCCGGCCTCCTCTGTCTTGCCCGTCGCAATCGGTGCCACATCCGCCTGCTCGCCATCAAAATGCTTAGCAATTTCCTCCATGGGCACATACCGCGTCTCCACCACCATGAAATACAAAAACACAATTTCAAATGCTAGAAAACACACATAGAAAATATAGTACCGCCATTGGATGTTTTTGAGCGCAATCGGGTTCATAAATTGGTTGAAGAAGATGGTGGCACTGGTCGACACTACGCTGATGGCGGTGCCTTTGGCGCGGAGGCCATAGGGCAGGATTTCAGTCGTGTAGGTTAGGGGGAGGCCCGTCTTGAAGTTGTAGAAGAAGTTGAAGCAGAAGATGAGCGCCACGACCGATCTTCCCAGATCCGGATTCGGATTGTTCTTATCATATCGAGCACTGACAACCCACGAATTAGTCTTTGCCCTTGCTGCTCACACCAGACGGGATGAAAACATACCTCAGGATCGTCCAAATCAAAAACATGACAAACATGCCCACAGTGCTCACCAGCAAAATCGGCCGTCGCCCAAACGAATCAATATAAAACGCCACCACCAAATTCACCACCAGCGACATGGTCTTCGATCCGCTGTTAATCCCCAGTTGGTCCATGGGATCCCTGATGCCGATGCCATCGAGAATGAGCTTCAAGTAGTATGCAACGATGCCATTACCACTCCATTGACCAAACACCGCAAGCGCAACAACAAGCATCAAACGCCTCCGATTCCCACTCGTCCTGACAAAATCAAGCCACGCAGTATTGGCATTAGCCTCCCTATCCATGGCCATTGTTGCACGAATCTCGTTATACTGCAACAACACCACCTCATCATTCTCGTTGCCATTTGCGTGGTAATACGCCAGAGTCTTGAGCGCTTTTTCATCCTGGTCCCTAGCAATGTGGAAACGCGGGGACTCGGGGACCCAATAGATGAAGCCCAGAATCACTACAGTGCACCAACACTGCAGGAGAGAAGGAGTTCGCCAGGCCCAATCATTCGGAATCTTGAGCGTACCAAATGTCACCCATGACGCGATAAAGCTCCCAATTGCATACGCCAGCCCCATAAACGTCGTCAATATCGCTCGATCCTGTGGATGCGCAATCTCCGCAACGAGCAATGGCGCTGAAGCCGTCGCAAGCGTCATTCCAGTCCCAAGAACTATCCTCGCGGCAAAAAACATGTCATAATTCAGCGCACCAGCCTGCAGTCCCACGCCCAGGATTATAATCAACGACCCGATGATAATCGTATTCTTCCTGCCCAAATGATCACATGAATATGGAACAAATGGCAGCGCAATCAATCCTCCTAAACTCATCGCCGAGCCAAACAAACTTAGTTTTACTCCTTCGGGATAGTTGAAGTATTTCTGCCAGTAGGGAAGCGATTGCAATCCGTTCATCATGGAGCCATCAAAGCCATTCGCGACATTGGCTAGGATTAACAGGAAACAGTAGAAGTAAAGATTCCGGAGATTGCGGTTCTTGAGCCAGTTTACGCGTGGGTATTGGCGGCCGGCGAGGAAGTAATAGCCTTTATCTGGCCTGGTAAGGGCATGAGTTGTCGAGGTAGGTTTGAACTTCATCCTGTCGGTTGGCAGGCCACCTCAAAGGCGGTCTAATTTCGCAAGACGCTTTCCCGTTCGGTTCGGTGGGTATGAGGTTGACGAGATACGAAAACAAACGCACCACCTTCCCCAGGGCCCAATATATAACTATGCATATGCCTCCTCCACTCCCAATCTTATACCCGCAATTCACCCGAGGAACATACCCCAACCCACCGCCAAGCTCCCCAAATCCAGCAAAGCTCCTTGGTCCCATAGCTCCTCATGAGCTTATTCCCTCGTATCTCGCCCCGTCAACCAGGGAAGTGGGCAACGCAGTTGCTTACTAGGGTAATTCTGTGCGAGCTTTGCTCTTTCCAGAGTCTTTCTGGTATGTTGTTTCCCCGCATTGCACAGGACATTTAGCCGTTCCTCGTGGTGAGCGCATCCAAGACGGGCTTATGGGGTGCTTGGCTTTGTGCTGGGGCTTGGTGTGTCTGGGTTTGGGGAGATACTTTAGTTTGTGGGGAAACATGCGTACTGATATGTAGATGTACACGTAGACCGGACTTTGTTCATCATGCATACCATGTTGCACATATATCCAGTCCGTTGCCAATATCTTCTTAGTACCTTTTTTTTTGCAACAAGATGGAGGGTACCAAGGGACCGAGGGTCGATCGACGGTGTACTGATGCCGGGGCCGAGGGTGACTCGGTGGGGCTAGACTGGACTGGGCGAAGGAAGCACAAGATAGAAAAAGATGGAAAAAAGTTACCTTTAGGATCTAGCCATGAAGAATCCGTCGACTTTTACGCAAGGAGAGCAGCTATATTTTCAAGGTTGGTGAAGGAAGTTAGAAACGCGAGATACTCACACGTGGTTTATTATCGTTGCTGCGTTGTGCTATTCGAATCTATTTCATGGTAAGTATTTCGTGCAACGCTCAAAAGACGGTAGTCTAGGTATTACTGTTCCTGTTCGCGTAAGTAATTCCGATAGTCCTTGAGTTGTTTCTAGCTATGCGGACTCCGGCAGGATGATCTTACTGTACTAGAGACACCAGCTTCCCAGATCTAGTCTGGGTTCCAGTCATGGCAGCGTCAGCGTCAGCGTCAACATTGGGTATGTATCGTATCGTGTGTACTGTATTGCTTGAACAAGGCAACGCCACTCTTCAACATATATATTTTTTCAATCATACAATCATACAATCATACAGAAACACGCACTATGTCTGATCAGATCAGAAAAAAACAAAACACACTACCGTCTATAATCTATATCCTGCATCGATATAATGTCCGAACGTTTCTACCGCAGATCTGGAGGAGAATGATACGGAAGAAGGTATACGTATTCCCAAGTTAGATACGTCTTGGGGCGTTGCGTTGCATAAGAGGAAGTAAGTTTTCAACAGACAATCTAGCATGATTTGCAACGCCCACATGCAAGATTCAAACCGACACCATTGATCATAGATCGCCAGTCATCGAGGATAGGCTCGAGGTTCCTGTTCCACCCAGAAACAACGAAGGAATAATTCTAAAAGCCAGCAGTGCGATTACCATTGCCTCGGCTACGTCCTCGCTTGATTCGTGGAGAAAGCTCATCCGTATCGATAAGAGCTTACATCGAGCTAGCCTCTTTGAGGCAATCGTGTTTGAACCTTGCCCTTGTCCTTGTCCTTGTCTTTCGAGGAGAAGGAAAAGCTAGGGTGTTTTTGGGCGTTTTGACTGGTTTGGATTGGATTGGATGGGCTGGGGTGTTTAAAGCCAACAGCTACGCCGTACGGATCAATTACTGGATAGATAGCGATATGTCTTCAGGTACGGAAAGATCCGCCTACAAGGACAGCAAGACATGCGGGTTGTGCAGCGAAGTGCGTGTGCGTGTGAAGAAGACGCATGGGTTTGTCTTGGGATTGGGTGTTGCTTGCGAAACCTACCTACCAGAAGCCGATTGTGTGTTGGACAAGCATCGGAGGAGAATGCGAATTTGAAGCGCCGCACATGGAAATCGGGTGTTGTGTAACACGGCCGCATCAAGATTCCGTGTAAAAAAGGAAGCTAGCGAAGTGGTTTTTAGGTTTTTTAATTGGCTGGAGTGTTGGATTTGATAGCTACCAGCTGGACTGGGCTGCGCTGTGCTGCGCCGTATGAATCAATTACTGGACAATTATGTTGAGAAGTGGAGACATCTGCTTACAGTACTTGTACGAGGGAGGCCAGACTAGAAAGTAAAAGAACGCTGTCTTTAGTAGGTATTAGCTGCGGGAAACTGTGTTACCTACCAGAAACTGGAAGCCGCCATGGCGAGCTACCTATAGTATTGTAACACCTACCGCATCAAGATTCTGCAAGAAATTCTCGACTCGAAAGGTAAAGAAGTTTTTTTTTTTTCAATAGCAATGTTTCGTTCTGCACGCTCGACACTCACCGACTTCGCGCAATCTAGAGACTTCGACGTTGTTAGTTTCCTTACTACAACAGGATAGATACCCGTGTTCCAGTCAACCAAACGTGTCCCTACCTGTTAAGTTTACCAGGCAAGAGATTCGATGTAACCCAACCCCATGGTAAAACACTCTGAACCACGTTCAATCAGATAATCGAACAGATAAGCGATACTATCTACCTCCAAATCATATACTATATTCGCGATCGTGTAGATGTTAAGAACACCTGCTCTCCCTCTATTAAATCTAATGGCATAGATCACTCATTCTTAGGTCCAACTGATCGTCATCTAAACAGCCAAACGTTACGGAGTCAGATATATATCCCCTCTTGACTGCACATCAAGTCAAACATCCGGTACCGGACCCATTCTACAAGTACTTCACACAAGAGTATCATTTCCAACTAAAGTATTAAACTCAATGAGCCTGGTACGTCAGAGACCTAGTTACGTATTTCACAGTACAATTTCGCGAGTAAAAGTGGTGAATATTACTACTCTCCTCGTGAGTTCTATACCAAGCGGGAACAGTCGAGAAGTCAGCTCAGCTTGAAGCGAGGCAACTCCCGCAACTCTTCGCAACTCTTCGCAACTCCCCGTGCAGCCTCTGCAAACATTGCAACAATATCTCCAATATCTCCAATATCTTCTTCAATATGCTTAGGATGTCGCAGGCGAAGATATGTATGAGTTGTGATGTATTTGGGTCGCATTTAGACTCGTTCATTTTTGTTGTTGTTTTTTTTTTTCTATAAGAAATTGAAATGCATGTGATTTAGATAGCCTTTTAATTCATGGGTGGCGGTGTTGTTGTTTTGTTGTATTTATTTGTGTATGTGTTTTGGAGATTATGTGCGGGGATTTTGATATCTCCTGGAGTATTATGCGGGAGAATAGATTAGTGTTTAGTTTTTGGTAGGTTGGAAGATTTGGACGAGTACGTGTTTATAGAGAATAGAATATTGAAATGTATTTTCTGGAAAGAGATGGTATCAAATGTAGAGAGATGTAGTTACTACGTCTGGTAACATTTTTTTCACAATCCATAATAAATTCCCTAATATTCTAGAAAAAACAAAATAAAATGAAAAATAACCAACACAATTTACACACGGGAATAAAACCCATACCTAGAACCTAACACGATATCTTATTTCGCCGCTCCATTTCTCTTCTCTTCTATTGCCACTCGAAAAGCACATACACAAACTGCGTTGCATTCATCCAGCATCCCCAAAAAAACCATCGCCGCCCACCCCATCTACCAATCGACACATCCGGTTAGTCCCCGCCTCCCCCAAGCTGACTCAGACAACTCCGAACCAAGCAACATGGAGAAAGCAAAAAAGATTCAGAAACCTCCTAATCGCTCTTGGCAAAAATAACCGAGCGAGAGGAGAGCAGAGCCCCCGTCTGTCTGATTCATGAAAGGAAATTGATGGGATTTGGTATTTCAAATTGGATACGGGAGGTCTAACGGGGTTTGTACGATGGGCTTGTGGAGGAAGAGAGAGTGTGTGAGGACTGGTTGGTTGGTATTCAGGAAGAGCGGAAGGCTTGATCGTGAACTTGCCATGCATGTGAAGGCGGTATCTACAGTAAGAAAGTAGTCTATGGGAATGATAGGTTGTCTCTCATTCTTTGTTTGCGGGGTGTGGGTGAACGGCGCGCTGGAGCTGCTGTAGGTGGGAGATTAGCGCCGCGCGTGACAGCGTGAGATGGGGTGAGGGCGAGGCCGAGCTTCGCCGTGCAAAGTATGTACAGTAGTGTCGCCTCATCCGAAGAACGCGAAAGGCGATATCGTGATTACTTATAAAAAGGCGCCTTTGTGGGCAGGTGATGGCAAAAGTGTTTTTCGTTCCAGAAATATCTTCTTGTGTCTGGTTCAATATTGGTTCTACGGGTTTACACTTTCTTCTGGCTGAATGCAGTGGCCACAGTGCCTCCGTGGGTTAACATCTGCCTGACCTGGAATCTCCCCCGCGCGTATATTCAGTCGGAATTACTTTGGAGCAGGCTGGAAACGTGCAACTGTCCCATCTGGAGCAGTGCGGGGCGCTTTCTCCACGGGCAGGCGCCACAGGTTAACGGTAACGGTCTATGGTGGTGGAGGCTTTCATCTGACAAGGAAGCACACGAACATCTGCTGCGAGGATGCTGGAGCAGGTGTGTAGGGTATCTACGGCTACATATCCTTTGAACAAACACAGTGTTCACTTCGTTCTCTCGAAAAGCAGGGTCTCTCAGGGGCAGGTAGGGTTCGTACACCAGGGAATAAAGTCTATGTATTTCGACCGGGAAGAGAACCATGGGTACCTGTGCCTTTGATGCACAAGCAGCAATGGATGCTTCCTTTGGCCTTCGATAGAGTGCTTCCAAATTATTTGATCGTCGGTGCCAAGTCGTTCTGGAACCACAGGCATGCAGTGTCCAATTTTGCCTCGTTGGCCTCCAATTTGACACCTGTGATTGCATGGACGTTTTGCATCTTGTGCGTCGTAACGGCTGATCTTTGCATTTCGGGATCACGACTGAGCGTCTGTTGAGAACTGAACCGATGGGGTTTTTTGTTCCAGCAGTGGTTGGGTTTCAGGCCACCCACTATACTTGAGAGACTATTCCTCTTTTTATCCAAAGAAATCATGTCCTCGCCGGACTGTCAAAGCGTAATCGCCAAAATCTTCCTCATCTTGATGGCTCCATTGTTCAAACCATCGCCATGCTATCTCGCCACCCACCACTGACCAGCGCTCCGGCGGTGGGGAAAGCCGGTGCATTTGCTGGGCGCGTGCAATTGGTCTCCAGGTAGATCCTGTACAGGGAGCAGTGGGCAAGGACCCCAGACTAGGACGAGTGTCCCGGGTGCGGAGAGAAGCATGGTATGGTGGCGCGGTGTTGCGGTTTCTGTCGCCGTAGCCGTCGCCGTTAATGTCGTGTATCGTGTATCGTTCGGTGTGGCTTGAAAGCGTACCTCGATGCCAACCAAACCTTCCCCAGATTCACCCCTTTCTGGACGACGCCCTCGAAGCCACTTGCCAGGTTCCAGCTTCGTCCATCTGGTGATGCGGCAGGGCGGTCCGGAAATGCGGGCGTGTGGCGCTAGACAGAAGCGGCACGGAGCTGCGACTCCGTCTCAGTAGGGGGACTTTCGCCTTACACGGAATAACTCTCAATACTCATGGTTCACTGGCAACACACATGGACCTTCTCGACCTCTCGCCTAGGCGGCTTGTCGGTTGAGAAATCCCACAACTCTCACAGCGCATTGATGCTGCTCCCGGGCTGGCGGTCCTTCGACCCTGGTCTCCACTGGGGGCGGCTGGGCGTTGCTGGAGAAATAATACATATTGCGAGCGCGGCCACCTTGCCAGTCGATATCGATGCATAGCTATCGTGTCTAGCTACTCGACTCAAAAGACATCTATCGACATTCGACAGTTGACAATCGACAATCAGCAAGCAGCTCCAGCGAGCACAGCAGCAGCAACAATGTCTCTCCACACCGACGATAAGAATGTGGTCAACGAGCACAAGGTGCGTAGATACACTCTCACCATCTCAACTTGAATCCAATGCTGACCACAATTTCGCTATCCAGACCGAAGTCGTAGAGGTCAAGACCCTCAAGGGCAGCGAGGCTTTCCACGAGGCCAACCAGCTCGAGCCCCTCCCCAAGTTCCACATGCAGACCATTCTGCTCGCGGGATGTCTCTTGCTCGGTTTCTTCTGCCAGACCGTCAACGGTTTTGACGGTAGTTTGTTCGGTGGTCTTACTGGTAAGCATACTTATCCAAACCATTCGTGGCTTGTTGGTACAGATTTACTAATCTTGAAATTCCAGCCAACTCAACTTTCCTGGACAAGTTCCACGGTGAATCCGAAGGTGTCTGGGCTGCTCTGACTTCCGCTATGTACCAAATTGGTGCCGTTGTTGCTCTTCCTTTTGCTGGTCCCGTCATTGACAACCTTGGTCGTCGCTACGGCATGGTCGTCGGCGCTGTTCTCATTGTTATTGGTACCATCATCAACGGCCTCACCATGTCCAATGGAAGCAACCCGCAGTTGAAGGGAGGTCGATTCGTGCTCGGTTTCGGTGTCACCATTGTCTCCGCCGCCGGTCCCATCTACGTCGTCGAAACCGCCCACCCTGCCATGCGCTCCGTCCTTACCGCTTACTGCAACACCTTCTGGTTCGTTGGCTCCATCCTTGCTTCCGGCGCTGTTCGTGGTGGCCTCAACTTGTCCGGTCAGGTTTCCTGGGGTCTGCCAGTCTGGCTCCAGCTTGTCTTCCCTGCATTCATCATCATGTTCATCTGGTTCGCCCCCGAGTCTCCCCGATGGCTCTACGTCCACGGCAAGACTGAGCAGGCCAAGGCTGTGCTCACCAAGTGGCACGGATACGGCAACCCCGATTCCGCATGGGTCAAGCTCCAGCTTTCCGAATACGAGGAGTTCCTTGAGCTCGACGGTGCCGACAAGCGCTGGTGGGACTACAGTGCTCTCTTCAAGACCCGCTCCAGCCGATACCGACTTCTCTGCAACGTCGTCTTCTCCATCTTTGCTCAATGGGCCGGAAACGGTGTGCTCACCTACTTCATGCCTGCCGTGCTCAAGACCGCTGGTTACAAGGAGGATGTTGAGCGTGCCGACATCAACTTGGCCTATGCCTGCTTCCAGTTCGCATTTGCTCTTATCGGTGCTGCTTTCGTCGAGAGGGTCGGCCGTCGTCCCATGTTCCTTTTCTCCATGACTGCTTGCACGATCGTTTGGGTTGGCATGACCATTGCCTCATCTCAGTTCGCCGCCAGCAACGAGAAGAACGAGTCTGCTGCCCGTGCCACCGTCGCAATGATCTTCCTGTTCGGTATGGTCTACTCTGTAGGTCTTACGCCCCTCCAAGCTCTGTACCCCGTCGAGGTTCTCTCCTTCGAGATGCGTGCCAAGGGTATGGCTTTCTCCGCTCTGGCCGTCAACGCCGGTGGTCTCCTCAACCAGTTCGCCTGGCCCATTTCCCTCAAGGAAATCGGCTGGAAGACCTACATTGTCTTCACCGTTTGGGACGCCATCCAGGTCGTCGTCTTCTACTTCTTGCTCCCCGAGACCAAGAAGCGCACTCTCGAGGAGCTCGACTCCGTCTTTGAGGCTAAGAACCCCGTCAAGGAGTCCCTCCGCAAGAAGAAGATTGATTTCAGCGGCGAGGGCCACATCGTTGGCGTTGAGAAGTTGTAAGCCGGATAGGCTTGTCCTGGGCTTGTCCAGAGGCGCGTCTATAATCATCTTGATAAGACCGATGTAGACGGGCCTTTCTGCGTAGTAGATCTACCCCTTTTCCGCTCTTCCGACTCGCTGAACCTGGCAAACTTGGTCATACTTTTCGTGCTGAGATTAGCATGTTCTGTTGGCTCCAGAGTACATACAATCAATTTAATCATCTAGTAATTCTCTAATTATCTTTGCTGGTTTCTCGTGCCTCTGATCAACTCGCCCGTTTAATGTGAAAATGTCCGATCATGTCTTGGTTGTCCTTGAGCATTGCCATTCCAATTTCTGTTCTTGCAAAGCTTCCAACGCACAATGGAATAATGCCTGTGAATATCTTCAAGCCCCGATCGCGTCCATTGCTCACGAGGCCATCCCAGCCCAATATAATATGGCACACAGAAAGTACCTGCCCACGGGCAGCGGTCCTGAGCATTGTCAGCGATGAAGCCACCACCGAGTGCCGCCTCACTGGAGCCCTCCATCTGCCTCTCAACATCTTCGTCACAAGCACGCCATTCCCAGCCAATATATGCCATACTAGCTTTGTATCAACAACAAGCATCTCAGTGAAACCAAAATCTTCCCTCGAACCCATGCACATTATTTGCGAAATCTCCCCATGTGCCCCATCTAAGCGTGCTTGACAACGCCCCAAAGATTAATCCGCGGAGCTCGACGGATCCAATGAATGTATAATGTATATGGTCTACCACACTTAGTACCACCGTCAGCAACGATCAGTGCTCAGTAAGGAAAAGTTTGCTTTCGCTCGGGCGATATCACCATCCAACAACGCAAGGTTTTCTCTCAAGCGCAGCATCACACAGCAAGACAACCCAACCACGTATGTACCAAAGCACCCCTCCAAGACGCCGAAAAACATGCTGCAGATCCTGCTATGCGGAACATGTGTCTCCAAATGGACGGAGGCACCGGAGTAGCTAATTCATTGTACATCCATAACGTTCTTGGCGGGCACCAAGCAATATATTACGTTGCTTGTCTTTCTTGCATTGATCCCGGGACCGGGGCGTAGCGTTACCTGCAGTAGACTACTTTATTCTGTCGATCGCCATCCTGGGAGTTAATCTACGCGCGCGTTTTTAGTACTGCCTTTCGTCTCGTTGCGTTTCATGTTTAGGAGGAGAGAGGAATTTTCTAGATACCAGGTAGACACGACGCTTCAGCTTCGCTTTTTCCAACCTCCATTGCAATGCATGTCCGAATATCGCGCTCAAAGCTAAAAGATAACACTCGCATGGCGCGAGATATCACGCGATACTTTGCTGTACTCGTAAATTTAAATTGCTTTTCAATAATGCAAGATGCCTGCTTGGTTATAGGCTATCTTTTTTTTCTGCAAAAGGTGCTACTTAGGCTGCTGCAGCTGTTGGTGGCGCTTGCGTTGCCATGTTTTTTTTTCTTCCGGAATCGTATCTATCCGGATTTGTGGGCGGTTGCTATTAAAACAACAAAAACTTTTTTTTTGGTCATAATGGTAGCCTGTTCCGTATCTAAAGAAGTATAGACATACTGTTCTTGTGACGGAAGAGTGTCAGGTGGCTATAATCCCAATTTTTTGGTTCTGAATTTTTCCCTTTGTGCTACATGTCGAAGGATCATGAGGGATTGATGTAGAGAATGTGGTACGTATTTTAAATACACATGGAGAAATTAGTACACTAACGAAGATGGAAACCCGGATTTGAAAATCTGACTCCAGGTTTGGAGGTGAGACTACAATTCTGTTCTTAATCAATGATGGAAAATTTGATATTATAGTGAAATACTCTTCCATGTTCAGTCTAATTACATTTTTAGTCGTAAGTTACGAGGATTTGGGAATGGGTATCGGGTTTCAGAGTCTGGGTTAGGTGAGCGTGAGGTAGTAGAGAAATTGAGTGTAAATTTAGTAGGTCAAACGAATGTAGCAATGTGACTTTGTGGCAGTATTTGGGACTATCGTGATCATGTACCAAAATGAGATAGGGATAGCCAAATATTCAGAATTTGTAGTTCCACAAGAACATTTTCATACTACGCAAGAATCATCGGAAATCGCTTCTTCTCTTTTGGCTGATGTGGAATATTCTTTGCCAATAGGTTCCTCGAGAGATTTAATCGCTCCGGGATTGGTGAGGACATTGAGGCAAGAAAAGTCTTGATAGGTAAGTATGCAGATGTAAAGTGTGTGAGTCGTTTGTGATGTGGAAAGCGATTTATCAAGAAAAGAAAGTCAAACGCTTTCGAGATATTGACGCGACGATTCTTCGAAGATGATGCGTCGACCCACATTTGACATAACTTGACTAAGAGAATGTGAATGGCGACTCAAACTTGGCGGAACGGTGGTATATGAGCTACTAGGAAAAGTGCGCTGCTGTGTAGAAGACTTGAGCATTGAGATCGTGATTGAATTGAAGTTTCTCTCGGCACCGCTCTATTGATTTGCTATCGAATTATTAAATTACGTTGATTAGAATCTTGTCCACAAACTTTTTTTTAGGTGACTTCTGATTCTGCTCCAAGTTTTCTGTGGGACGCATATGACACTATGATCGTGATGGGATCAGAACTAGTTCATATAGCGGGGAGCAGTGCTGATGAACTTCTGAGGGCACACGCCTTCTTATAAACGAAGATAGTGAAGAATTCAAGAGTGAGAGCGGGTGAAATTTCCGGGTGATAAATCTGACCAAGCGTTCTATTGTAAGGCTGAACTAATCTTAAACAAGGCGAGGGAAAAAAGCGGATGGTGTTCTGGTGCTCTGAGTTACGACAAGGCCACGAAACTTGGCTTTGCAAATCTGGGATTGTGTCTGTTCTCGTGGGCTTCTGAATGGACAATGATATCCCGTAGTGCTAATCGCCTTATGAGTAAAATAAGAAGTATTTACTTTGTTGTTTTTTACACAATTTCCAATGGATGTCCACTTATCCCATGTCCCTGAACCGCAGCCTTGGGACGCCCACCGTTGAACAGACCCACCCACGATGCTAAACAACCTTAAAAGTAAAAATAAGTCGACTGCATTGAGTATCGTTCACGATCTGACTCCGATACGACCGATACGATCAAACATTGCCAAACGGGAATGGTGTGGGGAAAAAAGTTGGGGAAAGAGGGGGAAAGCCACAGACTAAAGCCATTTCGGGGTAGTGACTATGATGGGCAACATGCATCCGGAATATATGTTTGCCGAGGCCGGTGTAGGTAAGCTTGCATGAGAACAATTGATGTCTCCTTGGGGAATAAAAGCTCATTGACGCATGTTAATTGGAAGTGACGAATACCCGTGAACGTGGGTGTGACGATGGTCGACTCCGCAGAGCCTCCCGAAGCCGATGCAGATTTGCCATCAGTAAGTGCATTTCCTCGACAAGTCAGAACAAAGCCTGACCTGATCTTTCCTGCTCAGTGTGACGGATGTCGCAAGCGCAAGTTGCGATGCTCCCGGGAGTGGCCGACATGCTCTCACTGTAGCCGCTTGGGTTTGTCTCTCCTACTGCTTGCTTAAGTCTATGCTAAACTGGATGTCTCTAGCGTCCAACTGCACCTACGAGTACCAGAGGAAGAAACCTGGATTAAAGGGTGGTGTAGTTGATGCCCTGACCCGTCGGGTTCGTAAGTGCTATCGCTCCTATTTCTCCTTCTGTGTTCAAGACATTGCAGTCACTAAATATCGCAGACGCATTGGAGAGCGCTGTTTTCAACTCGTCCGAGGATGACAATGGAGTTTCTGCTTTACCGGTACCGTCAGTAAACCGGAGTCCAAATGCCGCCACCACACCCGGCGCTTCATCCAACTTAGGTGGAATCCTCTCCACCCTTGCTCATGAGATACGTGATCTCAATAGTAGCATATCGTCTCTTCCCGCAAGAACGGTAGGAGAACCAACGGTCTCACCTTCCAGTACCCAAGGGTCGTACCAGGAAGATGGAACTGGGTTGCAGTCACAGTTCCGAAGAAAACGTACGCGTCTCAACTCATATAGTAATCTTGATGAGACATATTCTCCGAATGTTGGATACCAGAATCTCTTGTCCCACCCTGAATTCATTGAGGAGCTCCTGGATGCCTACTTTGAGAACCTACACCCTTGGATTCCCATACTACACGAGGTACGGTTTCGAAGCAGACTAGCGGATCGGAAATACCATGACAGATATTTGATTATTCTTCACGCCATGGTTGTATGCTCTATACATCTGATCGAAGAAAACAGTCGTTTCACTTCGAACATCAACATCCAAGAGGAAATCACGAAGTCGAAGTCTTACATTACCTTCAACGCGATGGCCGACTTGACCGTGGAGAATCTGCAAGCTCTTGTCATCATTACTTTTGCTGATGTAGGTGTTCATATTCCGTCCCATTTCCTACCATATGTCCCAGGAAATCGTGAAGAAATAAGTTCTGTTCAGGCGTTAGGACTAATTCTAGCAATGCAGATTAGCCAGGGCGACACTACGAAGGCTTGGTCAACGATTGGGTCCCTCGCGAGAACTGTTCAGTATCTTCATCTAAGTGTTGAAAACACCGATCTTGTCCAGCCAGCTGCGCTGTTGTCGAATCTACCCACTTTACACCCACCGGATGATTGGATTGAGGAGGAGGAAAGACGAAGACTATTTTGGAATGTGTTCGTTCTCGATCGGTAAGCTTTATTCCACAGCGAATCATCGTTGCGATTGCCTAAAATATGTTTATTGACGTCGTCTTCAGATTCTGCTCCGTCACTACCGGGTGGGTCTATCGTTCTCTTTTTCACGTTACACTCCTCTAATCACACTTCCAGCTGGAACGTCAGCCTTACTGCAGATGACATATGCAGACGACTACCTATTGACGGGGGTCTCTGGAAAAGGAACCGCCCAGCCCTAACACCGTATCTGGGGATCTGGGATCATTCTGCAGCTAAGATTGGGCACACAATCACCTTTTTGCCTTCCAAATACGACCAACCTGAGCAATACAGTCCATCAGATACTACAGATTCCAACGATGCCAGACACGGCTCCAATGTAGACCAAACCAATGCCACCGGTTCCACTAGCATGTCCAGTATCGGCGCTTTTGCATACTACATCGAGTCCCTGGAGTCGTTAAGCCGTATCAATACATACTTCGTGCAACAAAAGATCGACTTTACCAATCGCCAAGAAGTATTTAATTGGCTAACACGATTCAAAGAATTGGATTTGCGGCTAGTACAGTAAGTTTTCCATGTGCTTGCTCACAAGTGTGATATAAGAAAGATGGGGTTGCTAACTGCTTCCGCCCATCTTCAAGCTGGAAAATGTTCTTGCCCCAAAGATGGAAAAGTCCAAACAACAATCCCGCAGGTCAAATCCCCACCACATTAACGTCCATGGATCCGAACATGACCTTGGCACATATTACGCACAACATGTCTTCCATCCTCCTCCACCAAAGAATAGCATACCCCACTCCGGATATTGTGCATTTGAATCTTCCAAACGGTTGCAGTGCAGATACTTGCTTCATCGCTGCAACGGAAACGGCAAACATCACGACAAAGTATCTGAATTATGCACCAACGAAGCTAGTTTTCGCGCCGCACTTTGCTATCTGCGTTTTTGTTAGCGCAAAGGTACTTCTGAGTGAGTTTTGCATTCTTTGTGGTCAAGAACTGTTACTCAAACTGATTTAGTCCACTCATTACATTATAAGATGGAGCTTGCACCGGAGTTCTGGACCCTCGTTGAGTCCCTTGAAGTAATGAACTCAAGATGGGCAGGCGCATTGAACCAAGCTGAGACGGATCGAATTTCTTTGGCTCGTATATTGGCCTTGCAGCTTAGGCGACTGTACTCGCTGTGCAAGAAAGACGCTGGAAATTATTCCATGGCATTATTTGCGCAAGTTACCCAGCCAAATCGAAGCGATATGCGGACACCCAAAGCTGCGAGTAGCCATTCGATGGGCGCTGGTATTCAAGAGAGCGCAAGTCACCACACTAACACACGATTCCGTTCCAGGGAAATGAGGAGCGACGGAGATGTCGCAGATGTGGGAGCAATATCGGAAATCTTGACCACGAATTCCAGGAGTGTAAGCCTTCAAACACCCGGCAGTATTCCGTATGAGGTCCCGTCTCCAACGTTTCAGTATCGAACAGAACAACAGCAAACAACGGATGATCTTTCCAACATCTCGCAGGGCTTCATGGATCAAGACTTCCTGGAAATGAACCGAATCATCAATTACGATGATTTCTTGTTCAATACTGATCCTGCCAATTTCCCCGGGGCAAGCGGGCTTTGAATATGGGGTCATGAGTGTTTGTGCAAGTTTGAGCTTACCTGAGATACATTTTAGTGGCTTCATATTAAGTATAGTTTATGTCATCTATTTAAAACCTAAACCTGCATCATGGCGCCAATTGTATGTAGTCTCTTCCAGACTCCGCCACAGCACCAATTCGTATATCAGGTTGATCCAACCACCTTTCCAAAAGCGACTTTCCTGCCAGCAGTCTCCCACTATTAGCTTCAGTACTGATGGCAAAAACTTTAGTTACTAGTGTGATATCCGTGTCAGCCGGTATGTGACGAATCGAGTGTTCGATCACTGGACTCAGAGTGCGTGGTGCAGCGAGGTTGGTGTTGGCTTCTGGCTTGAGTACTGACACAGATGTTGAACTATCCCTGAAAGTTGGGTTTACTGTCGTGATGCCCGATGCTCCAGCACTAGAAAATATAACGGCGCTATTTGCTTCCTGGTGAGTCCCCTCCGTTATACCTAATCTACCGCCTTCGTCCAGCTCCGATAGTGAAGTCGCAGGAAGGAGCATTCCATCTGTCTGCTTGCGACCGGCAATGGCGAATCCTCCTTCGAGAGTATGCAGAGTGTCGAGGGCTTTGTGTATCTTGATCTTATGCACTCTGACATGCCAGTCAGGCCACCTATCTGAAGGAGGGATCAACGTCGTGGTGATGGACACTTGTCGATCGCCCCACGGATACCAGCCCGCTGAAGCTGCAACGAGAGTTTCTGGTGATGAAGAACTTTTAACACTTGAGCTTGATATGATAGCGTCAGTGCAAGTTCGCTTTGTTGCCCATGTCTCGGCACCATCTCTGCTGAGAAGAAGTGAATTGTCTGGAGCAAGCTGGCTTGCCACAACGTTTCCCACTGCCATCGAAAACGTAAAACTAGACGAGTAGGCGAACTTGCAGTACTTTGTGGTTGCATTCTTGAACGGGCGTGTGAGGTACTGTGATGGATTGAGGAGGAAGTGGTGGTTTCCTTGGGCATGGTTACACAAGATTTGTCGTGGAGCAGGGAGATATGAGACGGAGGGATAAGTATTGGGGTTAGGATATCCGCTCTCTTTCTTGGCCCAGAAGGGTTTATCGGACGTGAGTGCTATCACGATGAATGATTTGAGAGCCCAGTATACGGACTGCGGCGAGTTGTAGTCCTCGCTGAGAAACATGTTCCTTCGGACTGTGTTAACGAAGACCCTGTATGGAATACTATTTGTAGATAGGCTTACGGATAAAGCCAGCCAATGTTCATGGTACCATCGACAGAGAAAATAGCATCCGATCGATCCCTCCACCAACGTAGATGCCTCAGTAGAAATCCTTTTATTGCACCAGCACTGTCAAGAGGCGCTGGAAGATTGTCGATCTCAGCTACCGCTAATGCGGCGAAGAAACCAGCACATGCAAACCGATATGTCAATGATCGACCAAAAGGAATGGCGGCGCCTTTGCGAAGTCAGCCGTACGGGCTCTTACTTTCAAGAGAGATCATTGCCTATAATTACCGGCGTCGTCGAAGAATCTCCAAAATTGGCTTCCGAATTGCCTAGCCTGTTGGCGATATGTTTCCGCTCGTTTAGGATCAAGATCAGATGCGAACTTGACGTATAACAGTTGACTAAACTGAATCGCAAAACTGCCCGAGTAGTAGTCGGCCTGGCGAGACCAAAACGTCTGGTTTCTCTTTCCCGTCTTCTGGAACATGTGCTCATCAGTGGCCAACACATGATCAGCATCGGGCCAGATTCCATCGCTCGACCACCCGTCCTGAAGATACATGGAGTCGAGAAGCGCGAAATCTTTGTCCATTTGCGTTCGCAGCTGCTTCGAGTCCTGACCACATACTTTGATCAGTGCGATGCTTGACATGACGCGAAACCAGAGCCAATTGGAGGTATGAATGTCTTTGCCTTGTAGACCGCGTAGCCACTTGGCTACATTGGCCTTTGTCTTTGCATCGAATTGATCCCATAGTGCCTCGCGCGGTATTGCAAGTAGTGCAAATGCAATCATTTCTGACTCGACCATTCTCTGGTCCTTGTCTGCTATGTCACCCCAATACTCGGCATGGGCTGGATCGGTGCCAGCAGCGAACCCCTGCAACCATGGCTGTAAAAGATGGTCGACTGGCTCCCCGGCATGAAGCAGAGCTGCAACAACAAACAGGGGGCGTGCAAAACCCTCGAGTTGCGCGGCTGTCTCGTCGAAATGTGTGCCGGTGTCGATGGGTATCTTAACACGCGCTCGATATGGAGAAAAGTAAGGTAGCAACGGCGTGATGAGCGCACGGCTGGCTTGCACAACCTCCTCGCGGGTTGTGAGGGGATTATCGGAGAATCCTAGCAATGGAGGCATCAGACAGGCAATGGCTGATTGTGTCGAGTTTGCACAATTTGTTCCCACAATGATGATACGAGAACTTCGATGCAGGGAGAAAGCAATATACCGAGAAGTTTGAGAACCTACCTAGGTCCGTACCTGCTCGGCTTGGCTGCAGTGAACTATTCAGTTAGGGCCATCAGATCGGGTGGGCGTGCAGCGGGAATCGGACGACTTCACCGGACACCGGACGAATGAGGAATGATCTACCAATTCTGCTAATGGAGGCTCTGAAGGAACTAAAAGAGACATTCAAGTTCTTATTGTTCCCATCCATGTGCAGGCATACCAAAATTCTGTTTTCAGCAGATGTGATTGCTTGCTGCAATATACCCCTCCACCATGACGCGGACCACGCCCAACGATGTCATCGCTCTCAATGGGGCCACCAAGCTCAATGGCGGTAGCAAACCCGCAGACTGGAAAGAGAATCTTAGGCTTGGATCCTCCGATTTGTTCTCTGAGAGCATTACCGGAAAGATCCTGCGTGTAGCACACAATTCTCTCCAAGGAAATGTGAGTACGCCCTGCTTGCCACTCCATAACATCTCCGAAATCAGCTTTAATGACAAAAATACTAGGATCCCCCAGAATTCTATCCTGAGCTTGTTCCCCAGACCAATGAAAAAGAGGGCAAGTATAGCCGTCGACCCGCAGATTTCTGGACGTGCGGCTTTTTTCCTGGTAGCATTTATGCTCTACTGGAAAGAGTTATCAAATACCCCAAGAGTATGCGCCATTCAGACTCACGGCTTCTTCTTACTCAAGTTGGCGCCACACTACAAGTACTGGGGGAGAAATGGTCGGAACCGCTGCATCGAATGGCCCAAAGGATCGACACTCATGACCTTGGATTTATGATCATGCCACATATGCAGCCACGATGGGAGCTTTTACATGACCAAAAAGCACTCGATACCATCTGCACCGCTGCTACTAGCCTATACTCACGTTTCGACCCGCGTGTCGGTGCCATCCGCTCTTGGGATCACCTCACATGGCAGCGAGACGTGGATATTCGAGACAAGCAGGAAAACTTTCTCGTAATCATCGACTCCCTTTGCAATCTCGAGCTTCTATTCTACGCCGCCGAACATACAGGACTAGGCTTTCTGGCCAATGCGGCAGTCACTCATGCCAAAACCCTACTGAGGACTCACCTCCGAAGGGAGCCGATGGCTAAGACAGACAACTACCAAGGGAGTTTATATAGCACATGCCATGTTGTCAATTTTTCACCCGCTAACGGACGCGTCAAAGAGATTCGCACGGCGCAGGGGTTTTCTCCCAGCTCGACTTGGACCCGCGGTCAAGCCTGGGCCATCCTAGGCTACACTCAGACATACAACTGGACAAGAGACAACATATTTCTCGAAGCTGCATGCGGACTAACAGAATATTTCCTCCTCAGACTAGAAACCGCGCCTTCGTGTGCAGAAATCGCTCAATCGAACGGACAGACAATCGGGCGATATGTTCCTTTGTGGGACTTCGACGCTCCCATCCAAGATCCCAAGTCTCCCCTGCGCGATGTATCAGCTGGAGTGATTGCTGCGAATGGCATGCTTTTACTCGCACAAGCATTAATTTCCCTCGGGCGTTATCCACAAGCAGAGCGGTATCTCACAAGCGCGATGAAGATAATAGACGATACTATTAATCTTTCTTTGTCTCGGGAACCTCTGCGTCTTGAACCGCAAGCGACTGGACATGCACATGCGGTTCAATGCGATCCCGATCAGAGCTCATTTGACTCCATATTGAGAAACTCTACTGTGACATGGAATGAGCAGAGTCGGAGCAAGAGTGCCGATCATGGGCTTGTGTATGCTGATTACTATTTTATTCTGTTTGGTAATAGGTTGTTGCAACTTGGCTACGCTGATGGTTTGAAGACTAGCCTGGATTTATTCAAGGATAAATGCAGAAATGTGTAGCATATTTAGAAATGGATTATCATGACCTCTTCAGTAAATATTTCATTGAAATGCGGGTATATGCACCGTGCAAATCACTGGAGTGGCGCTTCAGCTCAACATACAGTGCAACCTATATTTGTAAGTTACTCAAAGGATGATACGCAGCATTAGAACTCCTGCTTAGCATTGCAATCACACTTGTGCCCGTCGCAACGCCAGTTATTTGCCAGAGGTTTCGGCATAAATGTTAAAAGAGCTTTACAGATAGTCTATCCACATGCTGAACAGTTGCTTCATCAATTGATTCTGGGCCTATATTTTTCATTTGCAAATGCGCCACTGAAAGATCATTGGATTTGTATTCAATTCAACCATAAAAGCAATTACTCTACAGTACCCTGCGCGTGCTTTGGCCTCGTTTCAACCCCACGGATGACTAACGTAGGGTGTGCAGTTATTCTTCTATTTGACTGTGTTCACCCCTCAAATTAGGTTCCATTGGGGGGTGGTTCGTAAGAAACGCCATCCACTGTTGTGATCAACTTCCCAGTAGCCTGGAAGTCATTAACCATGACCTCAATCTCAAACAGAAATCCTCCTTCGGTTGACTTCTTGGTTGCATTCTGAGCACCAGACCCGACAAGATCAGAAAACCAATCTAGCTTCGACTTCCATCGATTTTGAGGATCTGGGGTGTTGGTAATGTTCTCAAAGTCGTTGATAATGTGCTCGCCGTCGTCCGAGTAATTAGAGTAGTTTGCTGCAATCCCGACCACAGCACCAGAAGCAGCTACGGTGACGGAAACTTCGGCACTTCCAGATACGCGACCTGCCAGAATGTAATCCCCGGTCTTCAGACCCTCTCGTTGAGGAAGCGTTCCTCCAGGTGTGTATGGTAGTGCCCATGGGATTTGCTTGCTCAGTTCAAAGATTGGAGCTGGAGGTTGAGGCTCCCGACTCGTCAGTTTTGCAAGCATAAGCCGGTATTCTCGTTGTCCTTGGGCAGTAGAGACCGGGCATGGAAGAGGATTCGCTCCGCCGCAAAAAGGGCTCACGACGATGGCCTGCCAATACACAATCTTTGTACCATCCCGGCTGAACGCGGGGTCAGCTCGACCATTCCAATTGGGATCACCAATACTTCCTTCTTCATCGTCGTGGGGATTGACACGTTGGCCGTAGTACGGATCTCGATCGCCTTCGCCATCGATAAGAATTGGCTGGAAGAACCTACGCTTGCCATTGTTGCGCGTTGCGGCGATGGCAGCAGACGTGACGAAGTCTGCTAACGGTGGGATTCCCCGCATGGCGGCTGCCCACATGAGACGATTGGAACCACGAGTATCCATGACAATGATCCATTTGTTGTCCGCAGAGAGAGCAACAGGATCGACATACTCTGGATGGCTTGTGAGCCGTCGGGTCACACCAGTTCCCAGGTGTGTGGACAGGATATCGACATTGTTGGCCTCAAATCCATGGCCAATGTAGAGCACTTCGTCGCCTGTTCCGCTGAAGCCTCGGAGCTCTCCAATTTGAATTGCTGCTGGGTCTATTTGCATCTTTGATCCGTCCGTTGAGATGAAGCCTTTGCTATTACGGTCGAAAAGAACGTTGACGTCGACCAGATCATAACGAGGGACTCGTGGTTCGCCGGATCCAGGGCTAGAGTTGAACTCCAATCGGCCGATGAATGCAATCTGACCTAACAGGCCATTGAAATTTGTGAATGAGCTGAAGCCCAGATGAGTGTCGTCGGGATGAAGGCGTAGCTCACGGGGTTCACCACCAGTACCAGACCCATCGGCCTTATTAGGCCAGTAGATTGGGTAGATGAAGGTAGTTTCTGGCTTGCACTCATCACTCTCCAGCTTTGCACCGCATTCTAAGATATTGTGACCCCACAATGCCTTCTCACCGTCTCGAAAGGCGTGCGGATAATCCTTCGTGGCCTGAAGCGATTGTGCGTTTTCGGCTGGCACTCCACAGCTTAGGCACTTCCAGGGATCTCCGTTGCTAAATGTTGTTCCATCGGCCTTGACTAGAATGAGTTGCTCGCCATCATAGATGCTTGATGGGTCTGGAGAAGGAGGAGCGCCCACGAACTGCACGTTGACAACGACATGGTTGCCATCGGGAGTGAAGTCGCCCGCTTGAAATGTTCCTAGAGCTCTATTGATGCATCCTGTACCCCTAGGATTAACCTCCTCCGTGCAAGCGCCTGTGGTATTATCTGCTACAGGCGGAAGAGGCAGCTCAATCACTTCGATAGGCTCTGGCGGTGGCGGACTGGACGCAAGAGCTTGAGTAAGGAATAAAAGAGTGGTAATAACCAAAGGATTGCACATGGTAGATGGAGAAGGCATGATTGCGAGGATCCACCAGAGCAGATGGTGTGGAGCCGTGATCAGCAAGTTTCCTATCTCTACATATTTATGTAAACAGCAGTCCACAGTGGGTTCATATTCTCAATGCCGGTCCATGCTTAGTCGAATCCTAAGTCCATGTAGTATGAGTCCGTGTATTGAGCTGTGGACGAAACATAACACCGGCGATTCTTCCGCGGCTAGGAGTAATGTAAAGGAGCGGCCCTTGGCACCTGGATATGGGTAGGCATTCGATGAAAGTATGAGGTTCAGCGGGCTTTGATCACCTGGGGCATACTCACTGAGTCCCCGTATCGTATATCGTATAATGTGGGTCAAGTGTTTATCGGCGGAACCAAATCAGGTGCCTTTTGCGGGGTGCAGAAGGCGGGGAAACAGTCCAATGTTGTTCCACTTCATGACTCTTGCATTTGGCCTTGGGCGCCTTCGCTCGTTCTCTCCGCCCGGAAATCGGACGAATGTCCGCTCCTATGATTCTTCCGCACCTTGAAAAATCCGAAGCCACACCATCCTAGAGTCTATTGGGACGAATGAGACTTATCTATCACTCCACATTGAGGGCAAGAAACGCCACGATTATGCCTCCAGCGTAAACTCCGTGGGGAAATTGAACCGCGGGAGACATATCTGTATGTGACTGCGTATATAGGCCATGAGCTGCTCCAACTTCTCCTTGTTACTCTCTCCTCAGTGGAGCACTTCTCCTACCATCTTGGCAACATTCAAGGAACTGTCTCTGCTTACGTTCCTCAAGTTTCCATTTATTCAAGTCTCACCATGGGGGAAACCAAACACGTCAATGAAATTCGCCAGGCGGAAACTTTGGGTGACGATGTTGCGCCCAAAGATGCCGTGCTCGATGCTGCCGCAAGAGGCCAGGCCGTGACTGGATACGAAACGCTGTCCGCTTGGGAGACTGTCAAAAAGTTCAAATGGTGTACTTTCTATGCCTTTCTCGCAGCATTTGCGGCTGGCGCAGATGGCTATCAAATCGGGTTCGTTTGCCTCCCCTCGACTACTCAATTATACACGGTTCATTATCAATTGTTCCTGTCTCGCTCCTACGGCTAATCGTCATGCGACTTTCTAGATTAAACGCAGGAATTCTTGCCAATGCAGGGTTCGTCAGACAGTTCGCCACTCACACCAATGCGAAAGGAAAACCCGTTCTCGATTCCAACGTAATCGCCGCCTGGGGCAGTCTTCTGCCTGTTGGCCAATTACTTGCCCAGGTGTCGCTTCCCTTCGTAACAGCTCGTTATGGGCGGAAGATTTCAATGTACATCTGCTGGCTTATTCTGGCAGCCAGCATATTCGCCGAGACATTTGCTCGAGAATGGCCGCACTGGCTCGTTGCAAAGATGCTGGCGGGAATGGGGATGGGATGCCTACAAATCACCATCCCTGCGTATATCTCTGAAATCGCTCCTACCCGTATTCGAGGCATCATCCTGATGACGTACAACCTTTGGTGGACTATCGGAACGTTTTTTGCGTACGTTGCTATGGAAGTTCTCTCAACTCATGACAAATATGATTGGCTCACACCGGTCTACACACAATGGGGACACATTGGTCTCATGGCTATCATCTTTATCGTGTTGCCAGAGTCTGCAGCATGGTGCGTGTCCGCAAAGCAAGTCGAAAGAGGTAGAAAGGCAATGAACCAGCTCTACAAAGGCGTGGATGATTTCAATACTGACCAGCAAATCGAGGTGTTGGTCTTACTAGTAGAGCACGAGGAGGCAGTAGCAAAGGCGCAAAACCAAGAGCACTGGTGGGCCATCTTCCGCGGTACTAACCGACTCCGCACTATTTGCGCACTCTGGACTATTACCTCTCAGCAATTCACCGGTCTGGTGCTGTTCTCTACTTTTGGCGCGTACTTTTTCCAACAAGCAGGCGTTGGCAACCCTTTCCAGATCAAATGTATCACTCTCGGTATCAAGATGCCAGCCGCAGTCCTCGTTGTATATTTCGCCGACAGCGTGGGGCGAAGGCTGATCAGTTGCTCTGGTACGACAACGATGTGGGCTACTAGCACGCTTATTGGGATTTTGGGCGTGGTTCCCCGAGTGAAGGCTGTCAACTATATTACTATTCTCATGGCCGTCTTGTGGAGTAAGTTACCAACCAAACCCAACCTTGTCTTTTCATAACGCTTTATTAACACAATTCCAAACAGATATCGGATTAACAATGACGGGAGCTACAGGATGGGGCTTCATCGGCGAGATGTCCTCTCAACGATTGCGACCCTATACCTCAGGCGCTGCAGCCGCAACCAACTGCCTCGTCAACATCGTCATGAACCAACTGATTCCGCACATGGTGAACGCAGATGAATGGAACTGGGGTCTCAAAGCTGGCTTTTTCTATTGCGGCGTCGGTCTTCCCTTCGTGATTGGAAGCTGGATTTTAGTTCCCGAAACAGCCCGGTACGTTCACGGTCGCCTTCCTTTAGACAATAATTTTTCTTTGTATAATCAGAACTAACGAGATTTACAACAGTCGTTCTGTGGCCGAGCTTGACGAGTTGTTTGAGCGTAGGATTCCTCCTCGCAAGTTTCACAAGACGGAGACGGCGACGCAACGTGTGGTCGCTCTTAACGCTTCCGCTGATTAGACAAATGAGGAGAAGATATCACCCTTGCCAGCACAATGTCTCGGAAAATATTAAATAATAGGCTATCGCTATCGATGTTGCAACAGCGCATTCTATTTGGTAATAATTTCGGCTTTGGGAAAGATAGGTACTTAGTAGATACTTGATAATTACCAGAAACTGAGTTCCTTAAGGCTTTTTGAATGGTGTGTATTCTTATGCACCAATTTCTTGTTATTCTATAACAAATGCGCCGTACCGGAGAATATAACTTACCCTAGCAAGATCAAACGTGGAGAAACCCCTATTGGCAAATTGTAAAAGCAGTAACTACTATTTTCATACTATGATCATAAGGGTTCCTTAAGGCTTGAAAGCCAACAGCGGGATACAGCTGTAATTATTGATGTCAAGTGCGGGGCTCTGGCACTGTTCTTCTTCACCTGACTTCATTTTGAAATTCATCGCCCGACAATCTGGTGACAATGAATGTGGTTCATTCGAAAAGGACATCACACACTGTTTTGGCTGCAGGATGCGAATCTTGATTTCAGAGCTCAACGCCACAAGCCTCTGTGTGACAATCGAGAATTCATTACGAAAAAGTGGCATAGAAGAAGCATTTCCTGGTCTAAATACCAGTGAATATTCTACTCATTGTCTCTGTTGGTCTCTGAACCGGTCTGAAAAGGGCAAGAAATGGTTTCAATTGGCCGCTAAAACATCGTAATAATATCTCATATATCTATTGAACCGGGTCATTTCCGTTCACCTCCTTTGAGATCTGGGTTTCTTTGGCGAGACGCTCCTGTAAAAGGGAAGCAGGATTCTTCTCACCAGTCCATCGCTTCCTAAGATAGTGCACTGCAGCTTTTGGCTTCCGATCCCGCGTAAAAACCCCCTTCTTATTCCCATCTACGCGAAAAACCGTAGAACTAGTTTGGAAATCCGCAAAATTCCACACATGCTCGCCAACAACGCAATCTAGACGGTCAAAAACCCTGTGATATGTCTCCAAGAATCGGACCTGGTATTCCTCAGACCAGGCTGTGTCGAAGACAGAATGGAGACCTGCCAGAGTGTCGACACCATACTCGGTCATAATCATTGGCTTGTTGAATTTTTCTTGCCATGCTCTTAGCTCCGTTTCAAGCAATTCCTCTGCCTCAATTAGATCTCCGGTATTGACGTACCAGCCATAATAGCGGTTTAGACAGAGAACATCGAAGAGATCTGCGATTTTGTCTTCGTCCGGCGGGGCCCTGATCTCATTGGTGAAGCAAACAGGGCGAGTGGGATCCAGCTTGCGAGTCAATGTCACAAGAGGTTCAAAATATTCCCGGGCGCCTTCCTCTCGTGCGGCAGGTTCATTTGTGATAGTCCACATGACGACTGATGGATGGTTTTTATCACGCGCGATGAGCTCTCGGATAGCCTGTTCATGTGCTGACTGCGTCTTCCGGTTTATAGCATCTGAAGCGAATGTCGGTCGGTTAACCCAGCCATGTTTGCCAGCCACAAGCGCAATGTTGAGTCCAACAGCGGGAGTCTCGTTGATAACGACGACTCCGTGGCGGTCGGCATATTCAAGGACCTCCTGCGCATATGGGTAATGGGATGTCCGAAAGGAGTTGGCTCCCATCCAGTCCATTAAGTGATAGTCGTGTATCATGTACGCAGGATCGTGCCCCTTCCCGCGTACTGGAGAATCCTCGTGCTTGCCGAATCCAGTAAAGTAGAATGGTCTGTTGTTAATCAGGAACCTATTGCCGTCTACTTTGATAGAGCGCACTCCAACAAGGAGTTCGTATGTGTCGAGGAGACTCCGTCCCTCTTCTTCTCTGAGGATTTGTGCGCGGAGGGTATAGAGGTATGCTGCTCCAGGCTGCCATGGAATGACTGTATCAATAATCACTCGGCCTTGCTGACCTTTGGCCTGACCAACAATTTCGCCCTTCTCATCCAACAAGGAGACGCTCATCTGATCTTGAACAAGAGTTTCACTTGTCTTGACGTCGAAATCTACAATGCCTTTGCTGCTTCCCACAACATCTGTGGTGACTGTGATGTCATTTATGAAAACGCTTGGCACACTGTAGAGCCACACGGAACGGGCCAAGCCTGCATAATTGAAGAAATCATGCTGATACAGCTGCTTTCGTCTGCCGTCTTTGGTAACCTCAATTCTCCCTGGAGGAATGGTGTCCCAGTGAAGTTCATTACAGACCGCAATGGTTAAGCGGAACTGTGCTCCTGCACAAACGAGTGCGGTAAGCTCGGCGTCAAACGGGGTGTAGCCACCAACATGCTCAACCACGAATTCATCATTGACGTAGACACGACCTCGATGGGTTGCGGCATCGACTCGCAGAAAGAAGCGTTCCCGAGACCATCCTTTCGGGATGGTAACTATCTTCTGATAATAGACCCATCCAACATGATCCCGGATACCTTTCTCAATGAAAATGTCATTGTAGCTGGCGGGTACTGGTGCCTGCAACCGTGGGGAGATCGTCGACTTCCATGCCTGTTCATACTCGATATCCTGGGAAGATGCCACTGCGAAATTCCATACTCCGTCTAGAGACACGAGCTCTCGGATGGCGTTTGCTTGAGGCTTGAGCATGGTGGAGATGGAAACAAGAATGGTGTTTTGTGACTTGATAACGCCCAATCGCAGAATTTTGCATGGGCCAAAAATGAGGGCAGGCTGATCGACTTATTATGGATCAGTTAGAGGCGTGAAGCATGCGATGTTCCTGATGATACCACGGCCACCTGCGGTCCGGGTTTTGGAGATTGGGCCGTTTTATCAGGACAACGTCAGCCAGGCTATTTTCCATCGGGCATTGTCGGCAGGAGTCGCATGGTGCTATAACTGTGCTAACTAGAAAATATGCCGGATAGGGATTGATCTCGATGTTGAAATGAATTGTCGGATGAATTGTCGGGCAAGTGATTCTTCCGCTCCCATGCCCAGCCCAGACGCCCAACCCCACCCTCTCATGCCTACACGGTCCTACTTTTTCCCAATGATTATTTAAATCACTTTGTGGACAGGGCGCGCTGCGCCCTGCGGACTTTTCTCACTCGATGCAAGGGTTTCAAGTATGTGTACATTTCCTGCTCTTCTGGGTGGCGTTCACCAGTGGGGTTTCGTGTTCTTCCTCTCCATTATCATCATTTAACACCATCCACAGCAACATCTTCTTTGGCATCTTCCATATCGTCATCGATCCCAAAACTTGGCCGCCGTCCAGCACATCCCCCTTGACCCTTATTATGCCGAGCGAGTGCATCGCCACGCGCAAAGCGGCGGCCACACTTGTCGCAGGTGTGTGGCACTTCACCAGTGTGGAGCTTCATGTGGCGTTTCAAATCATGCAGACGACGGAAGCGGGCTTGACATGTAGAGCATTCATAAGGCTTCTCTTGGCTATGGGTCAACAAGTGACTCTTGAGATTGTGGTGTCGCGAGAAGTCGGTCGAGCAATACGGACACTTGAATCTTTTTGTGGAAGGAGATTTGGCGTTGTGGTAGCCAGGCAAACTCATCCGACGGGTGGGAGATCTCTTTCCTCCGCTGAAATCCTGGGATGCTCGCCGCTCCGAGGGGCTTCGAGGCTCTGCTAGATTTGGCCACTCGCTGCTGCCAGTGTTACTGGAGGTAGCTAACCATGACTGAAGTGACTCGTATCCACTGCGCTGAACAATCGGCCCTTGATCTGCTTGCTGAAGGAATTCCGAGTAGGTCATATCCACAAGTTCTTGCCGTTTGGAACCCTCCCTTGGCGGATGTGATATACCAGTGGCACAGCTGCCAAATGACGAGACTGAACCGCGACGGCTGTGCATGGGCATAGAGATATTGGGAGTGCCCTCCTGTTCCATAAGTGCATTATTCATTGAAAGGTGTGCGGCCTTTGTGGAGCTGAGAGCTGGGGGAGGAGTATACCAATCTGAGAGATTAGAGCTTAACATGGTTTAAGCAGAACCACTCTTAATATAGTACCTATGGTGGCCTTGATTGTTGTGGTATGGTGATATACCTATGATGCCTATAGTACCATACCTATGGTAGACAGCTAGGGATGCTATCACAAGTGAGCAGAGGTTCAATTTGGTAGTGAGAAATTGCAGAAGTCAGCAAGGCTGAAAGTCTGAAGCTTACCGAGGAAGATCACAGCCTCCAGCCGGCACCCCCGCTTCAGCCGCAGTTCACAGGGGTACCCGGTCAGGTGACTGATTGCCTGTTGCCATCAAAAGGTGACATACGTGTGTTGAAACCGATAGATGCAGCTCTTATCAACCTAATATAATATTTCATCCATTCGGATATTGCTATTCTACGAAAATTGCCTAATGTCCTTTCTCTGCTGTCGGAACCTTGTCACGTGCAAGCGTTATGCCGTCCTTGGCAACCCATCACGTCTTTGGATACGAGTTTCCTCCCTGCCTCACTCTCAACACCCCGAAACCAATTATGTTGAGCCATCTCTCGTCGCTAATTTGAACCAGTAAGTCGACATCATAAAACTCCAGGATGGGTCTATCGTGAAGCCGCAAGAATAATAGCACCAAAACATCACTATCGGCTTCTGCCTTCCCATTCTACACGCAGGTTAACATCCAGCTCAGTCCACCAGTGTTAATCGAAGCATATCTATTATAAGTTCCGGAGTACTCTGTCCTCATATCAAGTGATCCAAAACATGACGAGCGACTAAATGCCCAATTGTTATGAGCTCCACTGGTGCCTATGGTTACGCCTACTATCCAGTTCCGAACAACGTACCAAAGCTTCGACTCTTGCCATTGTACTTGGATTATGATATCATAATTCCCATCTTCGCGCTTATACATTCTATCTTCACGGCTCTTGAATGTTCGAAGCTTTGGCCCTATGGCTCGGACCCCCAGGCTTGACGAGTACACCATACTGTTGCTCTGCCCACTACTCATTGAGCAGCAGGCCGCGTGTCTTATGTTAGATGAAGTCCACGATGGGATACCAGAGAGGTCTATAGGGCAGACTGTACTGTACATTCTGGGCAGAATCTCGTCCTACAATGTGGCGATTGCTGGATATCCTGCTGGAGAAGTAGGCATCGGCATCTCGGGGAGCATAATATCAGAAGCATTACGAGACTTTCCTAATCTCGAACTGGGTTTGCTTGTAGGAATTGCTGCTGGTCTTCCATCCGCAACCCGGGATATTCGCCTTGGAGACGTTGCGGTTGCTATTCCCAACAAATCTAACACCGGGATTATTGGCTACGACCTGGTTAAAATCGAAGATGAGGAGGTTCTTCTCAAGCAATGGCAAAACGCAACACATCCTCTTTTGCGGTCCGCAATTGCCAGCATTCAAGTTCGTACATGCTTCCCGGGAGAAGGCTTTACACGGCACTTGAACGACCCCAAGGTGCCAGCGAGATTCCAGAGGGTGGCGACTCCTCTTGCAAGTGAACAGTGGTCTACAAAGCCATCCCAACGCAAACCGAGCGATGGCCCGGAAGCTCATTATGGTACTATACTCTCCGGGAACGCAGTAATTAAATCAAGGAAGCGAAGAGATGAGCTAAGAGACAAGTATGATGGAATAGCCATTGAAATGGAAGCAGCTGGTATGATGACAAGGCTACCGGTAGCAGTTATTCGGGGAATCAGTGACTTTGCTGATTCTGGGAAAAATGACGAATGGCACCCATATGCTGCAATTACTGCTGCTGCATATGCAAAAGAGATTTTGATCAGGCTTGGCCCAAGGAAAGACGATGGATCAGGTAAGCAAATGTCCTATACAGGCACCCCACAATCCTCTATTGCTGGTTCGAGGAAATGTATTGGCAGAGGATTCTATTCACTTTATTGTCAGGATTCAGGACGTTAATGCTCTTGCGTAGCATTACATTCAGTTATGTCGCCGAACTTAGAGGCCCGGCTGGGGCTTACCCTGCCGGAACAATGCCACTTCGTAGGACGAGAGAGAGAGCTTACAGAATTATATGAATGGCTCGGCTTTCACCGCCAGAAACCACTACAGAGATCCATCATCACGCTTTGGGGCCTTAGCGGGGCAGGCAAATCACAACTGGTGGCGGAGTTAGTCAGACGAGCACAGAGAACACATCCAACATATGACATCTTCTGGATCACCGGTGAGAGTAAAGAGGCATTTGAGAAGAGCATCATCCGCACACTTGCACTTACTAGCGACCCAACCGCCACACACCCAGAGGCCTTCGATGATCATGATGTGCAACGAGCAATGCTCATAAAGTCATTCTTCACCGAGCTTCAAAGCCCCACGCGTTCTAGATGGCTCCTTGTTGTTGATGGCGTTTCTGGAACATCCTCTTTGGAATATTTCCGGAGCTACCTCGACCTCCTTCCAAGCGGTTCCATTATTCTCACCTCCAGAAGTAAGGAGGTGGCAGATCGATTCTCACAACGCATGGAAGTCAAGGGCCTACTTGAGAGCGACGCTTTCGAACTACTCCAGTCCCAAATTGATGACTCATTCATGGGTGAGAAAGAAGGTCAGTACTCTATTGCTCGATGCAACTTGCTTAATTAACACTGTTATAGAAGTTCTTGAACTTGCCAGGATGCTCAATGGTCATCCTCTTTCTTTGAAGCTTGCAATCTCTGTCATATCTTGTAGTCATCAGACAGTAGGCCAATACATCTCGCGATGGAGAAAACGCCAACTCGATAGTGAGAATCTCCCGACCGACCCAGTGATTCTTAGTTCATTCAAGGTCAGTTTTGCGGAACTTGAACACCGCAATTATCTGGCTGCGGAGCTCTTGACACTCTTCAGCTTCCTTGATCACCGGGACCTGTGGTACGATCTGTGTCGTGATGCCTCCGATAAAGAATATCCAAACTGGTTGTGCAGATTAGCGGATCAACATACTTTTCGACAAGCTTGTATTCAATTGTGTAATTATTCATTTGCTGAAGCAAAACCACATGGCTCAAAACAGTGTTCTTATGAGCTGCATCCTGCGGTCCATGAATTTGCTAGGTGGAATGCAAAGGACAAGGCGCAGAGATACGTCAGATTCGCCATATCCTTAGTTGCTGCAAACGTCCCTCGATCTACCGACAAAGATTTCGTCATGATATCACGGCGTTTGGAGCCGCACGCTGACCAATGCAGGATACATCTAGAGTGCGGCAGAGTGGGTCGTGGATTAGATCTCCTAGAGCTCGCACAATTTGGGAACCTTTATCGACTAGTTGGGCGCCACGCAGAAGCGTCTCGACTGTATCAGGGCATCCTGAACATTCTTGCGAGGAATGTACCTTCTCCATCAACCCTAGAACTGATTGCCACCGTCGGAAATAACTTGGGCTTGGTCTATCATGCCCAGCGAAAATACCGTCATGCCCTACAGTCTTTCGACCAAACACTGCAATCCCTATCCATGGAAGATGCAGACAATTCAATGAGCACACTGTACAATAAGGGCCGGAGTCTGTTGATGCTTGGGGAGCTGGATAGTGCACAACAAGACCTACTTTCGGCAGCCGACCACTTTTCTGAAGCTGTTGAACGCAGAGTGTTCGAGTTCGGCAACCACAAAAGACTCGAAAAATTGCAATTCTATGTGCGGATCTTAAATGACTTGGGCGAGATATATTTCAGAAAGGGCGATAGGACCAAGGCAGAGGAACTATTCAAACAAGCTTTCGATATTCAAAACCAGCAGTTAAATGTGCTTCATCCGGCCGCTTTTGCCATTAGGTTGAATATAGGAAGAGTATGTATCGAGCAATCTAGATTTGCATCCGCTCGACAGATCTTCAATTACATCATCGCAACGTACACTGAGTGGTGGGGAAGACGTCACCCAGAGACAATGCGGGCCATCGACGAACTGGCACATTCTTATATGCGGCAGGGCCAACTCAAGCGTCTGATGGGTGAAGCTGGCGATGAAGAAATGAAGATTGCGGCGGATCTCTGGACTGAGGCTTTGGGATTTTATCAAGAGACATATGGTAATGGGTCAGATATTGTGAACGCAGTTATGGAAAAGCTGGAGTCGTTGAATTCGGGAACGGAGGATCCATACGCGATGTATTATTCCTCGACATCATTCGAGAATGGAGGATCAGTACGCAATGATTCATCTTACTTACCGGGGCTGGTTGGCATGAGTGGCGATCTGTAGTTGTGCAGTCGTCTGCTCTGGCCTTCTGCTATTGGGTTGATAATCGACCATCGAGATTTCTCTCTACGACATTCTAACCTCATGGTGGCTTTAAGGCTCCGTTTGTTACGGCACCACGGCCGGCTCAAATTTACAAATAGAGTCGTGCTTTATGAAATACAGAATCAGAGGTGTGTTGTTGCATTCAAGAACATAATCTGAGCCACTTACAGAAAACAAAGAAAAAAAAATACACCCACAGCCATTTTAAACACAAATTGAATATACATAATATACTCATACTTTGCCTAAACCCTTGAAAATTATTTATATCAAGTAAACAAACGGAGTGGTCGCCCAGGGAGATAAACACCAGGATCATTAAAATGAAGCCCTTGATCAAGACCAGAAATTTCCGCCAGTTCTTCCGCCTGCAGATCAAAGTCTGTACTGTTCAGATTTTCTCTCATTCGTTCATTAGAGCTGCTCTTTGGAATAATGCAGATCCCCCGTTGTGTTGCCCAGCGCAGCAGAATCTGCCCTGGTGATTTGCCGTATTTTGTGGTAAGTTTCTTGATGAGGGGCAGTTCGAACAGCGATTGCATCTGAGATGCTTTCGTGGGGAAATTTGGTGGGAGTTCGAGGAAGGATTGGGGTCCGAAGGAACTATATCCCGTGACCAGTATGTCCTCGTCTCGACAAAAGTCGATTAGATTTGGTTGGACTAAGTACGGGTGATGCTCTGCAGCTAGCGTTAGAATACTTGAAACCAGGCAAAGAGCTTCTTATCATAAGATCGTACCAATTTGTAACATGCTTGGTTTTACTTTAGCGTATGTGAGCAAGTCGAAGATGGCCTGTGAGTTAAAGTTGGAGACTCCAATGCTTTTCACTAGACCTTTGGCATGCAGTTCTTCGAGCGCCTCCCAAGTCTCCCGTATAGGTACTTTTTCCAGCTTCACTTCTGATTTGCCGTCGTAGTACCACCCCTTTTCATCTTAGTGTCTTCGTCACAGGGATGAAGTTGACAGGAAGGAAAGCTTACCCTTGTGCAGTCCGGGTTGTACTGGATGGCAATAGGGAAATGTATTAGATACAGATCAATGTATCCAAGACCCCACTCATCAACCTGCTTGGCACCGACCTCAAGTGCGCGTTCCCTTAATTGCCGTGAGCATTATATCTGGCATGGATATATTCTTTTCAGAGAAGCTACTTACCTCTTATGGCATGTATTCCACAACTTGGTCGTCACAAATATCTCCTCCCTCTTTACTAGGCCTTCCTCGATGGCTCTTCGAATGCCTTCTCCAGCCTCTTTCTCGTTGCCATAGTCATATGCCCCGTCAAACAATCGATACCCTTCTTTGATTGCCTGCATCGACTTGTTAGTCAATATCATGCAAGTTGATATGACTACTGACTTCATACACAAGATTGGCGGTAGACGCTGGGGGAACTTTCCACAGCCCGAATCCAATTTGCGGTACATCAACGTTGGTACCAGGCAACTTCATCATGGGACTTGGGGTGCTTGACATAGTGGAAGTACTGACAGCAGGAAAGAGGTAAATGAATATGCGTTATTCCTCAGGGCTGGTGAGCGCTCCATTTATGAAAAACTAAAGGACTCCCAAGAATTGGATTACCCTGGAGCGTTTGGCATGCTTAGAATCTCACGAGGGACGTGGCGCAACTGCTAATGGAAGTCTCCGATGCCCAGAGAAGTGAGGAGTGCAAATAGTCTACCGCAACCGATGTAATGCGCTTATGATGTCTTGATTGGAAGAATCTGGCGCGTGTGACAGCCCATTTGGCCCTTTGGGAAATCATGAGTGCTTTGGGAATAGTGCACCCCAGCCCCCGGTGACATTTGTCGAAGCCACAGCTCCAACCACGAAAGCTGTTACACATTCAAAAATCCAGTAGAATCTGCCTTTCAGTGCGAATAATACTTGCAGCTTTTGTTTTAGTGAGCATTCAAACTTACAACTACATCTCCTTACCAACTTCGCGCATTACGCCGCCAGACAGAATAATGTCATCTTTGAAAGGGCAAACGGCTCTCATTGTACGACAACTCCAGTGATTTCGTATATTTCAAGACCTAACTCTACCTGCCAGACCGGTGCTTCCATGGGCATTGGAGAAGCGATAGCGGTGTCCCTTGCGAAAGAAGGAAGCAACGTTGTACTTGTGTCACGAAGCAAGGTAACTGCGTACACAACCCTTGACAGAATATCTAGGGCTAATTCTATCAGGACAAACTTGATAAAGTTAAAGAATCGATACTTTCGAAATACCCAGATGTCAAAGTTCTAGCTTTCGCCGTGGACATCCAGAACCATGCCGACATTGATGCCGCGGTTGAGAGCGCCGTGAAGGAACTCGGAGCCATAGATATTCTGATTAACAATGTATGTACATTTTCGTTTTGTTCATTGTTTTATGAGTAAAAAGCTGAAAACACCATTATTAGGCTGGATTGGCACTTGGTGCGCCTGCGAGATTCTGGGAGCTCCCCGTAGAGCTCATCAACCAAATGACCGGCACCAACATCGCAGGAGTAATGTACACGACACATTCAGTCTTGAACAGAAGCATGTGGCCCCGCAAACAAGGAACAATTATCAACATCTCGTCCGTCACAGGCCTGGAATGTCCCCCATTCCCTGGCGAAGCCGTATATCATGCTAGTAAGGCCTGCCTTGAAGGATTCAGCAATAGCCTGCGCATGGAGACGGCAGGGTCGGATATCCGTGTGTTGGTGCTGCGTCCCGGTTGCGTTGCTACTCATTTCCATCTCCAGCGCGTCAAGTATGATCAGGATGCCATGGACGAGTTCTTCTACGGGTACGAACCGCTCGTAGCTGAGGATCTAGCGGATTCTATCTTGTTTATGCTCAGTCGGGCAGGGAGGACCTCGATCAAAGCGTTGGATTGTGTCCCTACAGCACAACGCGCATTGACGTGCTTCGACCGAGAGTGGAATGAGAGGCATAAGTAGAGGTTTTGGTGGAAGCATGTAGTTATGGGTCTCTGGTTATGATATTACTGCTAGCCAAAATTAAAATTGAATGAATTCGCGTATAAGCGTTGACCTTGTGCATTGGACAATGCTCTCCATCGAAATCGTTGTGTAATGGAGAAACCAAGACCATACAATCAGTCTTTCTCGACTGAATTTTCAACGACATGGACTTGGGCCAGAATTCTGTATATCAGTGAGTCTAATAACAGGGTTGGTTGTATCAAATTATCCTACTTTTCTTTGACAAGACAACCATTGTCAAATCGAAGGCGCATTGCGGGAATTTACCACTTCTCGCCTTCATCGGGAGAAAACTGCCACGTACATGCATGTGGATCTGGGCACACATTTTCGCTCGACAAAAGTGATGTCATGTACCGAGTAGACAAAGAGATCAGGCCGCAGCAGGTCGAACCGCCGTCTCCGATTGTCACTTGGGCATTCATATCATTGGCTAGGAAAGTCTACCCTGGCGTACCATCGGTTAGTAAGCGGAAGCGCTAAATATGCGATACGATATACGACCCGAGACACTATGCCTATGGCGGCTAGCGCATCATTCTAACGCGAAGATTCAAAATGCCATATCATATCAATTTGGATTACTGCCCGAGTCAGCTGTACAGAAATTAGCGAATCATTTCATGATAGGTAAGACATTCTTCTTTGGTCAAAATAGCACGATTGCGGTCTTTGCTTGTACCACTTAGTTCAAACACTGGGATCAAAGTCAGTAGTAATTGGCGTCAAGGGGAGTCATACTATGCGCTGAATTATCCAGCTTTGGGCATTTGTTGATTTCCAACAAGGTGTCAAAAGACTCACTAGGGGTAGAAAAAGAGCGCTTTTCGTTGTAGGGTCACATGGCTGAGTGGCGGGTATGGGCAGAACGAACACAAAATAGTAGCAGAGGATCTAAAGAAGAAGGATTAAATACGTCGACTAAAACTGTGCTCAAAAGGACTACAACGTGGGCATTTTCAAAAAAGATTCAACACAGGCGACCTTGAAACTACAGTTCTCCGAATGAATTGCTCTAAAGGCTTACGTGACGAAGAGCACAAATCGATCAAAGTATGGACAGTAAGAATGAAGTGCACAGTAATTTCTGAATCAATCATCTGAGTGTAATTATAAAATTTTTTCCCATAATTACGTGGAGCAAGTTAACTATTTAAATCTGGCCACCTAACGCTGTGCTTTACCAAAGACAGGGCCATCTTTACTGTAAAACTCAGCTACATCCACAGCAAGCGCATCCGGTCGCTCCCACGCAATGAAATGGCCACCCCTCGAATGCTGTTTCCAATACTGTATATTGCAAGCTTCGGAAACCCAGTCACGAGGGTATAACCAGAGCTGTTCTTTTCGTCAGCTAAATCCAAGCACTTCGGGAATTCTATTCTGCTTTACCTCTTTTGGGAACAGAGATCCTCCAACAGGCTGGGATATGTATCTGCCTAACATGCTCGATCCATCATTGTTGAGGACTTCTTGCGCCTCTTTGTAAATCTGCATTGCGGCACTAGGACTACCTTGGTAGTGAATAAAAGCCCAGTGAATCAATTCTTCGGGCGTCCATGGGTAATTATCTGTCCATGCTTTGAGCTTTCCAATGAACCACGCGAGCATGCCTACAGGAGAGTCGTGAAAGGCGTAGCCGAGGGTCACGGGTTTGGTTTCTTGGATCCGTTGATAGCCACGCTAGATGAATGACTGGTAAGGACCAAGTAGTGTCTTGATATGTCCTGAGATTAGGATTGTAGGACTTACCTCTTCAGTTGCAAACCAATTGGTACGCTCCAAGTTCTTGATTTCTTGTGCGCTATAGTCTTGTGCAATGTACCGTGCAAACTTTTCTGGAGCTTTTTCCTGGTCCGGTGGTAGTGCTAGAAACATGTTGATGTGAATTGCGAGCACATGCTTTGGATGGTTGAGCGCCATGTATCGAACGACCGATGACCCCCAGTCTCCACCCTGCGTTGATTAGAACACGCCTCAATTGGTGGCTTGACCTGGGCAAATATAGGAATGCCTACCTGGCAGACATATTTTTCATACCCCAGAACGGTCATCAACTTATCGAAACATTCGGCATGCTGAGCAAGGCCAAAACCTGATTTCTTCGAGTATGCGCTGAAACCATAACCAGGAAGAGAGGGAGCAACGATATGAAATGCCTGTCTCCCATCTTCAGGCTCGGTCAGCAAGGGGATCAACTTGAGCGACTCAAGAAACGAGCCTGGCCTGCGAAGATTAGAAGATTGCATCATTGATTGAACATCAAAACATACCAGCCGTGCACGAATAGCAATGGAATTGCATCAGGTCTAGATGACCTATGGTGGAGAAAGTGAATGTCAAGAGGCTCAAACCCGGTTACGGTGATGTGAGTCTTGAAGTGATTGAAGGTGTTCAAGTGCCGCTCAAACTTTCGCCAGTCGTACTCGTCACGCCAAAACTCAACGACTTTCTTGAAAGCAACATGCCCAACCTCTAGTTCATTCCATTCAGTGTCAGCCATGCCATCGTCCAGACGAGCATAGCGCAGTTTCAGCTTGGTGCCCTCAATCAGGCTTTCGGGCAGTGAGATCTCGAAGGGACGAATGTCGGCCATGTTTGGTGCAGTCGGTTCAGGCCGAGATGTGCAAGGGAATAAAGAGAGCAACAAGATCAGATTGTGATAGCTGGTAGTGCGTGCTCAAAGAGGCTTTATTTTCGACACATAGTAACGATCATGAACCACGGTTAGCAAAGTGCCACTGACAGTGGAGTGCGCTAGGCAAACCTTCTAGCCGACGGCTGGCTGGACGTGGCACATGCCTACACTTGCCCAACTGGCCACTGAAGCAAAACCAAGCGCACTTTTGGTCTGGACTGCGGAGTTATCCGAATTTCAGTTCGGACCGCTGGGGAACAGAGTGCAACCCCCAAGCATTCTCCCCACGTTACCCCAGACTTGTTCCTGACATGAGTCGTGATAGCCGCACTTCATATAGCCGCTTCAGATCCATATAAATCTCCATGCTGAGAACGCAACGTCAGATTTTTCATCTTGTCAATCTCGCATAACGGCATATCATCTCATTCAATTATTACTCAACAGCATTTTTCTTGCTACTAGAAACAGAATGAAGCTCCTCCCAACGCGGCGTTTCGCCTTTGTGGGCCAGGGTCAGACCGTCATCAATGCAGTCGCATTCGCTTCAGGCATGGGAATGCTGGTACTTATTCTCTCATACATGTTCAATTGTCAGCCATATTGACTTACGGCCATGTAGCTGCTGGGTTACGATCAAGGCGTGATGGCAGGCCTCATTGGGTCCGAGGGCACCCCTTTCAGCAACACCTTCAAAAATCCCGATGCCACGACACTAGGAATCATGGTTGGTACGTCGCTCATAAACATTTGCTGATGACAGTAAATACTAACAGGCATTTTACAGCTATCTACGAAATAGGCTGCTTCTTTGGAGCCGTCTTCTCTTTCTCAAGAGGCGACTACTACAGCCGTCGTACTTGCATGGTCATCGGAGTCATTATCATGGCTATCGGCGCAGCTATCCAAACCGCCTCTTATAACATGGGTCAGCTCATTGCTGGTCGCATCATAACGGGTCTGGTTGGTTTTCCCCAACATCAGCTCGAAATCCTATTGCATTAACAGGCTATTCTGCAGGGTAACGGGTTGAATTTCTCGACAATTCCAACGTGGGCCTCGGAAATCTCAGGACATGATGAGAGAGGCAAAGTAGCTGCATTCAATGGTTGGCTGATCATCTGGGGGGTTGTCATTGCTTACTGGTAAGCCCGCAGTCTTTGACTGGAGGTGATTCTTTCTAATTTGCGTCGCAGGGTTGACTATGGTTGCGCCCACTATGTAACGGATATGCAGTTTCGATTCCCAATTGGTAAAAAAATCTCTTCAGTCTCATTTAGTAAGCATGGACTACTAATGTTCTATTAGCTCTACAAATCCTGTTTGGTCTGTTGATGTGGGTGATGGTAATATGTGAGGCTCTTAATTACCCCATATCTATTGACTTCCTTGCTAATCCGCATTCTATAGTCCTCCCGGAGTCCCCGAGATGGCTCATTGCTCAAGGACGAGACTCTGAGGCGAAGGAGGTTCTTGACTGGATCACGCCTCGCCCCAAGGACAACCCAGACGGCCATGAGGCAGCTGTCCAGAACATATACAGCAGCATCATCTACACGCGAGAAGTCGAGAAGAGTGCCGAAGGCGACGTAACATTCTCCGAACTATTTCACGGGGGCAAAATGCAAAATTGGCGCCGCATGGCTCTTTGCGCCGGAATCATGGCTTTCCAGCAGCTCAGCGGGTGCGTATACTTTGATCAAATGAATCAAGAGTCACATTGAAGCTAACGTGACCTTTGAAAGTATCAACCTCCTCACATATTACATCTCGTATGTTCTCGAAAACTCAGTCGGACTGAGTCGACACCTCTCGCTCTTGATCGGCGGCTTTAACGGGCTTGAGTACCTGTTTGCTTCCATGATACCTATGTGGACAATTGAAAGGATTGGAAGGAGAAAGCTGTTACTCATCAGCGCATCGGGCCAAACCATCTCCATGGCGGTCTTGTCTGGCGCTATTTGGTATGTGACCGAAAAGCCAGATGCCCCAGGAAGTTATGGGATGGGTATCCTTGCTGTTGCCTGCTTCTTCCTTTTCAATACTTTCTATGCTCAGGGCTTCCTCGCTATTCCGTTTTTCTATCCTGCTGAGATTACCAACCTTCGAACTCGAAGTCGTGGTGTGTCTCTTTCGGTCATGAGTAATTGGATTTTCACCTTCTTGGTGGTGATGATCACCCCTGTTGCAACAACAAATATTGGTTGGAGGTAAGGACTGCTTCTCGACTATCGCGATGAAGCAATGCTAACGATTGGCAGGACTTATATTATTTTCGCGGTACTGAACGCTTTCTTCATCCCAATGATCTATTTGTTCTTGCCCGAGACTGCGGGTTTGTCGTTGGAGGCCCTGGATAATATTTTCGATTGTGGAGGTATTACTCGTGGTGTGCTTAATAAGGAACATCGCCGAAGGATGCTTGAAATGTCAAGGCACTTGGAGCAAGATGGTGGTGATGAGATTCAAATCGTTAAGGAAAGTGGAGAGATGATTATGGTTGAGAAGTTGGAGGGCTAGGTCGTTAAAGGGGTGCGACCTTCCACAATCTATTGTACTTATGAATTGGTGGAGTCACTATTAAAGGACAAGTAGGAAGACCCAGACAGAAAGCAGATAGTAAGAATTTTTTGCACTTTGCATCTCGATCCCATCGTAAAAATGGGCATATTCGGACTAGTGAGATTTGAAATGAATGAATGCCAGCCATATTAGGATGTTTCATGAACCCATGCCTAGCTTAAAGTGTAATAGGGAGAAAGCTCATCCCCTTTACTCTTGTCTGAAAGGCTGTAGTAGTGGGATATTAGCATGAAATTGGCATCGAGGAGATGATATACCCAACCGTGCTGGCATATTAATGTTCGTCATGTTCCCCTAGAAACACATCCTCGCACATCCTCTACGACGCATCCATTAAAATCCAACGACCACAAAGATTTTCGGTAATTTTTAGAAGGGTATATTGTAGTATCTACTAGCTTTATGCGTGAATTACAAGACCAAAGAAAATATCAGTGCACTGACGTACTACCTCGTATGAATGAGGGTGTACCCCTATAAGACTGCTCTTCTTCTTCTTCTATCAACCCTTAAAATTCAAATTACAGTTAAAATTACAGTGATTTTCCATTTACTCTTTGTTTAGGTTACCCCAGCTCCCGTGCAACGGTACCAGCGCTCATTCTCCGTAGTCGAGGAGTTCTGGGAATTTCAAGAATCCCGCCCGCCGAGTTCGAGCTCACTGCTTCTAGTTCTTTCTGAATGATGATCATGCTCTCCTTGATCAGTTCCAGCAGATTCCCTAGGCGCGGCGTGCATTCCTTATGAAGCCGCAATTTAATGATTTGCTAGTAGGGACATGTCAGTTTTTGCGCAACAACCCAATATTCGGATACCAACCTTTCTTACAGCTAGTTTAACTTTGGCCTGAGGATTTTGTGGTGGGTCACTTTCGATGACAAAGAAATTGTCGCTATTCATACCTGGCCAAAATAGGTCCGGGCTTTGGCGCTTCTTTGAGAAATTGTTCACTTCGCTGTATCCACCAAAAAACCAGGTGACGAAGATCAAGAACACGCAACCAAGCGCCCAAACATCACAGTGAGCGCCAACATATTTGTTTGGGAGATCACACTCCGGGGATCGGTAAGTGGGTGAGTTGGGCGTGAAACCTTGCCTCCGTTTGGATTCTATATTGTCGACAGTGAAGCGTGCGATCCCGAAATCTGTAATTTTGAGGATGCCGTGTCCATCAGCAGGGCTTTGGCGGAACCAGAGAATGTTCGCTGGTTTGATGTCACCGTGGCGCCCAATCAAGCTGAGCGCTCCATGGTCATTCATCTTTGGCATCCCCATCTTGGGTGGCTGATGTGGAATCTGCGTGCCCAACGTTGTCTCATACCGATGAATTAAAGACATTGCTTGGGCAAGCCCCTGACATTGCTCAATAAGCCACGTCTCCATGCCTGGCTCCGGGGAGACCTGCTTCCAAAAATCTTCCAGGTCTCCATCTGCCCATGGGAATATTAGATAGTATTTACCGCAGCGCTCGAAAGTTGCGAGAAGCGTTATGAGAAAATCGCTCATGTGGTTAGGTCGCCCAAGGCTTCTAAGAATGCCGGATTCAATGTCGAAGTTCTTTCGGTTCCGTGAATTTAACTCCTTGACTGCAACCACATCCTTATCGAAAGCATGATGGCTTCCATGTATTTTTGCCTTGTAGACTTGGCCACATGCTCCCTTGTCCGATAGGGCGGTCCAAGATGTGATTGGCAGGATTTCGTCTTCCTTGAACTCATGATGCTTCACCTCTTCTTGGTCTGTGACGAAGCTTGGAGCAAGGAACATCCATCTTCTGTTTAGAAATTCATACTTTGAGTGGGACGGCCAGCCTCGAAAACACCCGAGAGGCCTAACAGGCTCGCTGCCAATAGCTCCAAGGTGCACCACCAATTTGTTCGTCATGTCAATATTAGGAAGATCCCTGTCGCAGACCCCTTCACTCACAAAGTCCCATATGCAAGTTGGACGCTCAATATAAGCGAGTATTGCGAATACTTTACGATATGTTTGTGTAGACTCAAGAAGTTCGGAAGTGGAATGGGATCGTAAGCTGAATATGCCTTGTCGCCTTTCCCTAGCCTCTAGACGGATAATGGAAATCCGTCGACAGGCTTGGATAACTCGCGTTGGAATATGTTTTGGTCGTGAGAGTTCTTGGTCGACTGCCTCTGCTGTCACGAGCATACGTAGTTGGTCGTCTGGCAAAAAATTTCGGTTGCAGAGGGGTGATGGGTTTAATGAAGATCTCAGACGCTCCTCAAGGTGTTTACGGCGATGGCTTCGACGCTTTAGGTTTTCTTGAGTTGTTTGCTGGACGGAGAATCCGAGTCGGCCAGAGGTATGCTTCACAACACTTCTAAAGATGTCGAAGGTGTATGACCTTGCTATAGCCCTGAAAGGTGTAGTGACTGATGGTCCGTCACCAGTTGCTGGGACTTCTATAGATCCTGATTGCGAAGTCGCAACCGGCTCTTTAAGACTATTGGTCACATCCACCCCTCTTTCAAGGCCTGAGTCTGAGCCTGGGGACTCGCATCTCCCTCCTGCATGCACGCTGGCATATGTGACTAGTTCTTGATTGTTCCCACGGAGACAATCCTTACGACCATACGATGGTTGAACTGAAGTGAATGAGTCTGAGGGTGACTGGTTCATGTTTGGTGCCTAGAGTCACGAGCAATTGAGGCTTGTTTTTGAAGCAAATTAGCCATTATTACTGGTACATTGTAAAGTATGGGGCAGTTCCGGTCACCGCTTACATGGTTCACTATCGAAACAAGGCCTATCCTTATCATTTATGGAGACACAAAGTATGGACGAAGTTAATTTGGCGGCCTATACTGCGATTTGACTACGACATCAAAAGATGCAAAAGACAAGGCAATCATACGTCAGTCCCATAGCCGAAAAATCCAATGGTTAAAGTAAATCCTCCTTCTCAGCCGAATCATGAGAAGGCTGGAAGTTTGCCGTGCTCATGCAAGGCTATAGAATCCAGGGTGTGACGTTCCGGATTGGTAATTGGCTGGCGGTACATCGCGAGCTGAAATATAAGGTGTATGTGGAGGTCCTCCAAATTTGCCTCAAAAAAGGCAACGAATTTCGGTGGCGGTCAAATACAGCCAGGTTGGTCATTCACATCCTGATTGACGCCACGAGACCGGGCAGTCTGTAGAAGGCTGAGCTCCGAGACTTTGTTTTTCATGGGTCATATGTTATGGGAGCTGAACCAATAAGCCATGTCTGCGCCACCAGTGGAGGCGAAGCCGAATCCATACAAAATCATCATCATGCCATCCTTCTTTGACTTCTGAATTAATTATTTCCATCCTACAGACCGATCGGCATACTCGGGCCATCACAAGAATATCGTTTGCGTTACTTCATATTGCCGTCCCATCGCTACCACCCACATAATAATGAGTCCATTTATCGACAATTCTGATAAAGATACTGAGCCGCAACCCCAAAACTTTTCCGTCGGCAATATCGATCCTGTCAAGCTCATGGCTAAACTAAGATCAAAATATCCGGAGCCTTGGATGTTCAAAGTGAACGTGGGTGTATGAAGATTACTTCTTAGAATAGCGCTGATCTTATGCTCAGATCGCACACAACATCTACTACATCCAAGCGCCAACGATGCTGACTTCGGTAAGCTAACTTTACAATCTCGCATATGGCTTACAGGAAGCCTGTGTTAATGGCTACAAACAGAACGAGATCGAAGAGTGTAGATAGTGACGGTGTGATAGACATGCACGGAATGAACAGCCCAGGGCTAGAAATTCAGAATCAGCTGAGGACTGAAAGAATATACTTTTCTTTTCTTTTCTGTTCCTTCCTCTTTTTGTGCGAAGGCTTTCAGCAAGTTAGCGAAAGATATCCAATCACGTTGTTTCAGCCTTCCTCTTGCAACGGAGACGTCCTCAGCCTGATACATAGTGCAGAATGGCCACCAATTACATTGACAGGAGATAGTACGAAATCTCCAGCCTTGTGAGAAACTGCACACACGGAATGGGGGCACCATGCAGTGTAGCAGTGGCTTTTTTAATCTTATGACCAAAAAGCCTGACATACTCATTACCACTTAGAACAACGACTCGGCCCGGGGGTTATAAAGCTGAAAGGAGACAAACCCTTCCATTTCCCGTGAATAACTGTTGCTTCCTTTCACATTCCCGAGATCGCATTCACATAAAAATGGCTCCTTTTGGCTTACCCACCCACACAACCGGATCCTCAAAGCCACCAGCTCGGAGGACGCGGCCAACTGATGCTGATCTTTTCAGCCTGCTCGAGTCTCGTATGGTGAAAAGTCAATTCGAGAAGACTCCCTTTAAATTTCTTCCGCAGTGTGACCTTGAAGATCTCGTTACTGAAGCCAGGTTGATGAGTTCATTAGCTATACGCGACCCCTCTGTTGCCGATAAGCAACTCTTGGACTTCATTTTAACGAAAGCGAAGAAGACGTTCGCCATTACGGCGTACATTGAGCTCGAAGGCCCAAAGCTTCGCAATGCCATGATCTTCTTTTATAGCAACAGCTTCGATGATAGAAAATTGCCAATTAAAGAGATATCACCTAAGGAAATAGACGACCAGGAGTGGTGGTGTTACCAGAGGCTCGCTTCAGCCTTGGAAGACCCAGGCGAGGCAACAGCTCGAGAAGAGGAGCTTTGGACAAAGGCCTTTAACGCTATTGACCACCCTCTGATTTCAAGCGAAGGCCCTGTGAACAATGACAACGATAGGATCTGGAACAAACGCATGATATCAAAATTCCAAGATGCTCAGAAGCACTTTCTTGCACCTGTGCTGTCGGATCAAGACTCAAACCATGATCTTGATGGACACATTGTACCATTCATTGAAAGATATGTCACATACGCAGCAGGGTCATTCGGAGAAGTCTCAAAGTACAAAATCCACAAAAGTCATATGCTGGATTCGAAGAGACCAGTAAGAACTCCTGCTACAACCTTCAACACCTGATCGAGACCCGCTAACCAGTTTAGAACGGCGTTTCCTATGACGTCTTTGCAGTGAAGGAAATAAAACCAGACAACGCCGTTGATCGCAAGAAGGTAGCCGATCACTGGGCATCAGAAGTCCGGGCAATGGATATGATGAATAAACTCGACCACAAAGGGCATATTGTTCATTTTGTTACCGCATTCCGCTGGGGCAATCCTAAGCAACATTATTTGATCACTGAGTGGGCAGATGGTGGAAATCTTCGCAACCTCTGGAACGAGCGACCAAACCCAACTCTAAATGCTGCCACCATGAAATCTGTTATTAGCCAATTGCTTGGGATTGCCGAAGCGTTCAATGCTGCCCACAACCTCAAATCTGGGGGTAAAACCACCGGCGCGTCCTATCGCCATGGAGACCTGAAACCTGCCAACATTCTGTGGTTCAAACCAAAGAGTGGCGACGAACATGACATCGGAACCCTGAAAATTTGCGACTGGGGAGAAGCAAAAAATAAGCAGTTTGCAACTGTCATGCGACACAGCAGAACGACGGCCGAATTTGGCACACGCCGGTACCAACCTCCTGAGGTGGAAACTGGAGTGAATTCAATGATTCAGGGATCTGAAGATAAGCGGCGATCTCGACTTTATGATATCTGGGCGGTGGGTTGCATCACCCTCGAGTTTATTGTCTGGCTGCTGTATGGACGGGAGGGTCTTGATGAGTTCAACAGTGGTGTGAAGAATGAGTTGAATGTTGAATGCCCGTTTTATCAAAGCAGCGCCAGTACCAAAAGAGCCTGGGTCCACAATGTGGCCGCATATTGGATGAAACACATGGAAAGAGATGCGGCATGTTCCGTTGGTACGACTGCCCTTGGCGATCTCCTTGAAGTCGTTGAGACAGGCCTCTTGGTTGTGAACCTTCCTCGAGCAGGTGGCACATTTAATGAGCAGAATGAGCAACCCACCGAAAGGCTTGCCCAGCCCCGCCAGTCGAGTCAACAAGTCAGTGCTGAAATGCTTAACGAAGGATCAATCATGGGAAGGAAGACTGCCACTGTTCCTACATTTAATTACGATCTTGTAAGCGACCAAAACATTGACCCAGAGCCTTCCTTCTTGACCGGTGGACCCAAACGACTTCGGGCCGATCAGCTTTGCGATAGGCTGACTGAAATTGCCTCCACCATAGAAGAGGATTATTGGTCAGCTCAATCGGATACAAAGATTCCCAACGTACCTTCGAATCTATATGCGATGAGGCCAAGCGATGATCGTCTGAAGAGGGTTCATCAGAGTCAAATCGATTACGGAAAGGGATGGGTCAATCCTAAGAAATGGAAATTCAAGAAAGACAATGCATTCGCAGAAGAATTGTTTTCCAAATTTGAGAATCCTGCACAAATGGAATTGCCCATCAACTCCGTCTCGAATAAGCTTTGTAGCTTATGTCGAGATTTTCGTGACAAGATGTGGAGTCCAGTCTTCAGCAAAACGTACAATGTGGAGGGTCTTCAAAAGCGTGCTGATGCGGATGAGTGCGACTTGTGCAAGTTGCTCTGGAGTACATGCCGTCACAAGTCAGGCGAGTGGTATAAAATATTCCCTGAAGTGTCGTTTGAAAGATCAATGGAATTTGAGTCAGCATTGACTATCAATCTGGGGCAAGTCCCCGTTCTCTCTATATGTCGAGGCCTAGGTAAGCTATCTGGGACGGAATTGTACTGAAGACTCATGATGGTAACCCAAGTTATAGAATTCTGCCGGAAAACAGAAGAGCTCCAGATCGGATTCGCACAGCTTCCAAATACCGGCGGCTCGGCCCATTTTGAGGTTATTCGTCAGTGGATCAAGGATTGCGATCAGAAGCACGATTCATGCAAGCCAATTGCACACACCGATACGAATGCAAAGGAGGGTGATCAAAGATTGCCAACACGCCTCTTGGATGTTGGAAAAGATGGCGATCATTTGGTCCGGCTGTGGGAAACAACCGCAGCTGACAAAGGAGAGTGGCTGGCTTTATCCCATCGATGGGGTTCGAAGCCTCACTTTTCTACCACAACCGACAACCGTCAAGCTCACCTTGCCGGTATATCTATTGATCAGCTTCCGGCTACTTTCAGAGATGCTGTGGTGGTTACAAGAGCTCTTGGGTGTCGCTACCTTTGGATCGACTCGATTTGCATAGTCCAGGAAGGCAAAGATGCCGATTTCAACAAGGAGTCTAAACGCATGGAAGAGGTCTACAGCGGCGCAAAATGTGTCATTGCTGCCAGTTGTGCCAGCAGTCACGGCGATGGGTTTCTTAAACCTAAAAAGCCGCGAAAGTACGTTGGGCTGCGAAGGGAACAGGACAACGACCCTCCATTCTATATTTGCGATATGATTGATAATTTCAATGAGCAAATTCTAGATGGGCCCATGAATAAGCGTGGCTGGGTGCTGCAAGAACATGCTCTTGCCCGGCGGACCATATTCTTCGATGAACAGCAGACTTATTGGGAATGCGGCCACGGAATTCGATGCGAGACGATGAGTGTGTTGCAGAAGTAAGTTTTGCCGCATTTGTTCTTCAAATTGAATCTATAAGGGATTGATGACTTCTGAAGTGGTAATACTAACTTTCAGTAGCGATTGGGCAAAATTACTCGGTGATCCTCATTTTCCTCAAATCCTCAACCCTGCAAAGCAAGCTGAGCGAATTCTTCGATTCCAGAGCCTCTACGAGGACTACTCCCGTCTTGTTCTTAGCAAAGCTTACGATCGACCAACAGGAATAGCTGGGCTAGAACAACGTCTGCTTCGCACAATGAGTGTGCAAGGACAATTTGGGATGCTGGATGATTTGAAGGCTCCTGGACTCCTTCGTAGAAGCTTACTCTGGCACCGAGGAAAGGACACTGCAAGGCTTGACCGAATTACCTTTCCTGAAAGCCAGGTTCCAGTACCATCCTGGTCATGGATGGCTTGGAACTGTGAAAAGAAGAACAACCATGGGACAGAATATGCAGGAGGGATTAATTACTTCAAGATTCCATTTGGTCAAGTCGAGTGGGAGAATGTCCAGGCGCCCTGGTCAAGACCCGGCGAAGAGAACGATAGGGCCTTGATTGCTGAAGCAAGGTCATATGATGATCAGGCGGCAAACAGTGGCCAAGTGCGATTCACATATGATTGCCCCGGATACTCAGAACACAGAGCATCCTTGTGTGTAGTCCTAGGTATTGATGCAGGCACTGATGAGCTGAGTGAAAAGAGACATTATGTTTTACTTATAGCGCGAACGGAAGAGGTTGATTCTGCAGGCAACCAGATATGGGAAAGAGTAGGTGCAGGTTACTTGCCTGGGCGGTACCTCAAGCACAAATTTATTTCTGTTCATATCTTGTAGGGGTTTGAGGGTTGTCAAAAAACAATAGTTTTCAATAAAAATACCTTATTAATGAACACACATGCTAAATGAAGGATTACTTTTAGTAATCTATTACTTTATGTCTCTAGCTTTTCATCATGTGGTAAGGGCTTGATAAGTTGCTGCCGTTAATCATGAATCAGCTACCATGCCAGCCGCACAAAGTGGATGGGTACGCCCTCTAAAGCTAATACGCATTGCTTCAGAGAGATTACTATAGGTAACAGCCCACACCCAGCCATCTCAAGTTTAACTAGAATGCTGTGTATCTAGATATATCTCTCGAACCCACTCCTTAGAGTTGAAGCCTTCCCCGCTTGCATCTTCATATCAATAAAAGGAAAATGGCTATCAGTAAGTGGAATAGTTGCTGAAAGTGACCCAGCTGGCCATAAAACCTAGTGCAAAGGCCTAGTGCAAAGACCGTGAATCAATGCCACTAACAACCGCAAGCAACGCAAGTAAAACTAACCCCATTAGCACCTCTTCCAAATCAGCAGAAAGCAAGTAAACTCACCAGTAGTAACGGTTAAAATAAACCCAGCAACTGTAAATGCCGTCTGCGCATCACCCCCTTTCGCCGTCCAAACGACACCCACAAGCGTCGACGCAATACACGGCAATGTCCCGACTGTCACAATCCTTGTTCCATTCCACCCTTCGACAAACTCTAGTGCATGCCGTTTTAAAGGCTGCCGTAGTCGAAAGACCCATTCGATCCAATCTGTCCCGTCGCCGAATGATGTTGGGTGTGTGTAAGCGTACATGACTTCCTGCATGGTGAATTCGTCCATGGGGACAGGGAATGGGCGCGTTGTGCCGGTGTACTATTTATTCACACGTTAGCAAGGATGCTCGATGTCACCTCCAATGCAAAAGAAACTGAGGATAGACGAAATGAGAAGAAATGAATAGAAAATGCGTACTGAAAGCAACCGGAACCGTTTCAACGTCTTGAGCGAAAACCACCCCCTCCAAAAGCCACACATCTCGTCGTGATAACGCTCCTTGAGAGCGAGGAAAAGTTCTCTGTCTGTTGTTACAAGTTTTGGATATTTCGCCTTTTCCGCGAGGAAGTCCTCTTTCGTGGTGAATTTTGAACGTAGGGAGACACGGACCAGGCTCGTCTGGCAGCCGTGTGAATAGGAAACGATTGTGAGGGAGCAAGTGGGTTTGTTGATTTGATTTTGCGGTCTGTTTCTGTTCCCCGTGCGTGTATGGGACGGAATTTTGGATAACAGATTGGGTTCTGTCTTTCCTCCATCTTCGGAGGGTGTGGGGTCATAGTTGGATGCAGGTGAGGATGGGGCCTGGGTGGTGACGTCTGAGAGGTTGGTGAGGGATACTGAAGATGGTGTAGTTGTTCCAGGGCTTTTGAGGCCACCAAAGGGTTCCACAAGCAGGGATTGTGGTGGAAGGGGCAATTGGCGTCTGGTGTTTCGGCGTTGTAGAGGGGCTGGTTGGAGGACTGGTTCTGCTTCAACTAGCTTCTCTAGACTGATCCGCGGTGCATCTGCTTGCCTTTCCTTTCTTTTCCCTTCCTTCTGTCCATTGTTTTTCCTTTTTACTGCCTCATGCGCATTCATGCTGCTGCTCGAAGCCTCGGAGACACCCATGAGCAATGGTTCACCTTGGTTTGCCTTTGACTTCCCTTTATCGTCTTTTTCCCTCTCACCCTCAATAACCACTGCAGGCACGGCCATTGCTGCGTTATTTAAAATTGTATTCGTATCTTTCGGAGAGCCAACCCTCAAATCGTCTTGTCGTTGCTGTTGTGGCGAATAATGGTAGGTACTTTGGGGGCTTGGATTGAAAACATATGCCTGTGCACGCGGGGGTCCAAGGCTTTGCATCTCGCTTGTAAGAGGATCAACTGGTGGATAGCCGTAGGCGGGCAGCTCGTAGGCAGATCTCTCACTCGTTTCGTGCGCCTCGTCGGGACGCTGGGGAGGCAATTCAGGCAATTCCTCTTCGTCGCGCAAGCGGGCGAGGATTGAATGCCATTGAACGCCCATTGTGGCTTACTCTTCGGAAACTTGGGGTTGGGGGTGTTTGAAGTATACCTATGGTGACAACATTCACCAGTCTGCCTGATTAACGTTCTGATACTTGCATGAGCACACACATCTATATATAATCCCCGCTCCCTCCCTCTCTAGATCCATTATATCCTAGCCTATTTAGAAATATAGCCCCTCAGCTTTTCTAGTCTCGAGGGCCAGACTCGTAAAATCATCCACGCGCGTTCAGCTATCTATTGAAGTGGCGGTGGTTCAGCCTTACGTGGCTTGCTCGCGGACCAATTAGAACCGCCCAAATTAGGGCTACTGCGACTAGGCAAAGTGAAGGCTTCACAGCCTCGCGGCATGACGAACACCACGAGACGCAAAGACTTAAAAGCCAATTCTTGATAAGATTAGGCCAAAGTATGGAGCGTTCATATATGCCCTTGAACCTCCTTCATTTTGGGACTAGCGTACTTCTGGCCTGGGAGCATTTATACCACATCAAGAAACTTGGGCGACGACCCATTCCAGACACCATCAGCCCTGGTATATCTCTAACGTCGTCCTTGAAGTTGACCTTGTCAGAAACTGACTCCAAGGCATCGAGGCCTTTGAGTGCTGCTATTATTAGGGGCGGATTACTCGAAAAGCACCTGACAAGATCCACCCGTTGTCAAAAGCTATTCGGAATTGATTCTTTCATAATTTGCTGCATCGAAAGCCCCTACTGAAGATGAAATCAGCGCCCCGTCTGGTTACGCTAGAGCCGATCAGGGCTATTTCTGTCTCGGTGGGCAGTTTGGGTGTCTGGATAGCGCTAAGTGTTGCATGTAGTGGTTTCACAATCTACCTGTGCAGAATCATCCCAAGCTGTATTAATGCTTGTACAGATAGGCTACAATATCTTCTTGCCAATGATGGGGGCTGAAAGCGTCCAATAGCATGCCTTCACAATCCCTGCATTCACAGGAACCGAAACACCTGTAGACGCCCCGCGTCGATGAACTTCATCAGATCACTAGCCAGGCTGACACAATCACCATCCTACCTGCCTGTCTACAAAATCTTTAACCAACTTTATTATCTACATCATAGATACTGCATTCTACAGATCGACATGCATACTTTCTCTTCAAGGCAGTTTAAACATGTCCCTGACCAACGAGGCCTTAACGATGACCTTGTTGCTCAAGCCGGTGCTAAGACGGCTCCTCTTGCGTTTGAGGCAGCAAAGATTATGGGATTCGCTCCGGCTGATGACAACCCAGAGAGCGCTAAGTTCATGATTCCGCTATCTGATGTAGACAGTAACACCCAACCCACAGAGCAGACACTTTGTATGTCATGCTCAAGCATCACCCGCGAAAGATTGGAAAAGATACCGTATCCCATTCATTCTAACAGCCTAGCGAGGCTTTTAGCATCCGCCGACACTTGCGCTCTCTGCAATGTCATGCGCCGCAAGATTTGGGACGAATTGCCGTATTCGCGGCCAAATAGTGATAAATCACCAACAGCATCTTTTACGAATATGGAATTGATCAACGAGTTAGAGGCGCTGGCTAGGGAGCGAAACTGCGTGCTTGTCCAGCCTCTTCCAATATCCCTTCATTTCGAGCCTTCAGACTCCGCTGGATATGAGTACGTCATGATGTATACGGATGGGGTTTGGGTTGACCAGGCCTACTTTGATCCTTGGGGACGACCGTTCGGGGTATCGAAACCTTTTACGCTTGGAAAACTCATGCTGCATGGTAACACAGAGTATGCGCCTCGGCCACTTGCTCCGAGACCGAAACCGGAAATTGTACTCAAGCACTTGCGAACTTGGCTAGAAGCACGTGATTCCGAACGGTCGTGTTGGTCATCGAGACTCATCGATACGCCATTGCCCACCAGAGTTCTGGACCTTGGGCCCGTAGGCAAGGACGCAGAGATAGACACTCAGCGAGATATCCGTATACTGGAGACAAAAGGGGCAAAGGGAAGGTATGCGACACTAAGCTATTCATGGGGAGGCTACAGGAACTGCCGATTATTAAAAGAAAACCTCGCCGAGCGTCGCGTAAAGATTCCACATGAAGAACTGCCAGATATGTTTCGGCAAGCGATCAGAGTTTCTCGAGGTCTCGGACTACGATATCTCTGGATAGACGCTTTATGTATTGTCCAAGATGACAGCGAAGACTGGAAGTTCGAAGCCGCACAGATGGCCAATGTGTATTGGAATGGTGCCTGCAGACTGGCTATAACGCATTGCAAGAATCCCACGGAGAGCTTCTTTCCACCAAAGGAGATAGAAGCTTCCGTGCCTGTGCCTAATCTGGATCGCATCATTTCAACACCTGTTGCGGGAGGTCATGACAAGGCGCCAAGACTATTTGAATCAGTGATGGACGTAGTGCAGAATAGTAGAGAAAAATACGGCAATGACACCACTTCATTAACGCCAGAGCAAATCGCAAATTCTCTGCACCCTATTAAGCCTAACATGGCCGATGTAGCGCAAGTAGTGGGAAATTCACCAGTGCTAGGTATAGTAGAACCTGGTATTAATGAATTGGGCAAGGCAATGGAAAAAGCCATGACATCTATACAACTGAAAGATACAAAAGAGAGCGAGAACATGCTTTCAAAGGCTTTCATCACGCTGCCTAAGAACTATTCGCGCGACGTTGACCGTGGGCATATTAACACTCGGGGGTGGTAAGGAATTGCCTTGACAGTTGATCAAAACCGAGCGCTAACGATAAGAAAATTTAGGGTGTTGCAAGAGCGACTATTAGCACCTCGGACAATCCACTTCACGCACAATCACATCTATCTCGAAGACGAAGATGACGTGTGTGGGGAGGACTGGGTGCGGCAGCATTTCAGTTTTATGAGCTGTATCAAGAAAGCAACGAATTTCTCAAGAAGCAAATTATTTCCAGAAGACCGCATGGATCTGATGGAAGCCGTTGAAAAAGGCGGACGAGCCTGGGATTTGTGCGTGAGTCGCATCGTCATTGGTCAAGGCATATATCGACACATGACCGATTCTAGTAACACTTGGCTTTCTATTGCCGAGTCGTTCAGTGAATGCGACTTCACATACGCGACAGATAAGGTTCTGGCAATTGGAGGTTTGGTCAAGCGGAAGAAATCGATGCCGAATTCTGCATACCACTCGAGTGTAAGTGTGAATCTTGCTTGAGTTTGATTCAACTAATGATTCAACTAACTTACCTAGCAAAACTTCTTCGGTTTGTGGGAGAAATATCTTCACATTGATCTTGGGTGGGTCAAACGAAGCGACTCAATGCTACTCCCCCTCCCAGAGTTAAATCTGCCAAGTTGGACCTTCATGGCTTATAAAGGCAGCATATACTTCACCCTAGACCGACGAGATAGGAGACAGAGATGGACTGTTCAAGACCCCCCTACTCCAGAAATTGAAATCATCCAAGTTAATACTCCTGATTTACTTAGTGTCCTTCAACCATTGCCACTCACTACCCGGTCATCAATAACTATAAGAACAAGAGTTCGCGAACTGCACAACACAGCGTCCATTTGGAAACAGTCATTCGAAGGTCCTTGGACAACACGAGCCGCTACAGCGAACTCATTCCCTTACATTTGCTTCGATAAGCGTACTGGACGTATTCCCCAGCGACTCCGAGAAATCAGCAATGCCCAGCCATTTTACGACGAAGTAGAAAACCTTATTGGTTTCATAACATTCGATAGCAAGGATTATCTTGCGGAGAGCTTGTACTTTGCGCATCTGTCTACGTTGAGAGACAATTGTACGCAGAGCACAGATCAGCCGTTTTTAGCGATGTCGGAAGGATTAGGCATGCAGAGGCCTCCAATTTTAGCTTATGCACTTGTTTTAACTCGCTCGCCGGTGTATGACGATGAGTTTTCTCGGGTGGGGCTGGCTGAATTAGATTTCGACTGGATGAATATCGCAGAAAAGACGGAAATTAGGCTTGTTTGAGCTATGGTGTAAGGAATGAAGCATGAATTTCTGTGCGGCGAGGAGGAATCATTCTATTGTGTTCGGGAGATTGACAGTTACATTACCAGGCTTCGCCTCTCCAGAAATGTGCAAATCCTATCAAGATTCACTTTCAAGTCTGCCATGGCAATTTTAAGAGCCTAGTAAGTGACTATTAGAGTCTTCATCCGGGCTGGTCTCTGTAAATTGTATAAAACCTCTTAAATCTTTATATAACTTTTACATCTTTTTACAACTACTTTATATATTCCTTATAGCGTCTCTATAGCTTTAGGTTTCTACAATACTCTACGACACTCTATAACTTAAACAAACTTAGTACCTTTTGAGTATTCCTTAAGTTAATTATTCTTGTAACCTATTCTAGAAGCTTTAAGTCGCCTAGAGATTAGGCTGGTAAATGGGTAGGGGTTGGGTTGCATTGGGTTATTACGTAAGCAAACCCAACCCAACCCAACCCCTACCCAACCCAACCTCTACCCAAAAATTTCAGGTTGCATAGGGGTAGGGTTGGGTAGCTTAATTTTGGGTAGGGGTTGGGTAGGGTCGCACGGACTGGGTTTCTTTGGGTAGGACTTTAATCTTAATTTAGTTTTAATTAAATTCTTAGTTATTACAGCCAATAATCACGTATTATTTCTATTTACATTCCTACTTATATTCTTTATCCCTAGCTTAACCCTAGCTTTATTATATACCCAGATGGGTACCCCTAACCCAACCCCAACCCAAGGCTCGTGCGACCCTACCCCTAGCCCCTACCCATTGGGGTGTACCCATAACCCGTTTACCAGCCTACTAGAGATAGAGTAGATAGTGTTCCCTATTTCTAGGCAGCACTGAGGCTTAAAGTTTTACTTCGCAAATATCCTTATAGTACTAGTATGTGAGGCGTAACGTAGGTAGGTAGAGCAATGGCGCAGAAGTGAGATATCAGGTGTGTATTGATAGCAAGAGTAATCCTTGGTATAGGCATAAGGGTTTTCATTTTGTGACGCAAATCGCCAGTGTGGAAAAGAAATTCGCTAATATATAACTAGCAATTGCGCTTAACTATAAAAGAAGTTATTTGGACGGGCTTGTTATTCGAACGGGTGTGCTAATATATACTGCTGGGGTTATACATACGCAGACGCCATAGGGATAAGTACCGAAAGCTCGGACCCCACCACAATGGTGGACTGCCCTTCGAGTTTTTCTGACGATGAAATACTGAATCCCCAGGTCCATTGCTTTCAAAATACCTTCTCGATGTTTACCATAGGTAGCAATCGATCCCAGAGAGGAAAGCTCTATTGAAGTCTACTGCGTGAAGCTCTCCATAGCACCAACCACCAGTATCCGATTGACGTTCGTCCTCACGTGACCAACGACCTCTTCCTGTTCCCCTCATTTCTCACCACAACCCCTTCGAGGCAATCCCCAAGTTGCCCCGTTACAAATGGAGAGAGCTTCGCTATCTCTTGTCAGAAGGGCCTTCGGGAGCTAGGCCCCATCAGGGCTAGTTTAGGTGTTGCGGGAACCATAGTGGTTACCGTGACAGGTAGGCAGAGTAATAGCACAGAATTGAGATAATAGGCGTATATTAATAGCAAGACGAATTCTTAGTAAGCCTAAGGGTTCGAGGGTAGTTATATATACTGTACGGCGCGCGACCGGTCCGTACTCGGAGGTGTCGGAGCGGCTGTTGCCCAGAATAGCCTGACACAGTCCCTATTGCCTTTCGAATCCATGGTTAAGGATACCTGAGTTGCGATAAGTATACGTCTAGATATTAAGACGCATTCGTTCAAAGGTTTTCAATTAAGGAGTATTCGTTTTTTTGTTTAAATAGACAGTTGATTCTGTTAGGAAGCACCAATTTTTACTGTACAAGGCAATTGTATCATGGTATTCCTTGGCCATAATTCAGCTTGGCAAACGAAGAAGCAAGTTAAGCATGATGGACGTGTTATTATTACGACACGCGGAATTTTTGACGAATTCAGCGCGATATGTCAGTGTTGTCAGACTGGAAGACACAAATGCCTAACTAATGAGGAAAGCCCTTCAGGGATTATCAAAAGGAGAAAGCTCGGTTGATGCCCCAATGAAAACGATCGTATTGGACAAAACAATGTGTTTGGAGCATCCCTAATCAAAGACAGCAACCGCGTTTGATCCTTTCTTCTTCTTCTTCTTCTTCTTCTTCTTCTTCTTCTTCTTCTTCGTGGCTGGTCTGTATCGAAAACTGCCCCATTCATCGTCAGACACAGGGGCAAGCTTAGGTTTGGTCCGATCCCCCTCATCTGGTGCCTTGTCCCATTGAGTATCACATAAAATTTCTGGTTCTCGACAAACGGCGGTATCTTCGATTATTTCTTCTGGTGACAATGGTGGTTTTGGAGCTGGTGGCGGTTCTGAAGAATAGGTGATAGATTCGGCCGGTTGGGACTTTTCAGATTCCGAATCGAACTCCTTGGACTCAAAACCTGTGATAAGCTGTCAGTCTTTGATGAGCCTTCATTCAGTTTCAATTGGCAAACCTTCAGTGACAACGAATAGTTTTTTGGGCTCTGTAAAAGGTTAGTACATTAATTCCGAGGCGGACTTTCGGAAGAGCGCATTACCTTGCAATGCTGGTGCAAAATCCTGAAAATTCTGCAATGCTCTGAGCCCGTCTTCCAGGACTTTGAGTTTGTCGTTGCAGAACGTCCGCTCCATTGCCGAATCTTCGCTTTCAGAGGCCAAGGCAGCCACTGTTGTATCATCGATATCAATAACATCGACCGGAGTTAACAAAGAAGGGAGCTTTTGGATAAGGCATGCTTCAACTGCGAGAACACTGAAGTCGTCGATTATTTTCTTCATTGCAACCTGCTGCAGTCAGCCTCCTGCGGAGAATGTATATTGAATGACCCTACCTTGTAGTAGGCTCCCATGAAATCCGTGGCTGTGGAACTGGCATAATTGTTCATATCTGCTTCCGTTTTCATGACAATAGTATTGAGCAACATGTTAACGTTCACAGAAATCTCCACCACGCCATGGTAAGTGTAGTCCCGTCCTAGGACACTCTCCAGGGACTTTTTGATCTCTCGTGCTCGTCTTTTGCTTTGCGCCTTCTGGACGTTCTCGGTAAGATAGTGGTTATATGTGATTGGATGGCCCAAGTCGTGAGGTTTGAGAAGTTCGGTCACCTTGTTGCGGAGCTCTACGACTAACTTGTCCAGTTGAGCGTATATGAACCGTCCCGACAGACCTGCAAGCGTTGATGGGTCGCAAACGTGCTCTAGAACTGTGCCTATTACAAAGTAGACAGCACGAAGCACAGTCTCTAGACATTTATCGACAAGTTTTCCCCATGGTTCACGCTGCTCATGAAACAGTTGGCCAATGATGAGCGGGTCGAATGTTCCCGGCAACTCCCTACCCCTGCTTCGTTGTAGCAATTTGGTGACCTTTGCAACATAGTCCGAGCGAATTATTTCACCAGGTTTCTTGGGAGGACCATCTTCAATGATGGTATGGGTGTGTCCCTTTTTGCGCATTTCTGCCGCAAATTCTGTCAATGTGTTCTGAAGCACAGCTCTTAGACGCCTTTGGTAGCCTGGGCCTGTGGAAGCCTCTCCGAAGAAAGGGTCCGAGTATTGCCCGTCAATTGTAGCTCTGATGAGAGTGCTGAATGACTGGCTGACTTGCAAGAGATATCGTCGCCGCTCCTGTGCCGTGGCTCTCGGTGCGCCCAATACATTCAATCTTTTCGTGCAGTCTTGTATGCCATCCTTGATTTGCGCGAGAACGTCCGGCAGCTGTTCTACAATGTGGTCTTTGAGGATTCTGCAGAGCCTGGACTTCAAACCGTGGACTCCAACTTGGATAGGTGAAAATGACTTCCAGACTCCTGATGAGAAAAAATCGGCTTCGGTCTTGTTCCGTTCCTCAGCAGAAGAGTTCCTGGAGGTGTAATCCCTGTTGCGAAGGACATGCCAGCCTAATCGAAATTTGACGTCTTTATTTTGTGCCAAGTTCACATAGAACCGTTCGCCATCAGAGCCTTTGTCCAAGGTGTCTGGCTTTGTTATTAGCCCAAGAGTACGACGCCCCGTCGGATCGATCTGGCGGGAGTATTTTGTAATTGATTGATTGTTGAAGTCGTTCTTGGCAGACACGACCGCAAGAATAATGCTTCGCTCACTTTCCATGTAATGAAGTACGAGAGACTTCACAGTCTCGCTGTCTTCATCTGACTGGGAGCGGCTGCCGGCTTGGAATAACCCGGGTAGATCAACGAGGGTAAGATGCGGTTTTTCTGGACCTGACAGCTCTAGTCGAAGCGTATCGGAGCTGAATACCTTACCGGTATCGCTAATGCCCATGGCATTCTTCGCTGCTTCGATGATGTCGCCAAGTTGTAGATTGTCTGCGGAGACGGAGACATGGAAGTTCATTAACTTCTCAAGTTCACTTTCGGATCGATTCTCTTGGGAGCTTGGAACAATTCGAATCTTGGCAGGTGCAACTGGACCTCGACGAAGAATCAACTCAGTTGCGAACCGAGTGCATAGGTTGTCCTTGGTGGGGAATCTCACCCCTGAAACCGCTTCAAGAACCGAGCTCTTGCCAGAAGATTGTTCGCCGCATACAATGATCTCTGGTAAATTGACGTACCGATTGATGCCATGTGATCGAAGCTTGTCGACAACATCCAACAGATTCCGTGTTTCATTTGACTGGAGTGACATGGTTGAGCTGTAGAGTGTCTAGAAACAACAGCGGACTATGGTATGCATATACCTTGTAGGAGTAGAATTGGAATACCACAGGACATGAAGCAATGGTTAACCGAAATGACCATCCCTTGTTGGGAGACCTGCCATCTCAAAAGATATGCCCCCCATCCTGGCCCTGCCATTTGTCTCTACGGTAACATCGTGTAACACTCGGAAACGGCGCATGCAGGCCAATCAAAGACAGACACGCACATTTGAGCGACAATCACACATGCTCCATCCGAATGCTGATTGATATGCTTCCGATCCTGGGTTGCTACCACGCCACATCCACGCATACGACAGGCTTTCGCTAAGATTCTGTGGAACACATGCCTCCAGCCTATGATAAGTGGACCATGACTCTGAGCCTTGCCTTGAAATGAAGGCACAGTCGAGCTTGGTGCCTGATAATCTGCAATTGAACTGTGCTAAGCATGTTATGAAAGAGTGGATGAAGCGAGGATGATGCCTTTGCAACGGACCAGAGGCCACATATCTACAGCCCAACAAACATGTCGTGTCGCGATGTGCTACAAGCGGCAATGAAAGCTGCACTCCTTACATTAGCTTGAACTTGGTAGGCACGGGCCCTCCAATAGGCACTGCCATCGACTTACCTTACCGCTTTTTCTTCGCAATGTGCACTGAATATCCTGGTGGACTTCTTGAGGCTCAGGATGAGGCGGGATGGGTCAAAAAATAAACAACTTGGAAAGGTTTGGACAGAAAACATGAGAATCCACACTTGTTTTTCAGCGAAGCCATGTAAATTTGCAGTTAGAGGCGCTACTTATATCAAACACCTTTGTGTATCTTTTCTTACTTTTCCACGCTGCCAATTGCAAACAAGATAGCTCATCCAACCGCCCATGTCAAAATCATTGCATCGCACATAGTACAGAGCGAGCAGCGGATTTTCGTATGCGATCCGTAGGTCATAGGACCATTTGATCAATTTGGTCATCCCGCTGTGCCTATCAGTATCGTCTGGGTATACGAATCCGTTTACTCTGGCTTAATTCCGATGTCGAGACTTCATAAAGCCATCACTCGACTCCTCGACTATTATCCTCATTTCACGGGTCGGATTTATGTCGATGCCAGAACCTGAGTCCGTTTCTTGACCAAGTAAGGCACTAGGATGCGAGAGGATATGACAGCACACGAGAATGATTGTCGGGCCAGATGGATGCGCTGCTAGAAGTGTGTGGATAACGCGGCGAACGTGGACGTTCGAAAAGCGCAGTCTGGGCGAACAGCCTCGCGACGGATACGTCATCAGCATAGATTCGCATAGCTTGCCGAGTTACCGTGTCTTTTGGGTTTTGGCGGGGCCGGGCTCCATCTCTACTGAAGCAAGCCCAGTCCTACTCAAGTGAGTAGCCGTCACTTTCCTCAAAATCGTCCTTCACCGCCAATATCAATTTTATACCCCATCTCGGCTTGCTTAGCCGGGCCTTTGATCTGGACTCCACAATCGCCGCTCTGGGATAACGAAAATACCGTCAATGATCTAATCCGACATGTTTCCGTGGAAACATTGTGTAAATTAGGACGGTGGATTGCAGCCTAGCTGAACAAGTCCCAAATCCATCTTAGCTTCTCTGGCACGCCGGCTTCGTTTATTGCGAGTGAATGGCATCACTCTCCCCTGTATTCCGGTGCAGAACTCGACGCAGCTCCTACTTTTGCTAGCCCGGTATCTCCAAGGCCGCTTTCCAATGGCATTGTGTTCTTTGTGGAAGCTAAGGTCAGAGGCGGTGATATTGTTGCCGTGCTAATCTTGACATCCTCAATCTGGGAGCTTCTTGGTAGGAACAAAGGGTACGCTGGAGCACAACATCCAGTACAGAGATATTCCTTACGTTACGTAAATGGTGCGGGCGGGCGAGGAAGGCCTAGAAAAGGCAAATCATCATTGTAGTCTCGAGTTGCGTTACAAGTAGAAACTTTGCCTCTTAAAAAGATATCTCGAATAATGCGTATTTATTGCTTTTCATGGTACATTCACTTTCCTTACTTGTGTGCCTTGATGCTGTATCTGCCAGAGAATGCTTATGGAGGAGGAATATATTTGAATGCAAGGATTACCAAATTTCTCTACCTAGATGCTCACAATAATACATATGAGTAGCCGTCATAAAATTTCACATGAGTTCAATGACATAACATAAGGGAAAACAAAATTCAGAATAGGTAATACATGCTTAGCTCAATGAGAAGGGAAGTGGATGCTTCAATTATTCTGAGCAATCGCCGCTCTTGACAAGTGCGCACTCCCGTAACCAAAATCGCCCATAGAAAGAGACTAAGGGAAGAGACTACGGAAAGAAAAGATAAGACTGTCAAATACGATTCGTCGCCTTGGTACTTTCCCAGATACTGTATTGCATAGGCTTTCTTGATTCAGCTATGACGAAGCCCAATTGTGTATTTGAGAATTCTTGGCTGGCCTCTCACTTAGGTTTTTGATGACTCTTTTGGTAATTTAAAACCTCGGTTCATAATACGAAAAGTCATAGGAATTTTCGTCATAGTAGCAGTGAAAAAAAGGAAGGTGTGATTCGAATACCCAGAGATGCTCATCCGAAGATTGAGTTGGTAGTGGCCCCGGGAGTTGCACTGAGCTGGGCTGTTGATCCGGTGGTCCATAAGATATGTGCTGATGCAATGCTTCTTGCTGCGGAAACACAGGATCGAATTCGAAAAACGGAAGTTGTTCCACCGGAAACGCTGATGCAGAAGCTTGATGATTTGGGGCCGCCATAGTCCCCGCAATGCTCGACTGATGTGGATAGCCAGATGCTTGTACACTTGATATGAGGGTCGATGGCTGAAATGTGTAAAGCGTATTTATGGTATCAGACTCCGGGTGAGCGAAATTCTGGGCAAATGGGGTTGCTTGGTATGGTATATCCTGCCCGGTAGGATATACCGCTGAAAGGCTGGACATCGAGAATTGATTATGGCCAAGGTCACCTCCGGAATCGTGTGTTGGAAGGGTTTCGTGGGGACTCGGTTCAAATATGATCTCTCCGATCTAGCATTAATCAGCGCGCGTAGACTTATTCAATACAATACGAACATACTCTAAGAACCAGGCACGAAGTAGTTTGGCCTGCTTTGCTGCATCTCTTGCATACCGGATAATTGGTAGGATCGGGGATGCTGCAGCCCCGCTTGCGTTCTCGACACCGGGTACACTAAATAACAATTAGATGATCTGGACAGGATAAGGGCGACTCTTGAGAAGGCGCCTTGGAGACAAATTCCCGGGGACCTGCTGGAGTAGTGGCTTCAACATCTAGGCAGAAACTTACCGCCACGGCTGCTCGACGTCTTCGGGGGGTCATATCGTTCGGATAAGGAACTCTATTGTCGACTGGGATGCGATTGACATGCAACAGAGAGGATCAAGGCGTTTATATACTGTGGTAGAACTCCACAGTTGCTTCTCTCTGTCTTCCCTTGGAGACTCTGATAATAAGGTACACTAACGCTGCAACTCCCCGCATGAATACGACGCAGAAAGAGAAGGAAAGCGGAATGGGTACTAAGATCCCACTTGCAGCGGCATTCCTTATCTCACCACGACCAGGGTACTGCTTCATTGCCGCGACGATGTATGCTTGTCACTGCCGCATATCTGCAAGTAAAGCAATTGGGAACGCAGGGGAACTGAGATACGTATGATCACATTGTGCACTGTTTGATCTGCGGATCTACCGGTACCGGTCAGTGGCCAGCGAATTGCACGAAGGTGTACTGGATATTGGAATATAGACTTCTAAGGCCGTAGTGCCTGCCATACCAGGAGCAGACCAGGTACTAGAGAGGGTGGGAATAGCACGATCTCTCTTTGATGGTGGAAAAGTGATAGGCATTTCCCCTTGAATGGGATAAAATTTCGAGGGGATGTTGAAGCAAACATGGTAGGCGCATAGCTGCCGTACCACTGTAGGGACGGAGGATGAAAGTTTATCCTCGCTCAAAGGGCGGAAATGAAAGCAACCTAGAACCTTGGCCAATTACGGGGAGAGGGCATCACATCCGGCGGGATTATCATGGGATCAGAGGATTGGTAGAAAAGACTGCTCAGCTTGTCACGCTTGATTTTTACTGCAGTATGTGGGTCGGTACCACCACGAAGCGCTTGGGATACGCCTTCAAAACTTTGGTATGAGAGTGGCTCACTCCATTAGGTGCAACGTCTACGTTGTTTGCTAAGGTTCCTCTCGAGCCAGAGTCGCATGCCCGATCGCCAAAAAAGATGCATGGTGGGTTGAAGCTGGAGGATGCCATGGTGCGCAGGGGCCCGTTGAAGGAGCGGTCTAAGCTTTTGTGCTACCTAGAAGGCTACGGATTGAACCAAATTCCAGGCAGTGTTGCTCAGTGGTCGAAGCATATCAACTCCACGGCTTCGGGCCTCCCTGCACATTTCTCAATGTAGTGCTTTTCTCGTAGCATCTGTGCGGGTTTCATCAGTGGCAGAGGTATACACTTGTGGATTATTGGCAAGATATTAATAGTATCACAGATAGAATCAATACAAGTCACTTCTCATACCAACTTCGAGGCCCCGGTGTTTCTGTGCAGCGCTGCAGGAGACAGTTGTTTAGGAGACGAGAGGTGACCAGTTGCATTAGTGCCACCCAAAGCTACACCAAACTTTATACCGGCTTTCAGAGATCATCCCGCTTGTTGATGTTGATAGAGACCACTTAAAGTTACATTTTATGGTAAACAAATCGGCACCTCGCAAGGAATGGAGGAGGCTAGCCCTTTAAATGGATCATCGAACAGCCAGCCACAAAGCTTCATCCCAATTGGGAACAGATAAATCTCGCTTTTCTATGAGCATTGTTATGTTATGATAGGATGTGATCTCCCTAGAAGAAAGGGATGCTCGGAAAAACTGCGGAAAAACGTGCTGTAATAGAACATCCATGTTACTATCATCATGTCATCATGCAGGGGCCGATATCTCACGTGACATACTGAAGACAGTAAACTTAGTGAGACTTGGTAGGCTGGGTAGCGAAGGGCTGGTATTCAGGAGGAACGATTGGCCCCAGGAGCCAATAGGAAACGGCCGGGAGACGGGCGGCACTGGATGGCACAGTTGGTAAGGGGTCAGCAGTATCGCAGTATGGTAGAGATTATTGTCACCATCATTGATGCATGCAGTCATTGTACAAAATGCCTAACTTTTTACTGACTTCCATAGTAGAACTCCTTTACAAGACTATCACGGACTGTTCGAGGTGCTCGGTAATATTCGTCTTGTACACATATTTTCTCTACGTGTGATTGAGCTGTGCTGATTGGAAGCAGCAACCCCGCAAATCACTCTCCGAGCGGCGCTAGTATCAAATTAGGCTTAGTAGAGGCGCTTCGTGTTGCCTCTGAGCTGAGCTGAGCTATTATTTTCCCACTTCACACCCGACAATTTATTCGATTTGGATGTCTCTGTCGCCATTGCATTCCTCAGTACATCGCTCTAACTACTTCAGTAGTCCCTCGTCATTATTCTATATACACTTCCCATCTTTTAGCGGCTACTTCTAAATATTAGATTCAGCCTAGCCTACCTTTGGCATCAGCCTACACAGCCTGACATGGTATGTGTCTTTCCAAAAACAAGAAATGAGCTTTCATTTTTGACACTTCTGGACTAGGTTTATTTCGTCGATCACAAAGGCTACATATGGAATCACCTACCTAGAGATCGGCCAAGATATCGTCACGATTCACCGAAGCAAAATGTCCAAGTGCCTCCACCAGCCACAAACGAATCTCAATACTTTGATCCCGACCCTCATTACCAACCGTCGCCTCCCAATGTTCACTTCCAATATCCCCCTCCTAATTATGATTTCCGGTACTCAGCTCCCGATAATCGCCCCCAATATCTTGATCCCAACAGTCAATTCCAATACCCTGCCCCGCACGGCCAGTTTCAATACCCTTCTCGCAGTAGCCCCTCCCAATACTCCGCCCCGAGCCCCCTTAGTTCAACCCCATTATCTGCTTGGAACGACCACCTACCACCTACGCCTCTGTCCACTCCCTCAGTCAACAATCAATCAGATCCTCCTCGGATATACGACCCTATGCATGCTGAATATCAGGCGGGAGAGCAGCTACCATATGTCTCTCTTCGCACGCTTGGTCACGGCCGCTATGCTGCCGTAGATGAAGTGGGCTGCTTTAGGAGAAGTGATAGAAGAATCGACAGAAGATTTGCTAGAAAAGTCATCACCAACCCGCGCCACTCCAACCTTGAGCATTTTCGAGAACGTATCTGGAACGAAGTATCGATCATCAGGCGCCTGAACTCCCATCAACACTTCGTCGAAGTTGTGGGAACATATAGCCAAGGCCGAGCATTCGGAATCTTAATGAACCCTGTGGCAGACATGGATCTAGAACACTACTTTGAACGGAATCCACGTCCGGATGTCGAGGATCCCATGTATGGATGGTTTGGGTGCTTGGCTGCTGGCTTGGACTACCTTCACCAACGAAAGATAAGGCATCGCGATATCAAACCTGCGAATATCCTCGTCAAAAACGGTAACGTGCTTTATGCTGACTTTGGCATTGCGAAAGACTTCCAGGACGCATCCACAACCTCAACTACTGGATATGTTGACGCGAGAACCCCGATGTATTGCGCGCCAGAGGTGGCACAGGCATCTCGGCGCGGACGACTATCCGATGTGTTCTCCCTCGGATGTGTCTTCCTCGAGATGACAACCACTTTATTATGGTTCCGCAATGTGACCTTGAGTCAGTTTGCGGACTTTCGGACAACCAATGAGAGCAAAGCATATCACCGCAATCCTGACAAAACTCTTCATTGGCTCCTCCATCTATTCGGACTATGTGGAAAATCCAACAACGACGCCCAAAGCAGAAATCGGGATGATTATCGGGTAGTAAAACATAGTGGCGGAACATATGTTCCGATATGTTTTCCCCTAGAATGGTGCTATGCGATGCTCCAACCCCAACCCTGGAAGCGCATCTCATCGTCAAATTTGGTTTCTTTGATTGAACTGGTCAACCGCTGGCAAGCGCAACAACGAGATACCCGTTTCATGCTCCACGAGCATTACAGTTTCACCAAAAATCCGGACTTCGCAGGACCATGCTGTCGCCCCAATACGCCCAGTGGACCTTTGTCTTCCAGCCCGACTCTGCTTGGGGATTGGCCAACCATACCCTCGAAACTTGTCTTAGATCCTGAGTTTGATTGGGATTGGAACTATGCAAACCAAGAGGTGTCTTTCAACGTCAACCCCGCATTCCTATGCACACCAGACTTTGAGTCTGCTCCTGCGTTTGCTTGAGGCAGTCAGTCAGCAATACACCAGAATAAAGACCGTCGACCTTACCAATATCAAACACATCATAGGCAGCACTCTCACCTCTCGTCGGGCTTTGCGTGCCCACTATGCCCAGACAATGTCGATACCAAAGGGAGGATCTTATTACTCTATTACAAAACTCAATGCAGTACGAGTCATGACTTTCATTCAATATATTGTGCCTATAAAACGCATCTTCATCGCATTTGGTCTTAACACGGCTCATATTTCACTTCTGAGCAGTGTGTTGGGGCAGAGGACTCATTGTGACAATTAGCGTGTATCGTATAGTTATTTAAGTTCTTCAACCTTAGGAGGATTTCCTATTATGCTTTGGGATTAGTGTATAGGAATTGTGAGGTTATAGAGTATTGAAACCGATATATTAAGAGACTAGCATTCTGAGCGCATATATCCTAATGATGAAATTATTTTTTTCCTTACTAACGCATTTATATGCTCCCTCTAAACACACTTGAAATTTGAGGCACCGTGCAACCAGTTTGTACCTATGCTCCCACTTCCCTGGAAATTATTATGAATGAATTATAGTAGAATTAATACAACGGACTACGCTCTGAAGCCCTAGCTTCTGGAAAAGGAAATATATTTTACATAGAACTACTATTAGGTTTTAGCGCTGTTTCGCTTATCTGATAGGTTGGTGACCCACTAGAGCAACTTGTATGTACGATGTGCTGAGAGTAGAAAGATGCCGAGCGAGGGGGAAATGACATGGCGTCCTTGTACAACTTGGTACGACACTCGGTTCGACTCGCTGCAAGACAAGATTCGCCAAGAGAAAAACCGCGACGCTCTGCAAGAATGTACGATTGCCACTGCAGAATTGAAGCACTTGACCGTCCAGATCGGCAAACTCGGGAGTGCTGTATCATAGGCTTGCCCCTGTAGATCACGTTACCAATGGTGTCGTTGCGCAAATCAAATCGGGATCAACAATGACCAGTTTTCACTGCACCGGAGCATCCGTCGGTATCTGGTTCGTTGCTGGCTGGCTGGAGTTGGCACAATGGTGAGTTGAGCTGACCGCGATTGTTTCGTATCATTGTTCATCTCCGCATTCATGAACACAACATGAGCATCTTGGTATCATAGACCAGTTGGCCTGGTTCTGAGGAGAATGGGACACGACGCTTCACTTCGCCGTTGTCGGTCTCCCTGCCATAGTATCCATTGCAAAGTCAAGCCCACTACCGCACTACGAAGCAGTAAAGCTATCGCGGAGTTGAATTGAATTGCACTGCCTTTAGTCTTTATGATATATACGATGCCATGCTCGCTCGCTCCATACTCAGCTTCGTCTAATAACCAAGGCCTTCTTCATCTACAGAATGATCTTCAAATACATACAAGTCCCGTTCACCTAATTAGGAGTAAGCTTCAACAACCTCCCACTCGTCCCATCCTCCACCACCCAAATGGCACCATCCTTATCCTCCCTGATACCCCTCATTCTCTTCCCCATAGAAATCCTCTGTGCTTCCTTCGCCGTATCCCCCGTAATGGTAACCCTGACAATAGACTGCGAGCTCAGACCAGTGATAATCGCATTCCCCTTCCAACTAGCAAACAAATTCCCCTTGTAAATAATCAAGCCAGCAGGCGAAATAACAGGGACCCAAAAGGCCTTTGGCGGCTGCATTTCAGGACGGGTGGAGTGTGCAGGAATGGTGCGGCCGTCGTAGTGTTTGCCTTCCGAGACGGTGGGCCACCCATAGTTTTTGCCGGCCTCGATGAGGTTGAGTTCGTCGCCGCCCATGGGGCCCATTTCGACTTCCCAGAGACGACCTTGTGCGTCCCAGTCGATGCCGAGGGGGTTACGGTGGCCTAGTGACACGAATTGTGCTTGCACAGCGCCCTGACTGGCAAAGGGGTTGCCGGCGAAGGCGGTGCCGTTGTCGTAGAGCTTTACCATCTTGCCCAGGTTGCTGGTCATGGATTGGGCAGGCGTCATTTGGTTAATTTCGCCGGATGCAATCCATAGAGCCCCGTCGGAGCCAAAAAGCAGGCGACAGGCAAACTGCAGTCCGCCTGAGGCTCTTTGCGTGTGGCGCCAGATGACTTCGAGGCCGGACAAAGCGCCGCCGCCGTTGGCGTCCAGCGTCAGTTTGGCCCGCGCAACGGCGCCTCCTGCACCGCCAGAGCCGCTCTCCGCGTAGCTGAGGTAGATGATGCTGTTCTCGGCGTACTTGGGGTGCAAGGCAACGTCGTGGAGTCCGCCCTGGCCGCCGTACGCGACGCTAGGCACACCAGTGATGGTACCCTTGGCCTTGGTGGCCGGGTCGACCAGACGCAGGTTTCCTCTCTTCTCGGTCACGAGAATGCGGTTGTCCGGCAGGAAGGCTATCGCCCATGGCTCGGCATGGTCGGTGATGACTGTCGACTTGAATGGCTGCTGGCGAGCGTCTAGGTGTTGCGACGGAGCAGCCAAAGCACTGCTCACCAATGCCAGAGCGTACGTGATGGAAAGTCCAAGATGCATCATTGTTCCTAGACGATTGAGGATCGAGTGGTTCACCCCATTTCGTCTGTTCCCCCAAGGTATGTATATAAAGGAAAGGGACGACTCGGGCACCCTCTTGTCCAATTTCACTTTAATCACTTGAGATATACAACCTTAATCACAGTACACTATCCGCACTTAAAAACCTGGTACCGGTAGTTTCAAACCGAGTTTCCCTCTTGTCTTTATCGCCTGTTCCTTGTGAGTCTCCATGGGTGGATAGATTTAGATTTGGCAAAAGGCTGGCGTGGCACTTCTCTGTGACGATGACTACCGACGCCAAGACCGGCTCTTGTGCTATACTTTTCTCGGCATCAATATACTACCCCTGTGGTCGTTATCAAAACCTCATCCTTTTTTCCTTCCTTGCACTGCGATTTGGCTATCCAGTGGTCCACCCCCACATCAGATAAAATGCGGGGTAACGCTATTCCCAGCTCCTTGCATATTCCGTCACCTGGTTATTAGCTCAACTGGCGTATGAAATGAAGTAAGTGATGTAACAATGCTCAATTTATTCTATCGAATCAGATGGCTAATTGATGTCGCAAAGGGCTCGAGGAAATTCTATGGTGATTCCATGAGGACATGACGCATGCTGGAAAAATATCGCCAAAACCTGAGCTTTGAGACGACATCTCAGAAGGGTGTTAGAGCTGAGTTTATACCCTCATTACATCAGCCATGAGAGTGCCGGAGTTCGCCCGACATCATTCATCAATACCACCCCCAAAAATCGAGCATAAGATATATATCTCTGCACACAAAATTCCCTTACACTACTCCGCTCTTCGATTCCATTCATCCCGCACATCAGCCTCAACGTCATACCCATAGCACCAATCACGAATCTCCTTATCCGCAATACCATAAACATAATCCCTCTCAGCATTTTCTCCAGGCTTCCAGTATGCATTCCTTTCCGAATAAGCGATAGATTCATACAGCTTCTCGCGTCTCTCACCTGCAGGCATATGAATCACATTGCCGGCATTGAGACTCGCATCTTGGACAGCCTCGGCTCGCCGTTTCCGCACTTTTTCAAATACGCTCAACGCTTCTCTCAAGTCGGTTTCGTTCGAAGTCGAAGTCGAAGTCGAAGTCGTTTCGTTCCCAGTGGTAGTGGCGAGATCAATGGCCGCGCAGAGACCCACGGCATCTTCAACCGCTAAACTGACGCCCATGGAAAGGTAAAAGGCCATGGCATGAGCAGCATCACCGGCGAGAGTAAAACGGCCGGATTCATGCGTCCAGTGAGGTAAAGGCGGTGTGGCATAAACTGGGTAGTTGACAATAGTCGGAGCGCAAATATCGAGAAGGCGCTGAATCCTATCAGATAACTATGAGCACTGTTACCGCAGATTTTTTTCATAGAAGGAGCACGCACGAGGGTTCAAAGTGCTGGAACAAGTCCTTTACTGTCTTTTTGTATTCTTCCTGCGTGTAGTTCGACGTATCGACCTGGTCGCGGTGCGATAATACGATGTTCAGAATTGTCGCTCCTTTTACGAGGTAGGTCATACCTAGAAAGAGTTATTGTCTATCGCCACCTAATATGTGATCTATGAAAATATACAGACTCACAAGAGACGTCGGGCGCACACCAGAAATTTGAGTCGCATGTATTCAAATCGACTAGTCCTGCAGCCATCGGATCCGCTTTGATCTTGGATACTTCAGCAGTTAGTCGAAAGGCTGCCCAGCCCGTTGGCTGGGTGCCTGGGTCGAGCTCCTTCAATAGCTGCGATCGAGCAAAAGAGTTGATGCCTTAAAAATCTTAGCAGTCAAAAAACCGGTGGGTATGGGCGAGATTACCATCACATGCAACTATCAGATCGGCCTCGAGCCTTTCCCCATGCGAAAGAATCAAGGCGCCATTATCAAAGTCGTACTGCACGACCCTACTATTCACCCGGATGTCTGCGCCCGCCTTGACTGCATGTCGATGAAGGATATCATGCAACGCAGCTCGATGAACCACAATATACCTACACCACACGCGTCAGCCAACCAAGTCAACTTATCAACACTTTCCTCAAAATTTCTCATATTCTTACGGAGCACCATAATCCCCTTCCATCTCGCTCATCGGCACTCGTCCGATAATTTCCCCACTACATCCATCCTTAATCCACATCCTCTGATAAACAATCGACTTCTCAAGAATATCTTCTTTTAGCCCCCAGCGAAACAGATACTTGACTGCCTGCGGCGTCATTTGTATCCCCGCGCCGATTTCCGCTAGTGTCGGGGCTGATTCGAGGACGAGGACTGAATGCCGCTTTTGTGCTAGAGCGATGGCTAGTGAGAGGCCGGTGATTCCGGCCCCGACGATGATGATTTTCATGGTTGGATTTTCCGCGTTGCGTCTTGAGTAGGTATACGATTGTTAAAGCAAATATAAGTCGTTAGTCTAGTGTAACGTGGCGGATGCGAGGTTCCTGGACTGGGGAGCCGCTGAGAATTTGCTCGGTCGCACTCGGTCGCACTCTGAGCGGGGTTCATTGTCGTTGTCCCAGTTCGGTTTCAATGGACGTGATGTAATCCCGAAACCTGCACATCACGTGTAATCTGATCATGCATGAAACTGAGATGGAATAAACTTCCAATGCCAAGGATTTTGACTTTGGGGCTAGGAACTAGCGCTGTTGATCGATAATATAGACATTATCTCGCTTTCATTCCGCCTATCGTTCTGGGTTTGAATCTTGTTCCAAGGACTGTCGAAATGCTAAGTGAGCTGAACTACGTTGTTGGGATAGACATGATTGCTTCGTCAGCCGAATGTGCTACAATGCGACAGCGCCCCACATAGAGCAGACCGCTAACGTTTGAGCAGGAAGGTGATTCGGCAATTTCAGTGGCAACTGGGGAGAGAGTAGAGAGATGCAAATTGCTCCTATCTACGGTAATTTGATTACAAGTATCTTGGGCCTTCACAAATACCATAAGCAGACTCATGCCAGGCACAGATTCTGCTCCAATTTCTACAAAGTCTTCTAATCAGCACTTCGACCACACAACTACGAAAATCATCTAGCATCTCGGAACTATAATATTTCTATCGCAGCAGAAATATGGCCAACATTTCCATTATTTGTAATGCGGTACACATTTTCTCCCAACCTCGCTCCGCTCAAAAAAAAATTTGTAAAAATAGCGACGTTCAGAAGAAATAAGCAACTTTGCACCAGTCTAGACTAGTCCCCGTGGCTTAAATACGAGCTCTGAATAGGTTGAACTGCAGCCATTTGTTTACCCTAATTACGAACTAATTACTGATATGGCTTTAGCCGTACGCTACGCCAAATAGAGCAACCATAGTGTATGACCTCCCAGAACATGGGCCCAAAAAACCTCTGTTGTAACGCTCTGTTAGTATGTGCAATTAAATTGCTTTATTTCAACTGCCTATTACAAGTTAGACACAGTAGAGGTGTAATCACTCTAAACTTATTTTTTCCTAACTTTGATCGTTTAAGAGATCTAGAAGACGGTTTAGGAATCCGCTTATGCACAAAGCGTAACTGCTGTGGAATATTACGTGCGTAGGCTAATATACATAACTGCCACACTCTGAATGCTAGTAGGAATGAAAAGATATATATCTGTGTGAGGAGACCACAAAAAGAACGAACCGGGGAGAAACAAATCACAAACCAATAAGCCGTCCACTATCGAAGCCAGCGTCGCCACCCGCACAATGTGGAGTCCAACCTTAAGTAGTGTGACACTGCTCATTCTCAGCGCATGCTCTGCCGCGCTCCCCCAAGCCCCTGAACCAACCCCATTCTCAATTCCTTGGGCAGAAAAAGTCGACGCTCTCCGCTCATACATCCTCTCCCAACCAACCAGCACCAAAAATGCCGGCTTCTGGAACGGGCCCTCCTACCAACTAAACTTCACCGACGGAGACTGCCATCAAATCCGGCTCTACAACTGGGAATGCACATACGACGTCCCCTACAAAATGAAGGGCATCGCCGCGTGGATAGACTCTCAGGATTTCCGGAGCTTGAATCTCACGCGCTTTGAAGACTGGCGGTGGTACCGCTACGGCTATTACAGAGATCCTGATGATGGATGGGGCTTTTACGATGTTGCGAGGTTTTCGTATGGGCCGTGTGGGAATCGGGGCCCGCAGAGCGCTTGTGGGCATGTTTTTTGTTTGGAGAAGAATGGGAGTACGTTTCCGTCTGGACCGCCGCCGTATCATATTCCTGAGGGGTTTACGCCTTATCAGGATCCTAGTGATAGGGATAGAGTGTGTCCGTGGCTGAGAGATGATTATAATAATCAGACGGGAATTGCGTAGAATGAGGTGTCGGATTGTGGGGTTAACTGCATAAGAATATATAAGAGAGTGGGTTGGCATCGAAGAGGCACGCTTGAATATTTACGTCTCCGAGTTGGCCATTTTTGACCACCCATACAGAAGTAACACAAATCAGAAAATTCAGATCAATATGCTGAAAATCTGTTTGGTCGGTATTCAGTTTCTTACGCAGGCCCATCAAAGGCTTTTTAGCGGCAATCGAAAATGTAAAAATAAGGGATGAAGTTTTGTAAATCGATGCCTTGGGAAACAGTACGTTTACTGATATTTATTTAAAATCCCATACGCGGTACTATAAACCGGTTACGACAAGCTAGAAGTACCGTACTAGCCTAATAATACATGCATTATGGTCCATAACGACACGTGACCTAGGTCACGTGATTGTATCACCAAATGATCCATTTAGAGGCAGACTGCAACCGCTCATCTGCGCAGCAGTAATCAGGTGCTAGGATAGGCATATAACCTTAGACAATAGCTTCCTAGAGACCATTCGGTGCAACCAAAGTTACTTCTAAACATACTCTGTTCTGCTTCGTCTACCGTGAAATGCCTATTACCTTTGTCACTAATACTCACTCTTCTGCGAAACCCAACCTACGCCTATCTAGTCTGAACACACAAGCGTTTTTTGAAGAGATTATGAAATGGAGTGATTTAAAAATTATACGATAGTACCAAGGCTTGATTCCTCAATGGCCTAATCGAATTATATCCCCTTGCGTTGCCTAGTTTGCCTTTCTTTTAGCTTTGGTGTTGCTGGCAATTCTCCTTCCACTCTTAGTTACCACTAGTTGGACCGACATGTTACAGCAGCCACATGACAGCCTATCAGATGCGAATGTGGCGTCGAGAGTGCCAAAGGATTACCTGTCTACCAATAAAAACGATGTGGAAGTCGCCACCGTGCGAGCTGTGGGGGCCAAATGCAGTGTCGCCAAGGAGGCTGAAAGTCGAACGTCCTCAACTCACCTCGTCAGCGAAGTTCGATATCGAGAGATCTCCAGACATGAGCAACGTGGTTCTAACTTTATATACTGATTACCGATTATATCATTAGCCGGCTTGAGGCATTCGCGGTGCTGGTCGCAGTTCCCCGTCTTGCGCAAGTCATCCAATTGTATTTTCAGCCTTGTCTGTGCTTATCCCCCTTTTTCCAAAAGAGATCGTTCTGAGGCTCACAAATTACTAGGTCAATCCAGGTCGCGCGGGATGGAGAATACCAAAGTCAGAAAATCATTCAAATTTCTCAAAAAGCTGACTCCCAAATGGATACGCAAGCGCTCGCGGCGGAAGGCCAACTTGGGCTTGTACTCCGCAACCTCCTCATCAGACTCGTCCTGGACCTCATTGATAGATGAAATACCAAGGCCCAAGCCCCAGCCTCAAACCCTGCCTGCGATGCAACAAAGATCCCCCCAGGCATCAGTGTTTCCCGCAGGGAAACCCATCTACGCCACAGATCCTTACTTCGACCACAAACTTCCCCTGCCTCCCCCAGTATTCGGTGGCACGCGGAAACGCTCATCATCTTGGAAGCGCACCATGAACCTTGTATCAAATCGCAGCACGCCGACATCCTGGAAGACGGCTTTCTCGCACCCCGAATCGCACGCTGGGCTCAATCTTGGCTCACCCACATCTTTCACGACAGCAATTCCTTCGCTTGGAACGCCAAAGTCAAAGCTCGGTGGTGGGGCAGCTAGCAAGAGAAAGGACTCTAGTGCATCCAAGGTACGGAATTCATTGGAGGTAGCGAAGAAGGCGGGTGTAGGAACAAGTGGCGCCAGCTCAGGCCTTAGTGGTCTCGCAAATGACTATCAATCCGTGTTAAAGCAAAAAGGCCTCGTCTTACCGCAAGACAAAGAGCTAAATTGGTCAGGAAAAGGCCAACATGTGGCGTTTGAGACCGGGGAAGCGATCCCCGTAGAGCGTTTGGCGCACCTGGGCGCATCATTAACGGCCATCGTGGAAAAGGTGCAGTGTCGACGTATTGTCTTGGCCCGCAAGACAATGCGTTGCACCCGAAACTACACAGTCACCGATGCCCTGCGAGAAGTCGAGCATTTGCACCGATTACGACACTTCCACATTATCCAATTGGTCGGCTCATACATCCAAGGGCGTAACTTCGCCATCCTGATGTACCCAGCAGCAGACTGGCATCTTGGCACATTCCTAGAGGACACAGCTGATATGGAATCTTCAGAATCCCAAGTGGCAGAATATATGGAACGTAAAACATTCTTAGCCTCAACACTGAGCTGCCTCATTTCAGCACTGGCGCATATCCACTCCCACACAACCAAACACATGGACATCAAGCCAGCTAATATTCTAGTGCGGAAAACACATGCCTCCAAGCTTGGCTACCGCATTTACATAGCAGATTTCGGCCTCTCGCGCTCTTTCGCCACAAACGAACACTCACAAACCGACGGACCCACCGCTCATACCCCCAAATTCTGCGCCCCCGAAGTCTCCGACTACGACTATCGTGGTCGCTCCGCCGACATCTTTTCACTTGGCTGTGTCTACCTAGAAATACTAAACGTCTACAGTGGGAAGCATCCCCACGATTTCGCCGCATGGAGAAAAGGCGACGGTGTTGATGAAAGCTTCCATGCGAATTTACCGCGTGTGACTGAATGGGTGAGCCAGGAAATCAGAAACGAGGAAAGCAATCTGGGTGGACTGGTGGATGTGGTGGAGATGATGATACAAAGGGTGCCGGAGCGGCGACCTACTGCGGATGATATACTTAGGGTTTTGAGCAGCAAGTATCATGTGCCCAAGGAGTTTTTGAAGAGAAAGTGTTGCATGAGAGAGCCGGAATCGTATGTTGCGCATGATAAGAGGTCCACTTAAGAGTGTGGTGGGAAGTAGGAGAGTGTTCAAACTCTGGCGAGGGTCAGAATTTACATAATTTACATATTAATTGTCTTGTGACGTACAATTAATACTGACACAATTACATATAAAACATGTTACGCATACTTTTCCCTAAACTTATTGCATTGTTACGTTTTGGAGATATACTAGGCTCAATTGGGAACACGTCTCCTCAAATCAGAGAGCCGCATTAGCTGTTAAGGTTAGAATCAGACACTGGAAGCCTTAATTCCCTTCAACACGCCTCTCTTATTGGATGAGTGGCTGTCTTCTTTGAGCCTAATATATCTTATTTATTCTAGTCTAGTCTTCGTAAATTCCCCCGGCTTTATCTTACAATCATCGAATTTTCTGCTCAAAATGGCTGAATTTACGTCTACGCACGAGGGCTTCCATCGCGCTATGGAATGGGGCCTTACTGTTCCTCCTGAGGAATCCAAAACATATGCAGCCAGCACTACGCTAACAACTTCCCATCATCTTTTTAAAGGCCAGAAACTCGAATCTGTTGCGTATCTGAAGAGTGTAAAGGATTAGCGAGCTAAGGTATCCGACTATCGTCCAAAGGTGTAGTAGGTTGATTCTTCTTTCATTGCCCTTGTGTGGTGTAAGAAGGCTGATGAATTCTCTTAGCGATGAGTTCCTTCGCGATGGTAGCCAGCTAACGGCCCATATGACGGGCACAATTAAGGTTGATGGAACTGAAAGCTTTTTCGAAAATTTATGTTTGGTAAAGTCGATCGTGAGACTGGGAAATTGGAGCGCCTAATCGAACGCTCTATCTGGGGGGCTACAGGCAAGGAGCCAGAACATGGAATGAACTGAAGGCGAAAGAGACAGACGTGATTTCATTCTCGAGTAGAGAGTAGACGGGGATAGCTTCTCAATGGTACACAATCATTCCGTGGAATCGAATTTTCCCGGGAACCACAACGTAAATGGACAATATTGAACCTCTCCTGGTAACCTTGAATCTATCATGCTTGCGATACTTTCGGGACTGCTACGTTGATTGGGAATTTGAAGCTACCAGCCGTTATGTCGTTTTTCTTAGATTAGGCTTAAAGTATGAATCTCATATAGCAGTGCTGAAACAGCTCTGTAAAACCACTAATGACCCTAACATTGAACGACTAGACTACGATGCAGAAAACATCTACCTTAAAGGCAGCTCCACGGCAAAATCTAAACCATCACATACTTCTTCAAATTTTTCTGTCACCCCACCCATCTCCAATTTCTATCGACCTCGTATCCGCAGACTGGCCCCAGGCCACAATCTCCGGACCCAAAGCCGACATCGCCATTTACATCCAACCCTGAGCCACTAAAAATAATATCACAGCTGATTTTTGGGAGGGCACGACTTCGGGAACTGTCTCTGTTGCTGGCGTGCAGGTTGCGAGAGGACTTCGCGACACACTCCCACATAAGAAGAAGGCGGGATGGAAATTCCGAAAGCGCAAATTGGCTTGCAGGTACCAATTAGACTGTGTTGTATGCTTATAGTGTCAGACAGGTTACGTACGCTGATGAGTGATGTGGGTATTGTTTGATGGAGTTCCAACTTCTCATCAGACACAAGTCAACACGCTCAATGAATCTGAGATAATTGATCGGTTTCTGCTTGTACTTTAATTCGGTGTTTTAATTGAGCAAAACCTGACTAGAGAATGGGGCTCTGGAGCGGAAACTAGATTTTCAGCATTTGTACGCCGCTGTCAGCTAGCTATCACTCCAGTAGTACTAAGAGAAGTATACCGACGATTCGAAGGAGTCAAGTCCAAGGACGATATTGCCCCGAGCACAAAGTTATACATAACTAGTGAATAATCTAGAACACTGAGGGAACTCTCTCGGGCGAAATCCGACATCGATGCACAAGGCGTCACGTCGGCTTTGCCAGATCGAAGTACTCACGCATCTAAGTCAGAACAGTCTTGGCTCGGAAAAATAATTCAGAGACTTCTATTACTCGTCAAGAAAAAGATTTTATGGGCACGGCGTTAAGGAAATAACACAAGGAGACAGCGTTCAACCCTCCGTACACGAGCACACTCCGCTTCTTAAAACTAAAACCCGCGAGGCTGGAAAGCGTGCACCAAATCGGCCATACTTTTAGGAAGAGTTCAGTTATTTGTTCACAGTAACTGAGGCAAAAGCCAGTCTGATAGATAAGAGGCAAATTGAAGTCGGGTTCCTTGACAAAGGTATGGAAACAAGCGTCATGTCGACCTCTTATCTTGTATACCACCATCCACAAATACAGTGGCTATGGCGGCATTAAAATCCCACTTTCCTTTCTATGACGACGAATGGCTCGTGATGGAATGGACGGCCCAAATTAGTCGGAAAGACGTGCTAGGCGATATCTAGGACGCCTGGTCACTGAGTTCATTCGCGATCCGTGTGAGGGTGCCTATGAATATGATAACGTTCTCGGATTGGCTTAAGGCGATTACGGCGTGGATTGTTTGATTGTTGTCGCCGATGGAGCAGGTAAGGCCTTGATAATTGCTTTTTGGGAAGCGGTGAAGAGACTCGGAGCAGGCTTATGAGGGCTGACTTCACGACAGCCTTGAGGGCTTCCTTGTCTGTTAATAATGATTCTGACTAAAATCGAATGGTATTATGGGATTGACTTCAACAGCGTGCATTCTAATCGGGTTTGATTTGCCATCTCCCTGTTATCCCTTTGAAGTACCTGTGGTAGTGATCTAAGAGCATATAGCCGATGGTAATGTGGTTCATACTTGAGTTAGCGGAGGTCAGCATGTTTGCAATATGGTATTGATCTAGGCAGCTTGTGCGTGCTGGTGTTGGAAAATTAAATAGCCAATCTACACGTACACTATCATTGAGCTATGCGGCATGGGTTCCAGATGGATCTTTCATATTAATTATGCTAGAGAAGCTAGGGATGAAGGGATCTTTCGTGTTGTATGTCTTGATATTTCTATCACAGAATGAGCTCTGAGACATGCGAGACATGCGACAGCGGTAGTGTGAGGGATAACTAGCAGGCAGGTGTAGCACGTGAGATGTAATGGGCTTGTATTGGTATATAGAGACAAATCCTTGAGGGAAGCTCAAGGATTTGGGGTTTGGAGTATATCCGTGGGTCACGGGACCTGACTAGCCCCTAACGAGCACTTCCCGTAGGGGTCTCGGACCATAATAGGTGTCACAAGTAGGGCTACTATACCTACATAGAATTGTACAACGCTAGTCATTAGCTAAATGAGCTAATTTAGAATATGTCTAACCCCCTGTAGAACAGCATAACTTAAAGATATTCAGAAGCGTAGTAGTGCCCAAGCAAGATAGCTCTCTACGCATCACAGCCGTATCTAAGGAGATAATTCGGCATTTTCAAGTTTACAGGGCCTTCTTTCAATTCATGAAATATATGCGTGTATCCGGCTGGCTGATGCACTGGAGACTTATGGTTTGATAGTTGCAATTTTCTCGTCCTGAAAATAGATTTAGTTTGTAGATCGTACTCGAAATCCGTTCATGGTCCGAATCATTACAATTTCATATCCCTAAAGCCCAGGTCTTATGGTTCAATTTCAAGCCAACCCTACGCAGAATTACTAATAACAGTCGATAATGTTTCGACGGAATACTATCCAACTTGGGACTGTAAAAAAAATACTTCAAGGAAAAGGGCCATGCCTGCCTATGATACCTTTGCTAGGGTTAATTTTCCTTATTGTGTAAGGGCCGTCCTGTGGGTTACACGAGCCAATTTCAAAATCAGAATTATGATGTGGAAAACATTTCGAATTAGACTAAAGATCTTCCTATATATTGGTCATTCTACTCTATTCAGGCGCAAAGAATTAAGGTTTAGTAGCTGTGGTATAATTAGATCATTCGTGATATTCATTGGCGTATTTTTATAGTATTTAGGAGCATTCTTGATAAGTTTCGTCTCTAATAGGCATAGATACCCATACTAGCGAACTTCGTTGCTTAGATCCCTGAAATAGTATATGCCTGACGATTTTGTTCATGGCGCATGAGCGTTGTCATTGTTCAGATTATGTGGTTTCTCAGCCATGGTGGCCTTGTCGCTATGTTGACTGTATGGTTTTCGAAGTTCTGCATAGACTTTACATAGGGTTTTTCTTGGGGGCCGGGGGGAGGGGGGGATGCAGTATTTCCATTAATTGAAACGAGTTTGGGATGGGGTGACTTATGAAGTCTCTTTATCTTTTAGCGTTGTTAAGTACCTTTCGGCATGATTTTGTAGGTTTCATTAATGCTCCTTTTGGGACACATTATATGCTCACTTTCCCCTTAAATATTCCTTCGAATAATCACTCACTTGCATTGTGTAACAAACTACCCAAGGTAGAGTCACTGGTGTAATACATAGTTGAAGTAGCTCTATTCGTGCAAAACATTGATGCTTGATGAGATAAATTATGATACGCGCAAATGCGCAATGAAATGCTTTCAGACCTCGCAAAGCCACATGGGTCAGGTCGGCGTGATCTCTTCCCGTTCCCAGGTTTCGATTTCCCCATAAACCGAAATTCCAAAACCACGGGCTCAAGAATAAAAACAATTACTATAAGGCGTGTTGCAGGTATGATGCAGTTTGAGATACGCATACAGATCGTGCATCTCTCTTTTCCGGGTTGAATGTCTAATTTCAAGTGCCGGAAGAGGAGCCGTGGGAAGATACTGATAATAGTGTGGCAGTACAGGGTAGTGCCCATGCGTGCTTATTCCGGTTAGAATTACACCCGGCAGTTCTTACAGCCCGGTAAAATGGTAATGTTCAGTGAACACGGGGAGCTGAAAGTAGGTATGCCATGACATGGGGATGAGCGGGGTAATAATGTCCCTTGATGTTACAGTATCGTTCCTCGAAGACAGATTGATTGGACTGATCCGTCTGCAAGATGAGGTGTAATGATGTTATTGCTCATCGCTGCTTCAGGAAGGAGAAGGAATCCTCATATTGACATGCATTCGATCAGTGACAAGCCGCTTACGCTCCCAGGGAACAGGACAGCGGTATAGGCCCCTCGAGTGCCACGAGGCTGTCATATGCCCACCTAGATGGATTTTCTGGTCGTCACCTGTTGTTTCTGAAATTTACCCCATTTACTGCTCAGGTCAAAATGCCCGAGAAGGCACGCTTGCCCACTTCAAGGCTGCTATGACCAGGGTCACCCACAAACGTGGGACATTCTTCGGATGAAGATGGTTTTTGAGCAAGGGTTGAATTTAACACTGAACCCTGTCAGTGAAGCATGCTCGAAATGCCGAATCTTGGGGACCTAAATGCCCAACCTCTGCAGACAGTAATACACGGAAACGACCTCAATTTCTACCACTGTTAATATGAGACTTTATGCTGTTGAGCCAAACCACAGACACTGAGGCTGCAATATATATTTCTTTCGTCTCCTTCCTCTTGCTGTCATCGCGGAGTATCACGCTTGCTTTCAACTTCCTCAAGGATGCACACACTGGAGTGAGCTCCAGATTTTCACGTCAGCATGCAGCCACCCGCCCAGGTTCATTTATTGGTTCTTCTAGCTCTTGTCTTTCTTGGCTCAAGAATACGCCAACGAAGGTGGGCGGGAGAGCAGTGGTGTGGGTTAAGCGCATTCATCCCACATCAAGCATACCTCGCAGGTACGGCGCTATCTCTCCACCGCACACAGTTCATCCACCCCGGTGCCCAAATTGGACAGGCTGGCGGGACATCCGTTCACCGAAGCTGCAGGCTGCGCTACATGATCGCCTTGTGACAGCTCATGCGCCTCACGCCCGAAAGTCACTGACGTAGGCGATGACCCATTATTGCCAAACTCAGACCGATGATTGGGGAGAAAGCGAGCAAGGTGGATATCTCCGCTTACACTATGCAGCTTGTATGTGAAGTGTTTGCGACTTCCTACTAAAATTTGGACGGGTATGGAGATCATCTCGTCACAAGGCTTGTGACCGACGACTGGGATCACGGAATTCGATAGACAACATATCGGAAAATACAGGGGCTCTCGACTACCATTCGACGAGGTTAGGATCATGCACCCTCCAGGATCTAGAAGAGGCAGCTTTGAGCTGTTTTGTCGCGGGAACCCATCGCCCCGTGTGGGCAGGAGAGCTTTTGCTCAGCACTGAAGACCATGCCTAGAATTTTTTCCATGATCTAATGCGGCAGGACGGTAAGCCACCTAGACGCTTGACAGCAGGCACGAAGCTTTCGCACCAATACGACATGTTTCGCCTTCGGATTGTTATGCACCGATAGAGCAGCTACGGGAAAGGCGTATTTCTATTTCAACTCGCCGCAAGTCTGACCAAATCGCCAAGCACGCGCTGCCTTCATTTCTCACTTTTAACTCAAAGAGCTCTGAATGCTTCCCGAGATGAAATCTCTCCTCTTTGCCTTCCTTCACACCGTCATTGCTGCACCTGCAAACCAAGCTAAAAGAGATGCAGTGCCCACAGTTGTGATTCCATCACCTAGAGCCACAATCATTGGCAAGACTGCATACGAGGTAGAATCCTTTAGAGGAATACCATACGCTCAGCCTCCGCTTGGCCAGTTACGCCTCAAGCCTCCATGTCCTCTTAGAAGACCGCTTGGGGAGGTCGACGGAACAGGAATACCACTTGCATGCCCACAGAAAGATCGCAACCTGGACCCAAATGACTTCCCTGAAGAAATTCGCCAAATCCTCACCAACATTGGAGTTTTTAGAAATTTTACTGACTACGGCGAGGACTGTCTCACAATCGATGTTCAAAGACCTGTGCTTCCTCCTGGCACTAAACGGACCAAACTACCAGTACTCTTCTGGATATATGGTGGAGGCTTCCAAATCGGAGCTACGCGGTTCTATGATGGGACCTCGATGATCAGAGAGTCGGTGGCCCAGGGCAAGCCGATAATATTTGTCAGTGTTAACTACCGGGTTGGGGCATATGGCTTCCTAGCTGGCAAAGAGCTATTGGCTGATCGGTCAACAAACTTGGGTCTCCTAGATCAGAGGCTTGGCCTGAAGTGGGTTGCCGATAACATTGCAGCGTTTGGGGGAGACCCAGACAAAGTCACTATATGGGGCGAATCGGCTGGTTCAGCATCTGTACTAAGCCACATGATGCTTTACAATGGACATCACAAGTACAAAGGTAAGCCGCTTTTCCAAGGCGGCATTATGAATTCTGGCTCGATCGTTCCAGCGGAACGCGTCGACAGCGCAAGAGCGCAAGAGGTTTATGATACAGTAAGTCACATGCACCGGCCCACTATCAAACATTAGCTAAGGTGATCAGGTTGTCGAAGTAGCGGGCTGCTCCCAAGCAAAGAACACACTAAAATGTCTCCGCTCAGTCGATTACCCAACCTTCCACAAGGCTTCAAACTCAGTACCCGGCGTCTTCTCCTACGACAACGTCGCCCTCCGCTACTTGCCGCGTCCGGATGGCTATGTGCTGACAGACTCGCCGGAGCGCCTTATTCAATCTAGCAAATACGCTCAAGTCCCCTTCATCGTCGGCGACATGGAAGACGAAGGCACTCTCTTCGCCCTCTTCACTCCAAATCTTACCACAATTGCCGATGTATCCGAATATTTCAAGAAGATCTTCTTCAGAAGCACAGATCCAAAAATTGTCGATGACCTTGTAGCTACATACGAGACAGGCGACGGCTCACCATATCGAACCGGTCCGCTCAACAATTGGTATCCACAGTACAAGCGCGTTGCCTCAATCATCGGAGACTACACATTCCAACTAACCCGTCGATTCCTCTTCGAAGTCTCATCCAAGGTATACCCAAATGTCCCATCATGGTCGTGGTTTGGGACGTTTTATTACGGCGTACCCATCCTAGGGTCTTTTCACGGCTCCGATCTTTTGCAGTCAATGTACCCAATATTACCAGGATCACCAGGGCAGACGATTGCAGGGTATTACTTAAGCTTCATATATGATAAAGACCCGAACTCAGATAATGAGTTGGCTGAGTGGCCGCAATGGAGTGATGGGAGATTGATGGCGTTGTTTGAGGCGCAGTCGAATGGGTTGATTGCGGATAATTTTAGGAATGCGAGTTATGAGGTTGTCAAGAAGAATATTGAGGTTCTTCGTACTTAGAAGCGATGGTATTGATTCATGGAGCGGCGAGGTTACGTATGTAAACTTGAGCTTGGACAACATTTCCACTGTGTGACTGAGAATAGGGAATGGAATATACTAGTTTTGGGCTTTATTTCTGAATCGTATTCGTGTTTTTGTTGCAGAATCCAATGCCCTTGCTCTCGAGCACAGACCCCAAATGTTTGGCTAGAGTGTGGGCAATGGTCTAGTACACATAGTTTGCATGACAACGTCATAGATGAATGGTCGTCTACAGGAGCTTCCGATGCTGTTGCCGGTGGCCAAGGTAGACTGGTTGGGGGCGTTTCCACTGGTGTGATAATCTGTGGCCTAGCTGGAGTGCTTACAACGCTTCCTTGCACTGGAACCTGAGGCCAAGGAACGGGGCTTGAGTTGTTGTCGCGACGCGAGAATGTCTCATGGTTTTTTGACCTTAGGGTTGTCATCCTGAATTACGAGTGAGATGGCTATACGTAGTGTCAAGAAGTGCGAGGTCGGGGGCGAACTGTCGCTCATAAATACTGCCAGCGAGGTGACAAAACTACCAGGAGGGATTAAAGTAAAGACAGGGATATATATTTCGATGAGGTGGTGCATGGCGTTCTTGCATGTCTCAGCCTCGCGATATTAAGAAAGTTGATCATGCTCGGAGAACTCATTCTATCCACACAGCCAGGTTATCATGGTTAAAGATGGATATGCTCTGGAAAAAAAAGCCAATGAGAACTTCGTTTGCAGTGATACTGCATCTTCAGTATCATGGATTAGATATTGTGTTGCATCGGTGAATGGCCAATTCGAGCCAAAAGCTGCAAGGCTGAGGCCGGCCAACTTCTTATCAAAGTTCTACACAACCATTTCTATTTGTCTAACAATGAATCCGAAGGACTTTATTGAGCTCATGAAAGCCATATTGGCTGAGTACATCTGTCATATTATTCATTGACAGCGGTTGGGCTAAGCAGCCGGAACCCTCAAGCCTCGCAAATGGCTGAGAGCTTTCCCTACGGGGAAGTGAATTTCCTCGAAATAAGGAACTGCACCTGACCATCTGATTAGATTTCCATGAGCTTGAGGTACTTATAACTATTTTTACTTTTGCAATACATAAATGGGAAGAGGAAATGGGGAGGACAAGGTTTAACGCCACTTAAAAGAATTTTTGCACCGTCAACGAATTTTTGGAGATCGGGTCAAGGACTTCGAGAATGAACCAATATTAGGAATAACTGTTGCAAACAGATGGATTACATGAAGTCTGAGCTTACTCGTCTTATTGATTACTCCATAACTGTTGCGACCTCTCTATCTCTTCCTACCAAAGAACCTCGCGATTTCCGCTCTCTGCAGCCACACAGTCCACGTAATCAAAACCAGCATTGTCACTGGAACTGCGATAGCCCAAAAGATATCGAACTGGGGGGCCATGGCGAGTTTTTTGCCCTTAACATTAACTTGAATGAATGGAGCAATGATGGTCTTCAATTGTCAGAACATGTGAATAGTCGGAGTACTCTGAGATGACCTACCGCAATTGCTGTTGCTGGTAAAAATATCATGGTTAGCAGCGCAATGCTTTTCATGGCAGATGAGTCTCTTTTGGTTTCACGTGCAACTTCCTGTTGCATAAGGCTGTACAACTAATTCATGTGAGCGTCAATGTTTGTTGTCCGCGAGTGTGAGATGATGTGGAATCGAACTTACCACTTGAAAGTAGACACTTAGACGATTCAGCATTCGAGTGTGGTGTTGAAGCTCAGCCTTTGCCCTGATATGCATGTGACCAACATAATCCTCGAGCTCCTCAGTAAAACGGGCATCTGGATGTGGCTGTGGTGGTGGGTGTTGCTGTTGCTGCTGCTGCAGGGGAAAACGGAGAGTCCGAAACGCTTTCATGGCATCTATCGTCGATGGGAACAAATCTCCAACGAATTCTGACATACCGTTTGTCAAATATCCGTGCTGCGACACAATCTTTCGGTGTACGGTATCAAATTCCATGGGTTGCTTAATCAGCTTCTTCGCTGGTTGAAGATAGGAGTCCATCAAACCAATATCCTTCTGGATCTCTCGCAGCATTTTGGCGCTTTGGAAGTTCTCATTATGTAAATACTCCATCCATATTCCGGCAGCCAAGGCTGGAAGAAGCATGGGACTGTGTGCTTCATCTTTCATAAGTTCCACTAGTGTGAACAGACGGTCCCCGGGGCTTGGTCGCGTTGAGCTTGTTTTGTCGGCGCTAGAATTGCTCTGAAAGCCCAGGTAACCGCAGGTCGTATTATTTTGCTGGTAGTATTTTAGTGTCATTGTCATAAATGCATTGCGCAAAGGCGGACTCTGCCACACAAGGCCTAAAGACCCGCATCTTTCAGTACTATTTACCGTCCGGAATAATCCATCTTACCTATTGATCCTTCGGATAAACATTGCTTCAAACGAAGTGGAACGGTCTTCCTGCTTGCAAAATCGTACAGAAAACAACGAGGAAGATGTAACGCACTGATGATTTTATCGAGGTCCTGCTCGGCCATTGGTAAACAATTATTGCCGGCTATGTCGTTTTCCGAGAACCATTGCCGATATATTAAGCGAAACCGGCCATGGATTAATTGATTGCTGACTCTGCTGGGTTTCTTAAATGCTTTTTCCTCCGCGAGCCACGACTCCAATTCGTCCGGCTTGAGTTCCTCGTTGCGGAAGAAAACTTCACCAGAACCTGTCTTGCGTCCGATCAGCTTAAACAGCGCAAAGATAGATTTCTGACCTTACATCTGGAATCCATACGTCAAAAGCCCTGAACGGTATGGATACTTGGGTTGTCAAAGATATACGGCCCTGATGATATAGGATGTCGTCTAGGCTCATTGTGTGTTATAGGTGTAACAGGTGATGCGAGGCTCGCCACAGGCTAGCACCAATGAAAGCACGGTGATTTGACATGGAGAAAACACAATGTGTGTGAAAGGAGAGACCCCTCTATTCATTGGCAACGCATATCTAGGCTGCCATTCTATGGTCGCCGGTGCGGGGTAATGGATGTACTACATAGGAACGTTCAGCCTTGCATTGATGCCTACAGGCTCGTGTCAGCCGTCACCTCTGATGATCCGTTTGGGCTGCATAAAAGGCTCGGGCAATTCGTGACTGGTAACTACCCCACTTCTCAAGCGTTGTCTTTAGTCAGAATCCGGGCATTTGAGGACATAAATTATTCAACAAACATAAAGCAAGTTCAAAGACATAAGCAAACGATGTGTACCATTCGGATGAAAGAGTCCCCACAGGATATAATGGTTCCACTGAATCAAAATGCACTTCCGTCTCCGCGTCCTACATACCCGGTAAGTCAGCTGCTCATACCTTGCTACAGTCAATCCTTTTCTATATTGTTTCATACTGACCGTTACTGATGTAGGCCGCAAGCGCGTCTGTTACTCTGCCAATGTTCAAAACGCAAGCGGACTTTGAAGCCTGGAAGGAAGAAGTGCGGAAGAGGAAAGCCAGGGAGGGATTAGAAACTCGAATTGGAAGATCAGACACCTGAGGATAAAATAATTCCCATTTTACAACTTCTTCATCTGTTTTACAATGATGTTTGAATATATCTCACGGATCACCACGGTACATTGGAAGTGGGAAGCTAGGAGACATCCATAAGGTTCAGTTATAATATGCACGATGAAAATCACAGGTTCGCAGAATGCGAGGCGATTTCTACTGCTGCTTGCTCATTTATAGTAACGAATGCACGCAATAGGCGGTAAGCATGATTTGATACGATATTTTACTAATAACACCTTTATCATATGAGGCAGTCCTCTTTTCCCACAACTTACCTAAAGAATCCCATCGATGGCATATCCCAATGCGTATAGAAAAGTTAGGGAAAAACAGTAGTTAGTCCGTGCTAGCCGCCAGCGCATCTTTCTGGCTCATCCAAGAGGTCAATAATTCACCTTGCGGGCCAATTAATTATGTTCCATTCTTACGGGGACCACGAATAATTCAAGGGAAGCTGTGTGGGATCTGCACAATCATCTGTGCACCCACACCCAAGCCGCACTTTAGTACCTTGTAGCATCCACTGTTAATTCAACTGTGATGCGATTTACGGAGAAGGCCATTCAGCCATTGATATTGCACTTTCTATTCGATCCATAAGATACCTTATCTCACTTATGAAAAGTCACGGCAGGTAGTTTTCGTACAGGTGAGGACGCTTTACGAACAACAACGGGAATGCAAACCAGGTTACTTTTATAAGCGACTAAATGAAAAGATGGTTGATTGTACATACGCATTGTTAATGAAGATATAAAAGATTATATTGAAACTGGTTTCCGAACAGAAGTGAAAGGGGCCGAATTTTGCAGGGGACCAAAGACTTTATTGTTATTGGTACTTCTCGGCAAATAGCCACGTTAACGGATCCCAGGAATCTTTTAATGGGTCAATTTGATTCGAGGTGAGGGACTTGTGTGAAGGTAGATATTATTGTAGCCTTATTTCTCAGGCATGGTATCTGGTCCAGATCCGGCACTTGGGAGTCATTTTCATCAAGATAAACGTTAGGGCAACAGGTGGCCTGACACTAAGGTAAACCCGTAGAAACCACGCCTGGGCAATTCTATGCTCGTTAAAGGCGTTGGCACTAATGAAGCGATTTAGTGTTGCTACAGTAAGCCTTTTGCGGCCATGAGTATGATGTTAAAGAAGATAAGCGCGGGATGGTTAGTCCAATGGATAGAACAAAGGCCGTAGCTTTACGCTGGGGAACCCGGATATTCCTTGCTTTGGACGAATGTGGGTGTTATTGAAGGAAGGATTGACGTTCGGAGGTTGCCTATAATGTGGTCTGTAATCAGACCACATTATAGGAACTAAGTACTACAAGGGGAACTAGTATTGCGATTCGACGTGATCAGAAGTCGGAACTTGGAGATGGATGTATGTTACTTTGATGCCTGGAGCCTGCAGTACGTGGAATCTGATGGTGCTGTCTACCTCCGACCGTACAAGACAGGGGTCAGTGCAGGGGAGTAACGCAAGGGCTTACACGGCACTAACCGTTCATGACTCGTGTATGGGGTTGAGCACTATTGGGGGCTGGGGCGTCCTGGGGCGTAGTAGTCCAAAATGGTAAGATAAGTAATTAACCCAGGAGAACCACGTCCTGCCGCAATGGACAAAACGACGCGCTGACAAATTCCTGCCGTGCTCCACTTGCTTTTACCCAAAACCCGCCTGAGTCCATCGTTGTGGTACTGGCTTTGATCTTTCGTTCATTTTACCTTTCCAACCTCACAGCGCCATGTCTTCCATCGCAGCAGCACCGGCAAAGCCGGCAAAGCCTCTCGCCTTCATGGAAAAGCTAAACCCACTTGTTTCCGTGTACCGCCCATCATTGGCTTCAAACGCAGACAACCAACCTCGACTCATCATCATCTCCAGCTGGACCGATGCCAAAGACCTCCATATCGCCAAGTATATAACCAAATATCAATCTCTATATCCTGCCGCCCAAATCCTTCTTCTCCGGAGCACCATGAGCTGCATTCTTCGCCCATCGCAAATCGGTCCCGCCATGAAACCCGCCGCATCCGTCGTTCGCGCTGCATTCCAAAAACCAACCTCTTCTTCCTCACCACCTCTCCTCATCCACATGTTCTCCAACGGCGGCTCCTCCAGCATCGTAAACCTCTACTCGCAATTCGCCGCCACAGCAGGCCCGAACGACGACAAAAAGCTCCCCCCACACGTCACAATCTTCGATTCATGTCCCAGCCTGTTCCGCATCCCCAAAGCCATAGCCTTCCTCAGCGTCGGTCTTTCTCCCTTCCAGAAACTCATCGCATCGCCTTTCCTGCATGTCTTCGCCGTGTTCTGGATGGCTTTGATGGCGCTGGGGATTATATCCAGCTCGTTGTCTGAGTGGTACAAGGCGCATAATTATGATCCGGGAAATGCGGACGAGGTCCGGAGAGTGTATGTTTATAGTGCGCAGGATGAATTAATCAATTATAACGATGTTGAGAGGCATGCAGAGGTAGCGAGGAGTAAGGGTTTCCATGTCAGGTTGGAGAAGTATGAGGGGTCGGCGCATGTGGCGCATATGCGGAAGGATGAGGCGAGGTATTGGGAGATTGTTAGAAAGGCTGTCGAGGGATGAGAGTATGTGTTGTGGAATGTGATTCACTGGGTTGGTGGTAATCGCACAGTGGTTTTCTCTGGTTGCCGTATGTGGAAACATCATACATCTTTCTCGGATCACTTATAACTTCACTCATGAAATTATGCCACACTTGTAATCGAATACTCGATGAGAACTTGAGGAGATTTCCAAACCAACTTCTTCATTAGCTCCACGATAATAGCATTATTGAGAATACCACCCGCCACGGGAGAACCAAAAAATTCTACGCGTGTACACCAATCATGACGTCCAGAACCTTATTTTAACTGCACGGCATGTTTTATACGAGCAAGAATCCGAGATCTGAGGTGTGGTTGCATATTGTGTAGATCTCGTGGTAAAAAGTTTATTCCCACTCTTGCCGCATAAAGAACAATGCTCCCCGCTTAATTCTTAGACTGTAGTCATGATGAAACCTTTCTATGAAGTTCGCATTGAGGAGGTCATTCTAAGGTTGCGTATTAAGTGGCTATCTCAGAATAGGGTGGGTCTTGGGCATAAATGACCAGTAACTGTGGGCTTTTATGTATGCGCCAAGGCTAAGCTATCATTATAACATAAGTCTCGCACAGGAGCTATACGTCTCATTGTTATATAGAAATCAACCTGCTTTTTAATTTAGCGAATCGAATTGGAAAGAAGACAATTGGATCACTTGTAACTAATATCTCATCGCAGTACTTAGCGACAGTATGGTATCCACCTATGGTATAAACTCAAGCTCCATTCCCAATCCTGCAGTAATCGCCATTTCTACCCTAACTCATGCAAATCCAGCTTTAGCTTCGGGTGACGGCCTCTTCCTATACTGAACCTTTGGCCCTTGCTAGAGCGAGACATACGCACCCACTACCTGAAGCTGCTTGGTATTCCTCTCCCCTCACCCCCACTCAGGTTCCCCCTCTCTCAACGTCAACCCCGGCGTTTTCCTCAAATTAAAGCGAAGCGGCGCCCTAGCAACAACGAGCAGAATCTCCTCCAGCATCTCCTTCGTAACTCCCGCAGCCTCATCCACGATCCAGCGCTCCGGCCGGAAATACATGGATCTCCGTTGAGATCTACGTTGTGAGAGTCGCACCAGGGGACCGTGCCGACGATGGTTCCTGAAGGGTAATAGTCATCTAGAACTTCAAGACCACCCGCAAGGATTTCTCGGGGAGGTTCTCAGGGTTCAGACGGTACGAGACGCATTCCCTCATCGATGCATGCACGGAGATACGTGCAAACCAGAAGCTTTGGACCGTAAATTACATCTTCCGCTGTCTTAAATGTTGTTTGCAGCTCATAAACAAGTTTACGATAACACCCCGGCCCTCGAAGAAGATACCAGAATATACTAGCAAGACTCGCATTCATAGTATCGGACCCGACAATGATGAGTAAACTAGCTTCTGCGCCCAGTTCATCTTCCGTATATTTGGGGTGATCTGTGTTGAAATCCTGCGCTTTGCATATGAAGTAGAACATGTCTTGACTGCGCCGGTGCTCGGGGACGTCTTCTTGCTTTTTTGCATAGCTCTAGGTGTTTGCGTGCTGTCGAAGATTAAGTCGTTTAATCGTTGTACTGGTCATGGAGTGATGAGTTCGACGAGGCGGTATAGATCGCGGGGTTTGAGCCAGATGATTAGAGATGTGAAAGGCGAGCGGCACATATGTGTGTTTGAGATCAATAATCACTGGGAAACGCAGAACTTACTTAGGTAAAAGAATTTCAGGTACAGGATAATGTTATGTGCCACCTCCCTCAAAGGATCCTCACTGGGCTCCTTGACATTAAAGGTCCCCCATGATATCAAACACAAGATGATCCATTCTGTCACCCAGATTCACAGATGCAGACCACTCATTCATGCTATCATGTTCATCTAACAAAATCTAATGCCATCGATCAATATGCCGACCCATAAACGCCGAAACAGCAGTAATCGAGTGATCAGTAAATCACCGATTCAATATCTTCCGTCTCTACGCTTTTTCTGCAGGGTGAATAGTATTCAGAGTCACCTTCTCGTGAAAATTTTTGGTCAAGCCCACGTAGAAAAGTGCTTCGCTGGACATTGGACTTCATGCTGTAGATGGTCGTATGGGCTTCCGGGTCATGGAATAGCACGAGATTGGGCGCTACGCGGATCTTCTTGACGTGGATTTGGAACAATTGTGGCGTTTACCGCGAGCTGTGTAGTACCATGATGATATGTCGCTTGCTCGGGCCCAGATTGGGCCGGGGATGTATCGGAATGGGTGCAGGTAAATGTTGTACATTGCATTTGCGAGAATCCGAGCCTTGCATTAGTCTTTCAATTCTATCTTATGAAGATATTCAAGTGGTGCGGCGCGGCAGCGAAGAAGACGAACCACGATAGGCACTTGCCCGAAAAGCCAGAGTCCCCTTGCAGTGCTTAAGGATGACATAAATGTATACAAACTAGCATCAAACTAGGTACTGTATTCTCATGGTGTTGATACTTAAGCAGTCCTTCTTAAGGTTTGGGAACGAAAGTTGAGGGCTGGCTGACGATCCTTTGAAATGGAGCAGGCCTACAGCCCCAGTCTAGGTAGTGTAGGCAACGCAAAGAGCGCAATATATCCCGTGCTCAACGGTACTGGAAGACTAAATCAGGAAAATATATTATGTAGGCAATGGAGATTTCCCTATTTCGGAGACCGGGAGGTAGAATTATTCGGCGCTTCACGTGCTAAAAGGCAGCCCGGTAACATCAAGTCACGGGCGGGAGCTCAACTCCAAGTCCGAAGAAGTTAAAAGCAAACGCAAAAAGAGAAACCAGGTCTTCCAATATATCACCATGAGTCTAAATAGCATCGAACAAGCACTTGATCGGGGACATCGACAGTTTGTTACACAATTAAAACGAACCATTCATCTTATGCGAATACCGAATTGAGGACACGAAGACTCTCGTAGGAGGTAAATAAGACATTTCGGGAGTAACGATTGTGCACAGAGAAGCATAAATTTCAGCGGCAATCTCAGACTCTCAAGTGCTCCTTCTTGAGATCCTATTGTGAAATCGTCTCAATTATAGAAAGTTGGGCTGAAATCCCAAATGATGTTATGAAGTGGCAGCTGCGTGTAACACTAAAACTGGTGTACACGAATTTTTAAACCCCAAGTGTAAGTGAAATCTATCGCGACGTTAGCCGCTAGTGGTGGAAGGAGCTTTCCAGCGTTAATAGTAAATTAATTCTGCTAAAATTTCTGCTGAAATTTGCATATCGGGCGTAATCTCATATTCGCAACGATAGCTCTTCTTCGTGGTGGGTATCATGCGGCTATGTACTTGCATGAAAGTATAATAAGACTGCCGCTTGATTACCGTCTAGAATGGGCATATTCGACTCATATTGTTTACCCATGAATCATTAGTATGCACTCTCTACCCCTCTCATGTATTCTTGGCCGAAGTACAGCCCAGCCCAAGACTCTAAGAGCCAGTCATAGAGCCACAATACTCACAATGTAATACGCCAAATCCTTCGGTCTCACCCGGATACACCGCCAGTCTATACAAGTATTGCCATTCGCCTCAACCCGGCTTCAGTTGAGGTGATCTATACCACTTCAAGCAACACCAACCTTGCCTCGAGCAGCATGTTGGTGGCGCATGTTCAAAACTGTCCATGTTTGTCATAGTAACCGACGTCATGTCAGCACTTACGTTTAAAGGCCTCAGCACTTATGGTTTAAGTTTATTGGGCGGCCAATTCATTTAAAAGACCAGAGGTTCGCAATTACTGGGTTGTGTCTGTATTACGGTTTTCCTTTTGCGCAATTTTCCAATATGACGGTTCCGCAGGCTTCGATCCCGAACTTGATGCTACATGGTGCAGAACGCGAATCCATCAACGCACCGGATGTTGTCAAGAGCTGGCTTCAAAAACTACAAAAAGCGATTGACTCTAACGGTGCTGATCAAAGAGATGCGCTTTTTCTTGAGGATAGCTGGTGGCGAGACATTATTGCATTGACATGGGAAATCCGATCTTTACACGGAAACGACATTTCGGACTGCATCAAACAAGCCCATGAAGCCAAACTCAGCAACTTCAAGCCTGCGGAAAGCGGTGCACTGGTCCCGCAGGTGTCGGATATGGGCCCATTCACGCTTGTTGAATCGGCGTTCAGCTTCGACACGAAAATTGGCTCTGGTAAAGGATACGTTAGGCTTGCAAATACAGGGCCATCGGAGTGGAAGGCTTGGATCGTCATGACGAATCTACAAGAGATCAAGGACCACGAGGAGTTGTACAAGCTCAGTGCTGGCCCAAAATGGCCTGCGGCTGTGGATGATGCCAAGTACGAAACTGAGTCCCAGGAAAATCCGCGAGTTCTTGTCATCGGTGCTGGACAGAGTGGGTTGTCCTTGTGTGCACGGTTGAAGCAGTTGGGTGTACCTACATTGCTGGTTGACAAGCTCAGTCAGTAAGTTAAGATGAGTTTACAAACATCATTATTCTCAATGGCTGATAAACCATGTGCAGCGTTGGAGACAGCTGGAGATATCGTTACATGAACCTCTCACTCCATGATCCCATTTGGGAAAACCACATGCCATATCTACGCTTCCCGGAGACATTCCCAACTTGGATTCCACGGAAAGACATTGCTGACTGGCTGGAGCACTACCAATCCGTAATGAAACTACCCGTCAGCCTCGAATCCACCGTCACTGGGGCAAAATGGGACGACGCAGCAAAGCAATGGACTGTAGAGATTCAACGACACGGCTCAACAGTAACCATGCATCCCTCACATATCGTCATGGCAACCGGATATCACAGCGATACGGGACATATCCCAGACTTCGACGGCCTGAAAGACTTTTCTGGACCGATTATCCATTCAACGAAGTACACAACTGTCACGGATGTTCCAGATTGGAAGTCGAAGAAGTGGATCGTCGTTGGCTCCAGCGCAAGCGCCCATGATGTCGCGTATGATATCGCTACGCATGGGGCCGATGTTACGATGGTTCAGCGTGATGCTAATATGGCGTACTCGCTGAACTCAAAGGTGCATGTGGTGGGCGCGCCATATGTCAAACCGGGAATATCAACAGAAGATGCAGATGTTTTGGCTAGCAGCATGCCTTTCCCTGTTGCTATTTCTCTCATGGTTGGAGGAACGCAGATGTAAGCAAGCTTTTACAACTTCTGAGCATGGATATTTGCTTGGAAATGCAGTATGGCCAAGGCAGCTAATATGAACCTCCGCAGGATCTATCAAATGGATAAAGAGCTCCTAGACCGCGTTGGGAAGACTGAATGTATGTATTAGTCTTTCTGCACTCAGTTATAATTGTACTAAGAGAACAGTCAAATTCCTGAAAGGAGACGATGGCCGCGGCATCCTCCACCTCATCCTCCAAAAAGGCGGCGGCCATTACCCCGACCAAGGCAGTTTAGAATTGATCGCAGACGGAAGAATAAAAGTAAAGCAATGTTATGACGGCGTTCAACGTCTGACACCCAAAGGACTGGTGCTGGCTGATGGCCGTGAGGTTCTGGGAGATGCAATTGTTATGGCAACGGGATACGAGCATGCTGGCTACACGGCGAGAAAAGTGCTCGGCGAAGAAATTGCGAGCAAAAGCAGCTTCAAGATCAAGTTTAATAAGCAGAATGAGCTTCAAAGTGTAAGTGCTGTCATACTTCTTTCCTTTTTTGAGAATGAAGTACAGTTGCTAACTACAATTTGTAGATTTACACTTCAGCGGGGCGTAAGTATCCAACAGAATTTCACGTGGGATGTGACTAACCATGACATAGATCCTGGATTGTGGTACCTTTGTGGTTCTTTTGCGCTTAATCGTCCCGGATCGAGGAATTTGGCGTTGCAGATCAAGGCGGTGGAACTGGGACTTAATCCTGATCATTATAATCAGAAGCTGGAGGTGTAGGACGTTGAATTTTGCATGTATTAACTAGAGGGTAGACCTAGGGTTTTCTTCTGGCCAATCGCGAAATAAAGCACCCGCATAGAGGATAGATAAATGCACCCATGTGTGCCGAAAAGTTGCAACTGCTTAGATTCTGACCCGCTGATTTTGAGTCCTTTATGATTGACTATTGAGTCACTTCGTGTTGGAGTTCACTTATGCGAAATAAAGTTTTCTAATCATTAAAAATCTCGATAGCTCATTTAATATCATGCATCGGCAATTTGAAAGATAGGCCTCGAGTGAGCCGTGCAACTATTCCTGGAATCGCAACCGTCCGTATGGCTGGAACTTTGATTGACTAGAACATCACTCACGCAACCGTGAAAGTCGGTGCTGCACATATTGTATTTTTTTTTTTTTTGCTCGTTCGTTCTAGAGAGAAAGACCGCTGCAATGCATTCACATAAACCTACTTTTAACGCCCGACGCAATAAATTGAGAGAAAAACCACATAGAAAAAGAAATATGACATTCATGATTATGCCCAAATTTTCGCTTTGTGTTATACCGATTAGTAAATTTTCCAAAGGCGAAGAGCTGACTTGATGAAATGTTGAGCGCATTGGAAGCAGCGTAATAAAGCCTAGAAGGTGGGTGATGGCAGGAATAATCCACGAATCCATATGGAACCATATATATGCCAGTCGTCGTATCAATTCGTGTCTTCGACGGCGTTTTGATAGCGCAATTATCTGTACTATTGATTTACGGAGCCTTAAACTTCACGATGCTTCCTACGATATGAAGTAAATTCGGAGTGTTTCCCGCACAATGGACATCTTCCTCAAATATCTAACTAATCATCTGGGCATCCATTATTCCACTGTTTGTTGGCGGTGTGGATGGCGTGAGTGGCGTAGTGAACGACTTGTATTGTTACATTCTTGTTTGGATGGTAAGTATATGCAGATTCCACTTGGAATTCTATTCTAATCTTGTTATGTCGGATAGTCATACCTCATTGACAACAAGATGTCAATAGGTCAATATTTCGCTACTCATCCATGCCGCTAATTCCACGACCACAGCAACCCACGGAAGAAGCCGCAATGCAGTCGATTGCATGATCCGTCGCGAGCGCACACCGCACGAAATAGGTACCCAAAATACTTCCATTTGATAATTACTTTTCCGCGGCTTCTACCATTCCTCGCATTTCACTATCTATTCCGATTTTTCGCGAAGCTGGATAAAGAATACCACGGTTCACGTGCACCCAATGCAAGCGCCAGCACAGCAGCTTTCACACTTACTATATGCATGTCAAGACCAGAAAAGCATTTCTGCGCCGCCTCTTCAAGCGCGAGCTAAGTGGACGGAAGCATCTGCGTACCGCAACCTGCTGTGGTGATTGGCGAACTTTATTCCTAGTGTACAAGTTTAAGCGGTCGCTTTTTGTATCGTGGGGGGTTGCGGTTGGCCATGAGGGAATGGAACTGTTCAGCCGCACTGAGGGGCGCGGAGTGGTGGCGCAGCTAGCTGTGGTAGGTTTTACGCTTGCAGTGCCTTTTTCTTTGTTTTTTGTTTTTAGGGAGACACGTTACTGGAAGGGGTCTGGTTTAGTGTGGGGAGGTGTGGGTGGTGGTGGTAGTGGGTTGAGGGCCATGGTAAGGGAGATGAACGATGTCACGATGCAGCGATGGAGATACCACGCACGCTGTAAGTTTTGAGTGAACCAGTATGCGGTAGAAGTGTGATTTGAGAGCAGAAGTAGAAATTTTGGGACTGCATTCGAGAGAATGGCCTTTTCGCATGGAGGCAGTTTATGCGAAGTAGTATAGAAAATATACTTTCGAGAATATCAGAGGTGTTTTCGGTTTCGGATGCCTTTCTTCCTGTCTGGATTCGTTGCCGTCTTTGCAGTATTGCGTTGTGGAGCAATATATTCACTTATTGAAGATGCTCGGGATAGTGTCAGATTTCAAGATTAGAAACTCGTAGAAAAAGTAACAAACAACAAAAGTCTAGTAGCTTCATGAAAGAGCTATGCGACGTATCTTGACTTGAAAGACATGTTAAATTTATGTAGTAGTCGAGCAAAGTATTAAGATCACTGAGATATTCACTCAAACATCATTTAAATGAGTGCAAAGATGCATAAGTTCATAAATAATAAATTAAGAAATAATAAAGAAAATTAACTAATAGCAATAAGAAAGACGCCGAGATATGCTGCGCCGGCGTAAGAAAAACCCATAACTACACTGCTTTGCGCAACTAATGTACCCAAAAGCATACGTCGCGCATGATGGTCTAGAGGTATGTAACACGGAGATGTGCGAAATACTCAAGCAAAAAAAACATTAAAGTACAGTAACCAAACACCATGCTATGCGTCTATACATATTGATAACAGAAAGGCCCATCGATCGTAGAAACAAGGTTACCGAGTCTCTGCGCGGTGCTCAGAACGCCAAAGGGGACGCTGGTATCTAGAGTAGCGTTTGCGCTGGGAGGATCTGTTGCGACGATATTAGCATCCGCGTAACAATGAAGAAGGTGAAGATGGAGGAAGACTTACTGTTCTGTGCGGTGACAGTCCTGCCAGTCTGGAAGGTCCTACCCTTAGGATCGCGACTCTGCCAGATAGTCCAAACACGATCCAACATGCCATGATGCAGGAAAAAGATAGGGTCGCTAGGGCTAGCATACTGATCAGCCATCATGCCGCCGACGCCAAAGTGACCGCCAGCATGCACACCCAAAAGACCCTCGAACTTGAGGTCGAAAGACACGATGTCTGAGAACCCGCGGATCACATCAACAACATCAGTAGGCTTAGTGTTGTTATTCCACTCGGCGGAGAAATCGCGATGCAGACAGCGAGGATTATATCCGAAACCGTTGTCGGGGCCAGCAGGCAGCAGGGCAACGGGGCCAAGGTTGATGGTGAGATTGGCAAAGGGGCCGGATTCGATGCAGCCACCGCCCGTGCCGGGGTTGAGGAGCCGTGTCGATCCAAGCGCTGTGTCGTTGACTGGGCCGTGGGGGATCGCCTTGCCGTTGCTGCCCATGGAGTATGGGGAGCCGTCGAAGACGGGCGACTTGGTCAGATCGTCCCAGTTTAGGGTCCAGTCCCAGTAGGGCTGGCCGCCTTTGTAGCCGCATTCTTCACGGAGCGCCTTCTCGTACAGCCAGGTGAAGTATCGGTGCCATGTGAGAAATAGACCGCTGTGGTGGATGATGGGCGAGAAGGCAATGTGCATGGCGACGAAGTCATCGTAGCGGCTTCGTGCTCCAGGTACCTCATCAGGTGAGCTCAGAGCAGGCAACTCCATGAGACATTTGACTGAGTCAATGTAGTCCTTCCTGTCACTCGTGGGCATGGATCCCCTGGTGTCAGAGTTAGTAAGATGTTACAAGGCGAGCCTGATGCGTTGCGTAACTTACCATTCTCGGCGGTAAACAATCTTATCCGCCGTGCAGTTGTTTGCTGAAGAAGAACCATTCAAGGCTGCCTTGCGAGCAGTAAGAGTGCTGGCCACATATTCGTTGAGGTCTTCCTGCCAGAAAGCAATCTGGCGAGATGCTGCCTTCTGAGGATCAAAAGCTTTGTTGGAAGAATTGGTGCCAAAGGGAGCAGCCAAGGTAGCGCCAAAGGCAAGGCTGGACACAAGCCAAGAAGCAAGGGTGTGTGACTTCATTGTGTAAATTACTTAGATGTAGAGATGATGAAAACTTCCAATCAGTATGTCAAAGGATGATGGAAGCAACAAGTAGAAAGTGATCTATAGTATGAAGATGGAGGTGATGAGACAATCGACTGAAGCTCTCAGTACTTAAATACATCGAATATCAATCCTCTCTGGGGCCTAAACTGACCGAGTATAGCTTAGTAGGCGATGTTATCGTGAGGTCAACTAAGCTCAAAGGCTAAGCCTCCATGACAGTATCTGCCAATAAGACCTGAAAACGAAAACGAAAATCTAGACTCATGCTTTTGCCTCAGGAGCTTGAGCCTCACGCAATGCAGGTACGCCACTAATGCAACCTCACTATTGGCGATTCTATTTTGAATACCTGGGGTAGTGTGTTGATGGCGATGTCAGGCGAAGTGAGTGGTTGCTGGCGTTGGCGTTGGACTCAGCCAAATTACAGTACAGAGCATCTTAGGTACGTGCATACCAACTCGAACTTTACGAGGTGGCCCAAAAGAGCAACCTGAAAGGTGTACCTGTGGTAGTGAGTGGGCGGAGTTCTGGGCTGGAGGCCAGTGCCCTCTAGCCCCATTGATGACCACATTCACGGATGGCTATTCTTGACTACATCATTTCACACCTATTCCTCTTTCTCGAAAGCGGCTCTTGCGATTGGGCCACAGCTGAGCAATGAGAAGGGACGGCGGTGCGACATGTGTGGCTGTCAGCCACGCGAGGGCGGAGATTGTGGCTTGTTGAGCCCTGTGTAACCGGAGACTTTTTTTCAGCCCCAACCATGTGTTTGAAAACGAGACTAGACGAGATGAGATGGCAGGATGGCAGGCTGGTCAGCTCCGTACCTGAGATTCAGCCGCCTCAGGCAGCCCCAATCACTGCAGTTGGCACCTGCGCTGACGGGAGCTGCCTTTGACACTGACACTCTGGTAGCCGACCCTTCATTGATGGCGCTTCCAACTGCTTGCCTCGGGACGCTTGAACTCCGTGTGGCTTTATTTCCTATGGATCAAAGGTGGCGATGGGCAATCTGGACTGCGTTCTAGAAATAGTTTACATGTCTTCGCCAGGTTGATATCTTTGCATTTATATTCTCAACTCGCAGTTTGCCTGACAGCATCGACATCGACTTTCTACCTCGTTCATCCTTCAAAGGTCTCACCTTACACTCTTGTGTTTTGCTGTTCCAGCCAATTACACTCCGTTGTACCAATTCTCACTTGCTACCAAGCACTCCCACGTTTTCCACTCAACAATCCACTCGCCATGACTATGATCAGCGCTCTCTGCAGTGCGATGCTGTTGATCAGTTGTGCCTTGGGAGCACCAGCCTACGGTGGATATCCCACTGGGAATCCCAGCGCACCACGTTGTTCCACAAACTCGGGTGCTGACTGCGTCTGCCCTGCTGGCACCACCTACTCAGAGTCGGTTACCTGGGCCGTCGTCGGCGCTCCCGTCAAGGACGTTGAGGCTCTGATGAACGACTGTAAGTTCAAGCTTTTCTGGAGTGTATTGGTGGTAAGACGCTGATCATTTGTGTTCCCCACAGTCCAAAAGCCGGCCTGGCGCGGATCTTTGCCTTATGCGACAAAGGGCCCGAATAACAGCCCTGGCATTTCTCAGCGCACTTCGACTTACAAGACGCTGATGGGCACATTCAACTTCACTGAAATTGTAGGCTTTTCTCATCGCGCATCAACTGTAGAATAAATAGCTAATTTCGAGCTCGCAACAGCTCACCAAGCGCGAAATCAAGCAAGATGGCTCTTTCCTCCAGAAACTAGAGTACCTAGAAGCCGTTGGTAACTCAACTGGCAACCCATGGGGCGGGTACTGGATCACCATCTCAGGCGACTACATTTTCGGCGACGAGACCATGATTCGATGGAGCACCTATCTCTGCTCCCGCGGCGTGGTAAACGGTAAGCCTAATCCCTGCTTCCCACGAGGGAAAAGAAAAACAAAGACATTTGCCTCTTTTTCCTCCTTTGTTCACAAAAGCTGACTATTGGTTGCGAAACAGACTGGGCCAAGCTCCACGAGTTCTCTTTCAACAACGTGCTCAATCTGTTGCAGCCCAAGATTACGGGGCACAATGTTGCGCCCTTCTCCGTGCCAAAGGCGTTTTCTTAGAAGGTGTGGGGGTTTGATGTTAAGCATTTGTTTGTGGCGTTGGTGGGGGCCAAGGGTGTTTTGCGTAGAGCTTTAAATAGATACTTTAATTCATATCTTATTCTCTTTACATCACTTAGCCAATTGTCTCTGAGATTCTTGTGATTATGATTGCTGGACAATGACCTTGCAATGTCTTGGTGGCCTTTGGGTCTGAAATGACTTATGATGGTTTCTAGCAGGCAGAGAGCTTTAGGTCGCAACTTACGAATTTCGTAAAATAAAATAAAGTAAAATAAAAACAAAATAAAACAAATTCCCCAATGTGCGTCCGATAGGACTCAGCAAAAATAATCTCAATTCCATACTTGATGCCTAGCTGATAATCCCCACAAATGACTCGCAATGGTAGTTCACATTCAGTGCCTCAAATGACTACTCACGATACCCATGATACTTGCCATCCAGGTGGCAAATCCCCAGATGGCTACCTAGGACCCAGAACAAAGGATCCCAAGCATCATCCTCGTGTGCAGGACCCAAAAAGCGAGAAAGAGCCCCAACTCACCACCATGGGTACCTAGCAGGCGGAGCCTCCAAGGGACCCAAGCAGAACCCCAACTAACAAGACAGAGCCCCAAGATGGCTTGCAGAGCTGCCATGGACACGATAGAGCCACCAACGACGAGGTCGTATGCAATGTACCACGGATCACCTTGGACGCAGAGCCTCAAGTGGCGGTCTTGACTGCATCGCTGCAAAAGGACTAACGTACGCAAAGCCACAGCTACCTTTGGCAAGCAGCTCGTATGCAGGGCTGGAAAAGGCTTAGAAGAATAACCCAAATGGCTACCTGAATACCATGAATGCAGAGCGTCCAATGGTTACCACAGGAAGCAGGCAAGCCACAGGGTAGCAAGTACCCAGCTTGTAAGCAAAGCCCCAATATGCTAAAACAGAGCCTCAGAATGATCCGCCACAAGCCCCCCCGTTTCTTCCGGGTCGATCATACAACTGGCTAGCTAGATTTAGCAGCACAGCGGACGGGTAGGGCTGATGACTGGCTGAAGGGCACTAGCCACCGTGCCATCCTTGGTGGCTATCAATTGTGGTGGCTGGAGTTTTGCAGCGCCCAATACGGCCAAAACGCCAAAGCGCCAAGGGTGATCGGACAAAAGCTTGTTCGCCTACGACTGCACTGCTTATGGCGGACATGATGCGACCGACCTGACTGGATCTATCACCCCATGTAACTTACCTTACACAATTTTACGGCGTTCAGTTCAGGGACCAGATGTAACACAGCAGACAGCCAGATTCCTCCCACTCACCGGTTCCCGCAACATCGATATCCCTCCGTAATTTTTGTGTAACATTCGTCAGCGGCACGGAACCGCTCCGCTTCAGCTCCGGACGCCTGTTCGGTCCTGACTATACCGAGTAATTGCTGCGTGCTGCTGAAGCTTTTGGAATTGACATGTCAAAGACATAGCCCCATGAGGCCGTGCTTTTGCGGGCGTGCTGGCGTGTTTGCAGTGCAGTGCGGTGCGGTGTGGTGCACTCCAGCCCTGGCTCAAGCTCAGGCTCCAATTTGGGATCTTGCGCTTTGTTCGCTTTTCGTTTTTTGACACTGGCTGTCTCTCGACCCCAATGCCACTGTACCAAATAACAGCAGTGGGAATAGGTACTGCGGCCCTAAAGCCGGTAGCTGTAGTCGTAGCGGGAGTAGTAGCTGTGGCGGTGTCGAGCTGAATCACATCCACAACCACATCCCACACTATCTCCTACCATAGGCAGCGTCTCATTCACCCCCACAAGCCTCAACGTGCTGTAGTTACTTCGTATGTGGCGGTCTCTCAGCGTGCCTAGTCTGCCTTGGTCCAAGATACGGTGAAAGTATGGTGCGATATTGTGCTCGATTTAGAAATCGGGGCCCTGCGGTGGTACACTGGTACATGTGCGGGTAAGCGTTGTGGAGATATCTCACCGTCAGCTGGGCGCTGATAACACAATATACCTACAAGCGGAAGTGATATAAGTCGAATGGTGTTGCACATCTTAGCCATCACAACAACATCCTGTAATCAACTAAGAGTGCAAGATACAGATAGAAGCTTTTGCACATCTCATCTCTCTTTCGCTCTGAAATTGTGACTTCAGCGTTATACCCACCTACTTTTTATATATATCTCTTGCAACACAAACACAGTCACTGTTGTTCATTTCAATTTCAACTTTTGTCTTGTACAACAATGTCTTTTGTTACTATACTCCTCCTCTCACTGGCTGCTGTAGCCTACAAACTATGGCTGGCTTTCAAACCCACAAAACACACCGACGGCAGCACTTCAAAGCTCAAGTTTCTTGAAAGGCGCCACGAGACTGGAGTAGCATTGGCCAAACTGGTTGAGTGTGATGGGGCTGGTAGCTGGCCGCCAAAAGCCGTCCATGGCGATTGGCCCAGCGAGCTTCTCCCGTTCCACGAGATCTACTTGGAGATGATCCCACTCTTGTCTTCGGGAACCCCGTCACTCGACGACAATGTCAACCGAGAACGCTGCAATGAATTCCGCTCGCTCATGTCCAAGAAGCTCACCGAGCGTGTTGACATGGCTCGCGTCCACCAGCTTCTCTCATCCATCGAAGCCGGCAACTGGAGCGGCTGCACACGCGAAGCATACAACGGCTTCTACTGCTGCATTGGTGTCTTGCGTCACTCATACCGCTGGGCCATCATGCCCATTGTCAAGGTCGTCCAGGAGGAAAAGATTGTCAACTTCCCCTCCCAGCTCGACATCTCATGGACATACCTCCAGCGCCACTTCGGCGTCGAATCCGACAGCGGCAGCAACACATCCAACGTGCTCCTCAACTACACCACCAGCGGCGATCGCGCCTACAAAATCAACATCGACATCTCCGAACAGGTGACATCTACTGAAAACGCCTTCTTCCGCATGTTCTATGACGTCGAAGTCATGGCATATCCCATCTACCAAAGCATGGTCAGCGCCAACATCGCCTTTGAGCGCGGCCGCAAGCAAGAATGCCTCAAGCACATGCAAGACATCACCACCCAGCTCCGCGAACTCTGCCGTGTCTTCTACCAAAACCTAGTCGAAACTCGGGTCTCCAAGGGCGTCTGGCTCAGCTACTGCCAGGGATTTCAAGCCTGGGGCGCGGGCCGCATGATTGACGGCGAGTTTGTAGAGTTTGACGGCGTCTCTGGCAGCCACAATCTGTGCTTTATGGTGATTGACGCGTTTCTCGGCATGAAGGCGTACATGAGCGAGGAGAATCAACGGCGGTACGTTCCTAGGACGCAGCGCGAGATGATTGCAACATTTCGGGAGAACTCGTTTTTCGAGCGGTTGCAGGCTGGCGATGCGGAGGACAAGGAGATCTCGGAGCAGTTTGGCAAGATTATTCAGCATTTGAAGGTATGTTTTATTTTGCGCGCCCTGTCGGAAAAGACGTGGTTTGCTAACGTAATAATTCCAGGTATTCCGCTCTGCACACAGGAACCGTGTAATGCCGTATCTGGCACAACCAGCTCCAGAGCGCATGATGATGACGGCTGGAAAATCTTTCAATGAGCCTAGCAATGACGCTGCACATCTTAAGATCCTGGACAACATGCTTGTCTCGCGGATAAACGCGACGATTGCTATAGCGAGCAAGTTGCTTGCATAGCTGAGTCAGATGAGTTTTGTTTTTAATAAAAATTTGGGTTTTTCTGGTAGAGATAGATTATTCATATTGTCTTGCTTTTTACGGAAAGCGTAGATTGGGTACTACGGTTGTATTGGTTTTTGGGTGTTTGGGATAATGGTTTATGACATAGCACTTCAGCATTAGATGGCACGTATATCATGGGCATTTTTATTTATGAAATACATTTCAATTTTTAAAGCAATTCAACTCTGCGCACATTTTCTGCAGTCAAACTTTGGTCTTCACTTGTTCTCTACTTGGTTGGCACAATAAAATAATAACTACCGTACAATTCGCAAGATGACGTGAACATTGGATTCCAAAGCATACGGTCTCCAAATCCATACAAATGCAAGTCCATGCGCGGATGATTCCGCACACTTGGCTGCCCAACGATTCAGGCAATAACTAACAGGTACTGGCTAATTTGCGGGTCAAGAATACGGTCAAGAGAAGAACGGCCATCAGCCAGCAGCCAGTGGGCCAGCGTACATCGGACGTTGTACAACTCACACGCCACGCGCCCCAAGCATAAGCTTAGTCGACTAAGCGTGGTGGGCTGAATGCTGAAAGAAGGCCTGCCACGGTCTTAGACCCTCAGCCCGCATGCAGCAGCACAACACAACACAAAACAAAGACCCCATTGCGCCCCCACGTTTTCGTGACACGGGCACGGTTACGGCAAACGGTACGGTACGGTACGAATTCCAGGCCCCGGTGGTTTGTGCTTGCGAAGGTTTCGGCTGTGCTGTGCTGCAGTAAATACATGGATTGGATTATCGATCGCATCAGCCCAATGCGGCTAGACGGCAGGCCAGCTGAGGCTCATGGGGGAATTGACACTACCCTAGGGTGCATTTCAGGCAGGCTTAGATGGTAGACTAGTTTTGGGTCTATGCGTGGGCGTAGTAGCACCAATGTTCTTTACTTGTTGGAGGCTTTGTTTGGGTGAGTGAAGAGTAGCTGAGTGAGAGCCCCCAAAAAGGGACTGCCTTGCTCAATGGGGCTCTCTCCAAGCCACCGCCTCATACATACATCTATTGATACCTACCTACGGTACGAGGTTTTCCCATCTAGTCTCGCTTTCGTTCGTGGCTTCTATTTGCCTTCGCCACAATTCTACATATTACCTATGGGATAGGTACCTGGTCAAAAACAACGTGGCTCACCATTCTCTACTCTCTATTTTCCCTTTCCTACTCCCTTTCCCATTTCCTTTCTCTTTTTCTCGTTTCGGTTTTCCTTTCCACTGTGTAGCCCACCATGGCTGCCAACACTCCCGCATACCCGTCGCGGGCATTCAGCTTCCGCGCCATCGCAAGAAAACCACTACGTCTCCCCAGCCGCAGACAATGTCCCAATCTCTCACCCGACCTCAATGCCGAATACTCAACCGACAGCGCAACACACGACATACTCGAGGACATGGACGACGAGACTCCGCTGATAGAGCGACAGTCCTGGCTCAACCCACTCGACAGCATCATGCCCGAGAACGCGAACCAGGATTGGAAAAACCCATTTCCCACAATACCTGTACAAAGCCCAACGAACTTCACAGCGAGCAGCGCATTCCTTGCGGGATCTTGCTATCCGATGCCGATTGCGTATCCAAAGGATCCGCTGTTGCTCAGTCGTGATCCCAGGTTTGAAGTTACGTGGGCGGCGGACGGGTCGGATATGCCGAAGAACTGGCCAAGGTGGTACCGGGCGACGATATTGACGTGTATCTCGTTTGCGACGCTTGTAGTGTGAGTAAAATGTCTACCTCTTGATCCATTGAATGGTGGAAATACCTTTTACCATGCCAGTGCTAACACTCTCTCCCAGGATCATGACGTCCACCGCATACTCGCCCGGCATACCGGGCATGATGGAAACATTCGGCATAACAAATAGAACGATACCAATCCTCGGCGTAACAACCTATCTGTTTGGCCTCGCCCTCGGTCCACTCGTCCTCGCTCCTCTGAGCGAGATTTACGGACGACGACCCGTCTACATTGTGTCTCTGTTCTTATTCTCAATCTTCTTGATTCCGAGTGCCGTAGCGCAGAACCTCGAAACAATCCTCGTGACGAGATTCTTTGCGTCGTTTGTCGGGTCCGTGGTTATGTCTGGCGCGCCGGGAACGTTGGCAGATATCTGCGACGACGAGAATAGAACGCGGTATCTTTCTATATGGATTCTCGGCGCGGTTAATGGGGTATGTTGTTATATCTCTCCCACGCTACATTACGAATTAAGAATAAAACTGACTGGATTTAATAGCCGGTCGTCGGACCTATTTTCGCGGGCATCATTTTCCAGTATGCGGGCTGGAGGTGGATCAGCTGGTGGCTTGTCATCCTTGCTTTCGTGTCCACCGCCATGATGGCCGCTATCAAGGAAACAAACGGAAACGCCATTTTGCGCGCGCGCTGCAAGCTTCTCAAGACCGTCGATGGACGGTTCTGGACGAAGGCTAGTGCGGGTGAAAAACTCACTATATTCGATCGCTTGAATGCTTCGATTCGCCAGCCTGTGGTCATGATTCTGACGGAGCCTATTTGGTACGTACTCATTTTTTTTATGTATTTTTTTACAATTGTTTGGAATTTTGTGTGTCGTTTGCAATAAAACTAAATATTTCTCCGTAGCACATTCTGGGATATGTACGTCGCCTTCGTATACGCCATTCTCTATCTCTGCATCGTTGGCTACCCGATCGTTTTCTCGCAAATCCGCGGCTGGAGTCCCGCAGTAGCAAGTACGTATTCCCCATCTCGAACCCCAATCCCAATCCAAACGCTAACTCAACATCCAGGCCTCCCCTTCCTCTCCATCGGCCTAGGAAGCTGTCTCACAGTATTCGTCGAACCCCAAATCCGCAGCATCTCCAAGAAAATCAGCAACTCTCCAGAAGGCTCCGCAGACTCAACACTCCCTATCATCCTCTTAGGCGGCATCTTAATCCCCATCGGCCAACTCCTCTTCGCCGTCTCCGCTACGCCGCCAAATTCCGCCGTAGTGTCCATCCTAGCCGGATTTCCCCTCGGAATCGGAAACATGCTCATCTTCCTCTACGTAGCTAATTACCTCGCAACGACATACAAGGCGCATGCTGCGAGTGCATTGGCGGGACATGCATCGATGAGGTATCTCGGTGCAGCGTTGTTGCCGTTGCTGGCGCCGGTTATGTATGGGAAGTTGGGGCCGTTAGTGTCGGGGTTGATTTTTATGGCGATTTTGAGTGTGCTGGCTGCGGTGCCGATTATGTTTATGAAGAAGGGGGATTATTTCAAGCAGAGAAGTGCGATGGCGCATGGTGTGGAGGTCTGTAGGGAGAAGGGTTGTAGAACATCGTAGGGTGTGTGGTTTTTGTTGATGATACCCTCGTATATATTTTTGGGTTAGAGGTGTATATATGTGTTGTAGAAGGCTTTTCTTATTGCTATGATGATAAATAATTCAATGAATGGTTTTGCTTCATTTTGACCAGAACAATGGTATTCTACTGGTATCCTACGACGCTGCGAAGAACCAGATTCAAAATAGTGGTAATAGACTAGTATCCCACAACTCTTCGACGACCTCGATTCAAAATCCAAGAATGCGAGATTCCGCCAAACACCACAACTCCACACCAAACACAACATAATCCTAGCAATATCTCGCGCACTTCGCTCTTTCCACAACAAGAAACCAGGCAGAAAAGCGAAATCAGGTCCAAGTAACACACATATGACTCGTGTGGCGCAGAAGGACCCGACCCGCCCACAGATGACGAGATCCTTCACCACCCTCGCATTCATTTCCGCCCACCACCACCACCACCACCGCCATATAAATGAAACCACTCTAAGACACACGGATGACGAAGAGCTAAGCCAAGCGGAAGCAAACGGGTGTAACAATAATACATACGCGACCCGCAAAGTTAGGCAGAGAGATAGATAAACGCATGTGCTTTCGTATTGTTTTCGTTTGCTGATACGATACATCATCTTTCGGCGTCCACTTGATCCGGAGTATTGTTTTTAGAATGTTGCCACTGGGATGTGTGGGTCTTGGTATCAGTCAATATCACACAACATGATAACGTTGGGATGCTGGGATGGGTAGGGTGTGGTTGCTGCCTCGGATTGATCTTGATCATGATGTGATTGCCTCCGCGTGTATGGGGTTGCTTTTATTGGATTTGACCTGATTTGCCATGATGATATCCCAGTATGAGTAGTCGGCAGTGTAGGTAGTATTTTCTTGCAAAGTTGAAACAGGTCTTGGATCAGCTGGGATTTTGTACATGTTTTAAAGTTTGACTTTTCGTTGTGGAGGTTAGTGTTGAGTAAACATAATGAAATTGCGGCAACCCGACGTGAGTATGGCTTCTCCACCTTTTCTGCACAGTAGAATGCGTAATTGATAAACTTGATGTCTGCCTTTTAAGCATTATGGTGAGGGGCAAGCTACTTGACATTGTTGAGTTCGCATGATGGCTCTTTTTCAGAAGCGACCCATGTGATAGTGCTACATCTTGCCGAAGCGCAATTGGATTGACATGGACTTGGTGATACGTTTTTATGCTTACTGGGTCGAGCATGGTTCTCATGGCTATCAGACTTAGACACAGCCTAATAATTTCTTTGATGACCGCGAACTGTTGTGTATGTGGAGTACTGTGTTGTTGCATTCCCATTAAGTGCATGAAAGATGCAACCTTCAAAAACAACACATGGATTGCATGAATATCACGCATTTTTGGTAAAGTACATCTTTTTGGCACAATTCATACACATCAGTCACGTGTACCATGGGTGGGTATTATGTCAGCATAAAGCGACCTCCAGTGCTCTCCACTGCGCCTCCTTCATCCAGCCAACTTTGCTGCCTTCAGCTTCTTACAACTCCTCACGATACGCTCAGTGCCGTTTTTACGTACATCCCGTCTTCGTTTCCAGTTTTCGCATCGCACATTGTCTTGATACCCTAAGTTTGTCGTTTTCTTCTTGCCCCATGCTTCGGCAGTCGGCATGGCCAATTACAGTGATACGTTGGGTGTGACGTCGTCGGAAGGAAAGGGAGAGCTATGCGATAATTGCCGGAGAATAGATTTCTCTCGGGCATTTGCAGCCCCAATCCCATCATTTTGTGGGCTTAATTCAAGCAGTCAACCCCCGAAGAACGGCGTAATTTCAAAACTTGATCGCTTTTCGAGTTCTTGTGAACTCTGCAGGGAGTTCAGTCTCTCAGTCGCCAATCTTAGACAACAATTTGATGTTTACAATTTAGAGGCGATCCCTTTCCCCACATTGCGCTACAAACCCACCCACATCTTGTCTCTTGTCGATCAAAAGCGTGCAGTATGGCTCCAGCCTATGCCCTGTGATGGTTTATCATTGCATGGTGTCGAACTTAGTACGATTGCCTCGAAAGCTGAGGTTAGCGGCTGGACCGCCTGTTGCCTCAAGACTAATAATCCGGGGATGTTTCGACCCCGGCCAATCCCGGAACTTTTCAATGTTGATCTCGCTAAGAAATGGTTATCATCATGTATAGAGTTCCACGTTCGCTCATGTGACGTCTCTGTATCCGTGCCTGGTCTGATTCTCACTGACTGCGAAACCCGACAGCTGTGTTCTGGTCCACAACATCCCCCATACGTCGCCTTGAGCTACGTGTGGGCAAAGTCAGTACCCGGCGATTTGAACACACCCGCAAATTCCACTGTTGATGCTCAGACGCATCTTCCGCCTGAAGACAACCTGTCTCAAGTGGTCAAAGACTGCATTTCTGTTACCCGGCAACTCGGCTTCCGCTATCTTTGGATCGACAAATATTGTATCAATCAACGCGATGCTGCCGTAAAGAAGGCGCAAATAAACAGCATGGATTTGGTGTACAAGGGTGCAGAGCTGACCATTATTGCTGCTGCTGGGGAAGATGAGCGACATGGATTGCCTGGAGTAGGAGGTCATAGACGTGCTCCTCTTACAGTTGATATAGGTGATTTTACTATAACACACGTTCCGACCGAGCCATGGGCCGTAACTATGACCACGAAATGGGCAGAGAGAGCATGGACCTTTCAAGAAGAACTTTTTCCTCGCCGCCGATTGTATTTTTCTCAAGGCCAGGTGTGCTTCATTTGCCATGAAATGCTCTGCTGTGAAGCTCTAGGGGGAGCGGAGCTTGCAAAAGACGCACGAGATATGGAGATATACTCCTTGGCCTCACTCAGAGCTTCTAATCTTGATAAGCTTATTTACATGGCCCAAAGCATGGCGATTAAGAATACTCCATCATCACTAGATGGAGACGACCGTCTCCAAGGATTACAGTATCTCATCCACTTATACAGTACTCGGCAACTCACTTACGATTCTGATGCATTGAGGGCCTTTGCAGGAGTCCGTCGAGTCTATGAAGAGGGGGAATTTCCGATCTACAACATACAAGGACTTCCCGTGATATTATTTATAGATAACGGGCTTAACTGCTCTTTGAGGAACCTTGTTCCTTCACTTTGCTGGTACCACTATGGGCCAGATAAACTCCGTCGTAGGACCGACTTTCCATCGTGGACCTGGGCTGGCTGGACTGGCACAATCATTTTCCCCACGAAACAAAACATCCCTCTTGAATTTGAGGTAGACCCGCGATCCATAATCTTCGAATACAAAGGCGGCTATAAGGCGACGTCAGAGGAGCTAGCAGAAGCCCTCACTACACTACATATAAAGAGCCAGGATAAACGCCACATAAATCCCTTCATACAGATTGGACATGCTCTGCCAACTACAGAAACCATAATAAGGAATTACACCGTCCCAAAGGCAATATATTTGCATGCTTCATTTTTCAATGCGGAACTCTTCTCTTTTTCAGACCCATCTAACTGGGAGACTGGTTGCTTCGCAGGCAAAAAGCTTGAAGTCAGATCCGGTTCATCAGAAATGTATATGCCATTCAAGCCGCTCTACTTCCTGGAAGAATTAGCATCTGGAACTTTAGGTTGCATGTTGCTTCGCATCAATGAACGGAGTTGGACTCAAGCATACCTCTTGCTGATTCAATGGCACGGAAGAATGGAAGCGCACCGCCTTGTGGGGATAATAGCGACGAACAAAGACAATGTTCCATTTGACTTAGACACGCTAATGGCGCAGGCAAAATGGAGATATGTAAAGCTAGTTTAGACATCAAAATCTTGCCCAGCCTCCATTCAAATTCTACCTCTTCACAGCCTTCAATCGCACCCACAGCGGGCCCTTCTCCCATAGCGCATAAGCCTTCTGTTCCTTAATCCAATCCCGACTCCTCGCCTCATCGAGCTCAAGGTCAAAATTCCAAATGATCTTCGAGAGTATAAGCCGCATTTCCGAATATGCAAGGTTCCTTCCAATGCAATTACGCGGGCCAACGCTAAACGGTACCCGCGCGGCACGATCATCGTTTGCGAACTCGGAGGGCGGATTCGGTAGCCAGCGCTCTGGGACGAAGGATTCGGGGAGGTGGAAGTTGGACGGAGAGTGGTTGGCGCTGTAGGGTTGGAGCATCACGGATGTCTGTGTACGGAGGGTTAAATTAGGTGAGATTTGGGAAATGGAAGAATTAGAGAGAGGTGCAAATAGGAAGACTTACACCGCCAGGTACCCATTTTCCAGCTAACATTGCACCCCCAGATGGAACTAAGCGATGTCCCTGGTGCGCAACTGGTGGATAGACACGAAGTGCTTCGTCGAAGACGGCCAACATGTAGTCTAGCCTGTTGACACTGATAAAGTCGATCTCTTTCTCACTTTTGAACGAGCTCCGCACTTCATGTGCAAGTTTCTTCATGACATGCGGATTCTTGAGTAAGAGATACGTTGTCCCAGAAAGCAACGTTGCTGTCGTCTCACTACCAGCAAGAACCAGCAAATCAGCATTACGAGTCATTTCTTCCTTTGACAGTCCCGTGCCCTTTTCAAACGAGCTTTTCTCGAGGACAGTGTCCCAGAAGTCTCCGCGGCCAGTACCGAGTTTGATGCGGTGCTCTATTTTCTCTGCGCTCCGCGCGAGGTTGATGCGACGCTGTTCGAAGAGTCGTTTTGGCGTGATATACGGTAGTAGCCAAGCAATATTATACCTCTGCGCGACGGTTATAAACACCCCAGCCTTGACATTCCCGAAGATGGCTTGAATCCAGGGATCGTTGCGTTTATTCTCCAAACAATGAAACGACTCGCCGAACGCAAGGTCACCCAGGATATCAAAAGTCGTCCAATTAAACCACTGTACAATATCAATAGCTTGCGTGCCCTCACGAACCGTCTCTTTAAGCCCGGTGACCAGACTATCAACATAAGACTGAACCCTCGGCTGCATTTCCCTAAGCCCTTTCTCGCTGAAAGAATGACTTAATAGCCTCCGCGCTCTCCCGTGGTCCACTGCATGCGCACTCAATAGATTTCTAACGCCATTCGGCGGCGGTATGTACTCTCTACGATCTTTATCGAACTCGGAGAAGCCTTCCGTAGCGGGGTTGTGGTGTCCGAGAATCGGTTTCACGACGCTGGAATCGGTGTAGGAAAGATTGTCGGGCGCAACGCGTACGACGTGGCCGTACTTTGCGTGGAGATCGGAGATTACGACGTGCCAGCGGCCAGAGAGTCGGGCGCGGGCCCAGGGCAGGCGGTATGCGCGCCAGAGGAGAGGGCCTGGGTAGGAGCGGAGGGGATGGAGGGTTAGGTTGTAGAGGCCGAGGAGAAGGATCTGGGAGGGCGTTATCCGCCTGTACCTTGTGTTACTGTTCATGTGTTACAAGGTGGCTTACGTATAAAACGAAACTGCCGACGAGAAGTGCGATACCTCCCCCAAGAGAAACCTGTCGGTCCGTGCAAAAAAGTCCAGCCATCTTGCAACGACTAAAATATGAAGACGACAAAACTCTCGAGTACTTAGCACCGCAGCTCCGCAATATATTAAATACTCCACACCCCGCATCAGCACGCTAGCGTAGTTCCATCAGCCTTTGTACTCCGTAAGCGCTAACATTCATCAAGACCTCGACACCTTACGCATATTCCTCTTTTCGCATTGTGCTGATTGGCCAAGACATTTGATCACCTTACATTTCAACGGGAGGATTCGCTGCATGACTCGCTAGACGGGGGAAGCTAACAGCTGGCTGGCGTTGCGATTAACTGTTTGGGTCAAGGCCTTGGTATCCTTGCTTACTGTGGGTCTTCCTATTCGTAGATGGAACTATTGCGGAATATTACTTGAACTGTACATTGCCTTCCCCCCCCCCCCCCCGCAGTGTATTTGAGCAGATTTGTTGTTGTGTAATGCGGTTGATGGGATTTTGATACTCTGTGTAGATAAATGTTACAGTACATTGTCCAAGAAGTGATTCGAAGCCCTGTGCTGAGAGGAGTGCGGCCTGACCGCGGTATGACTCGACTTCTGTCGTTCAGAAAATCACCCCTTGTGGAAGAAGAGGAGGGAGCTCAGACGAGGCGATTATCTGATAGCATTTCATCATGTTAATCGTACTGGGTGTTGATTTGACGGGAATACCAAGTCAAGTAATCTGTCCGAGCATACAGCAGGACCTGTATAGAACGCCAGGAATATAATGTGAATACTTGATTTCTATTGCAAGTAAGTAGATTGAACTTGCGCAACGTGCTATGTACCAATTATTCACCATCTCCGAAACCAAATCCCTCGAGTGTCCAAGAATTATCTCGTGTAAAGATGACGGATACCATGGGTACTATGTAGGGAAGCGACCCAGTCCAGAAGCGAATTTCGAATTCTTGACTTCGAAACACAATGTAGAAATGCACAACGCTTAAGGATAAGCCGCCTTTTGGCAGATGAAGTTAACTTCAATGAAATGGTGCATTGAGACACTGGTAGTATTTTCTAACATCATTTCAGAATGCTTTCAGGGGTATATTCTCAATGCATCAGTAGAATTCAAATAGAGAGATTCATTCATAACTTTCAAAAAAAAAAGATACGTTTCATGGGGGATCTACTTGCATTGTGTATGGAAGAATTAACTCTCTAACAAAACTTGATATATGGGTTAGCGAGAACATGGTATTGTTTGTTGAACATAGCATATGGAGCGTCACCTAAATCAATAACTAATGTTATCATCTCTAATGGAATGGACTCGCCGCAAGTATCAGTGGGTTATGTAGCAGTGTAGCACGAACACTGATCCATTTCGCGCCTCACCGCTGCTCCTCTGGCCCTATGTCTCTCTTAAAAGCTCAAATTGATCATACCCATGGTGAGCTCGAGGGGGTCACAGGCGAACGAACCGTTTTGTTTTGATGTTTGCTCGAATTCACCATCACCCAAGCTTTCACCGCGCCAGCACCTAGGCAATCGGCCGCCAGACTAATCTCATCAACACACAAGCAACAACATCCCCTTCAACTAACCCCAACTCCCCCACTTCCCTTACACATCAACTTCTTCTCTTCGTTAGCGTCACCACCCCATCCACCCACCCAGTTTTCGCTCAGCATCAAGACAACACCCACGATGAGCGAGGCTGCAGAGGGCTCCCGTCGACAAACGCGGGCCATGACACGTGCCGCCCAGCTCGAGGAGAGGCGTCTGGCCTGGGTGGAGAGGCAGTCGACTCGAATGGTTACGCGTGCCATGACTCGAGCCTCTATGGCTGGAACGCAAGATGTTAATAGAGAGGTGTCAGTGATCCCGGACGTCGAGCAGCTCGGAGACTCGGCCAGCAACAAAGCCAGCTGACATCCATCCTAAGACCTCAGGTTGATGTCACCTCTGCGGCGAGTGTCGTGATTGATCTCACGGGAGACGATGACGATGGCGATAACAACAGCAGCAACGACTCGGATGAAGAAATGGAAGATGCGCCACAAGACGACAATAACCCCATCCTCCAGTTCATCAATGACAACAGATCTGTTGCCCCTGAACCTTCCCCCGAACCAAAGGAGCCAAAAGAGCTCTGTGCAGGCTGCATGAGAGCCCTCGGCGAAGGCAACGGCGACGAGTCCCGTATCTTCGCATTGAACCCTTGCGGATGTGTAAGACTCTGAACATCTCTTCCCCTTTCTCTGATCACACTTTTAACAAACTATCTTGTTCTAGGTCCTTTGCGGCATGTGCATTACATCTCTCGCATCCCTGCCGGACTCCAAGCAACCCTGCCGCCCATGGGTAACGTGCCCTGTATGCGGGCACGCGCGAGTTCGAATGTGCCAAGTCTGGGAGATCTTTGGCGGCCTCGATTGTCAGATTTGCTATCTGTCAGGCACTGAGTTGTACGCTGATGAGCCGACTCGTGCTGGCGATAACTGTTGGCGCAGGATCATCTTTCCTTGTGGTACGTATTACTCACATCCACTGGTAAAGCATGTATGAAGCCAAAGTACTTGCTTTTCAGTTTCCCGGGAAGTTGCACAGCTCTGTGGTTGATGTCTAAATATTTGGGCGCGTAGGACATCCGACTTGCGAGAAGTGCCTCACTCAGTTGGCAAAGCGCAAAATCAAGTTCTGCGCGACTTGTCGCTATCAGCCCTGGAGGCGCGATGCCCTATACTTCAACACTGTTCCTTCTTGGGACACCTCGGCTGTGATCTAAGGACGCACACTCGTTGTTTATAGAGTCAAACGAGCTCTTATAGTGTTCGTCTTGACCCAAGAACAACACTGCTGCATACTCAATGTCTGTGGAGAGAGGGATGCTGATCTGGATACTGGCGGGGATGAAAGTCTAGCGCATGGTAGTTAACGTGGCATAACACAACATCACGGTCCTATTGCTCCGTAGGAGTTGATTCTTTCAGCGGCTGACAAAGATACTCGGGTTTTATCTTGGCTATGGGAACACCTGCTCATAGGGAAGCGAGTACTCATAGTTCACCCATCCATGCCAAGGTTTTGCTTCTATAATTAATTTTTGCCCAGCATTGTGAACTGAAATGATTAAAGGCACATTGTGATATTGGAACTTCAAAATAGAGAACAGTCTGTGAGAGGCTTGACTTCGGTAAACATTGATTTTCTCCAGTTCTTCTCACTGAGATAGAAGAAAGGCACCGACCTCACAGCAGACTCTATTCTCCCACTATACACGTACTCAAGCACCATCTATGCTACGCTACTGCCAAAAAGCCCATCTCCCCTCCTTTCAGTGCGTTTGAAATTTGAGACTGACGTCATTGGTCTCCCTGTCATTAAATTCTCTACCTATGCTCTCGAACCTGAAACAGAGTGTTTGCTATAGTTACCCACGACAGTGAAAGACAGTAGGTAGCCTATTGGCCTACCATGCCTGAGGTCAACTTCACCCACACCCTAACGCTCACGTTATCAACATCGACGTCACTGACGATCAAAACCACCGATTAACTGACCTACGGCGATTCTATCAACCACGAACGCAGTGTTCACTGTACAACATTGGAATCAACCCAACCCAACCCAATCTACAAACAACCACTCAACCCAAATCAAATACCGCTCACATTCTCGCTCCTACATCCGGCGTCGAGTCCCCTGCTCAGCAAATACAAACTCAACTCAACGCAACAGTCAACAATCTCCATAATGCCCGACACCAACGCTACCAAGAAAGTCGAAACACAAGCCACCGAGAAAAATGGCGACACCAAGCATCATCATCCAATCCCCAGACACCGAAACCGAGACTTCTCAAGCGAATACCTGTATAGAGGATGCAAGGTTGAGGATCTGCGTGCTGTGGTGGAAAAGGCGGAGGCTAGTTGCTTCAAGAAGAGGGGACTAGATACTTCGGCGAGCAATGGGAATTCTTCGGCGGAATAGCTGTAATTGGCTGGAACGGGTCTAACAAAGCAAATATATCCGGTCTAGGATCATTTGGTGAAGATGGAAGGTGGACCACGGGCGTGCGCAAGTAAAAGCCCAACTGAACAGACTTCTTGGGCCTTTTTATAGAGATGTACAAATGAACAATGTGCAATTTCTCTTCTGATCACCTATAATGATTGTGATTACACAGTGGAGCGCATCAAAATCCTGTTCGCAAGATTTACGTGAAGATCTTCGACGATCAATAACAATGCTATCTTCCCTTCTGATATCCGCGAAGAGTCAAGAAATAATCATAAGAGGTCGAATCCATCAGACTTCTCTTACAAGCCATGGAAACTATTTGTATTTTAAGGCATTGAGGCCGTCGGACTTCTCTTACGAGCCATGGGAACTGTTTATATTTCAAGGCATTAAGGCCACCAGATTTTTCTTATTAGCCACGGAAGCTGTTTGTACTTCAAGGCATTAAGGCCAACAAAGCTAGGTATAGCCTACTACCTTCTTCCTACGATAAAAAATGTGTTAAAGCCAGCAAAAGGTGTTTGAGAGAGCTAATGAAGCTCGCGGGTTGGAGTCCTGGCAGATTGGGTCAGATTATGAGATGTTTAGATACAGTGGGCCTTGGAGACTGGTCACGCATTCGCCGGCCCAACTAAAGCAACCGTAGGGTAGTGATTAGTAGACTGATCACTTTTTTTTTTGTTATACGGCTACTTTAGAATTCGAAACATAGCTTGATCTATCGCTAATAGGCAAGAGGTTGCATTACAATAACTATACTAAGTATATGCGTTCATTCTTCGTGTTTGCTCTCTGTTTCGTGTGTACGTGGATAAATCATTGAAATGAATATAGATGAGAGATATGTTCCCCATATGGATGTGTTATTGCTGCAGGAGAGTAGATCTCTACATAACTGTGCAAGCTACTATGCTTGCTAGGGCGCTGCCAATAGTCAATAAGCTAGCGCCAATACTCACACTATTCGCTGCAGTTCCCATCCGGCTTAATGCTCCCGTTGTCTCCTTTATAACGGTGCTTGTCACATTGTCAACTAGAGTGCTCTGCCTTGCCATGCTGAGGACATCAGTTGGGCTTGCTAGCTGGTCTTTTCTGCGGACAATGGCTGTACTTCGTATGCCTTCGGCAGTCAGTGCATCTTCCATATCGCGGCCAAAAGCCTTGGAGACTTGAAACATGGCGGTTTTCGTTCTGTCAAAGTATACAAAATAGTCGCCCGCCATTCCGAACAATAACATGTTTAAACTGCCAAAAGCTCAGTTTTGCTGTTGGATACATTTCTGCTACGTGAATACATGCAGCTGCTTATATATAACTTCAAACGTTCTTTCATATATACAAACCCCTCAATCCTTTTTCCTAACTACTATCCAATTTTCCATATATCTACCACCCCATGACCCCCCTAACTGCCTCCTCAAGCAACTTCGCTCCTTGCGCATGCGTTGCAGCATTAGGGTGATAGTCGCACCCGACATCGGAGCCCTGACTTGGCCACTCCACAAGATGTATTTTCGTCCCATTCATCCTACTAATCGTGTCCTTGAGTGCCTTCGTCTGCGTACTCTTCTGCGCATCAGCCGCTGAAGGATAGCTATCACTCAACATTGGCGATGTCACCAAGAAGAACGTAGCTTTAGGATAATGCCTATGGATATCTCCAATGAAGCTGACCATCGCATTTGTATAGACAGTAGCGTTCAAAGGATCCCGTACATTGAGGTAGGAGAAGTCGTTGGTTCCGATATTCACGACTACAACATCGGGAGTTGCTTCTTTGGGGAACGTGTAGCTGTTTTCAGGGTCGTTGGCGCCGTAGTGCGTGTACAGTTGTGGCATGATGGGACTTGGGTCTGGGGAGCCGCTGGCGTAGTTTCGTGTCACGCCTTTGCCGCTCCAAGCGACCATGCTGTAGTCTGCTCCGAGGGCTTCGGCTGCTAAGGCTCCGTAGGTTTTTGGATTGTCTTGAATGACGGCGGAGTCGGTACAGGGCAGGGTGCCGTCAAGACCGTATCCGACGGTGATGGAGTCGCCGACTATTTCCATTTTGCGGGATGGGATCTTATCTGCGCCGAAGGAGCCATCGGTGGTGATATTACTGATGGTTACAGTGCCGAAACCTGTTTCGGAGCGTTTTCGGAGGACGACAGTGTGTTTCCCTGAGGTTAATCCAGTGGTGGAGATGCTTTTGCTGGAGAGGTCTGAGATGAGCTTTGGTTGGCCGCCGTCGACGCGTAGGTCGAAGCTGGCAGTCCCAGTGACGGAGCCGAGGCTGATGGTCGCGGATTTTCCTGTGAAGGTGAAAGATACTCCAGTTCCCGGCCAGGTCAGTTCCTTGGTTGCTGGGTTGACTCTTCCCAGGTACCGCACCGCTTGGGCATGGCCCAGCACTGACAAGATGGAAAGCGTTGAGGAAATGTACACCATTTTTGCAATGTGAGATGGATGATTCAACCTACCAGGCCAAGTTACCTACGCGCAAAGGGCCGTTTCGCTTTTATATTTTCCTGGCTCATGACGAGGGAATACCCTAGTGACGGGTAGAGATGAATTGGCACATGATTTCAATTTGGATGCAAGGGCAACTGGCATCGGCCCTGGTTTCCGGGTGCTAGCCAGGGATGCTGTACTGGTCTAAAAAGCATAGATTTGCTGCGAAAATTGAGTTCGTAAATTCAAATCCGGGGCAACGGCAGTCGTTTAGTATATTGTTGCGGGGGTGAAACGCATATTAGTGCCTCGGTCCACTTTGCAGATTGGATCGTCGTTTGCTGGTCTTTGCCTGTTTGGGCACGGAGTTTACCCACCAATCAATCATCCCGGGAAATAAAATTGTTTCGAGAACAGTTCGGCGGTGTTCTCGAAGAGTTGGGGTAGATGGATGGATATTTGGTTGTGGCAATAGGATTGTGGCGGTGGCATTCTTGGAGTCTTAGGTAGGCCTTCTGCTTTAGCGTAAAATGAGGCCAAGATTTCCATGTTTCTATTCTCCCTATCCTAAGTGTACTAGTTAAGCATTTTGTGTTAGTAGTGGACGTAGCCTCAAAGCGACAGAACCGCTTTCACTAAAATCTACCTATACCTGATCCACTGGCACATTGCTAAAAACGCAAATATCACTCAAAAGCCCTGCTCTCAAAATTTCCATCCTCACAACACAAACAATGCGCCTTCCCTTGTTTCGGAATCAGCGGCTCGGAAGACTGGAAAAACTAATACATTAACAGTACGACCGACCTTTCCACCGAGAAAAAAACTTCGAGTACAGACGCAAATGACGTATCTATTGTTGTATCACTATTCGCACTCAGAACAAGTCGATCATGACTTTTTGTGTTAATTTGATGAACTTTTGAAGTCTTTGATCGCTGCTCGAAATCTCTTTAATAAGCATCCATGACGCATTAAACTGAGCATTGAATTATTCTGTTGTGAATTCTATTCTCCGCTCTACGAGATGAGAGATCCAATCCTACAATGCCTGCTACGTTCCAGATGTTGCATTCATTGGGATTGTTGCAGTTCTTCTTGCTGCAGCGGAACGATAATATAATGAATTCGTCGTAATTTTGTAAATCTTCAACGTGTCTATAAATTGCATTCAATGAATTATTTTTCATGCACACAGTCCATCAATGCACTGAGATCTGACTGCCTAAATTACGTCGACCAAGATCCTGAGGCAAGTGCCATTAGTGCATCATAATTTCATTATTCAAGTGTTTTGATGTCACGAATCACTCTCCCCGATCCTTGTGTTCGAATAGTTTTGGGTCTATCTGAGTATATCCCTCTTGGGTCAATGTCAAGTGCCCATCTGCTGCTAGCATTACTATGACTACTCGGTGGCTATAAGGTATTGTGGATATGTCGGAAAGCGTAGTATTTGAGTGGCATGGTATATCATTTTGAAAGAAGCCGTTGAATGATAATGGGAAGTATACTGTACTTTGCGGGCAAAAGTTTTGTGTTACCGCATAGACTGATATTTGCTAAGCTCAAAGGAGAAGGCCTTTCATCCAATAAGAAAGGCGGGTTCAAGGGAATCTGAGACTTTCAGTGGTCCCGTTTCTAACTCTGATAGTTATTGCGGCTCTCTGATTTTAAGAGACGTGCTCCTAATTGAGCCCAGCAAAAATCATTTGTGCCAAATTATGATGCCCCACTACGCGCCCTTGGTACCCGCATTGTTTCAGCCTTGAATCAAGACAGCGAAGCAAAAATCTAATGAGAGTTGGGACGGCAGGAACAAAGATAAAATGAGTGGGAATACATTCTGGTTACTTCAACTCAATACTTTAGGACATAAAAATCTCTATCTAGGAAGTTTCAAGTAGTACTTTGTATAGACAACTTTCTTTCAGCGTCTCCTTCCGCCACATCCACAAATTTATAAGCACGCAAGGCGGCTTCAACCAATAAATTTTGCAGCTAAATCAACCAATTAAGATGAACCCACAGGCGCCCAATGTAAGCACAGCCAAGGTGGCTGTGCCCTCTCCTGCCTAACCCAGCTGTACATAAAGCCCAAGCACCCAAACATTCATTGCTAACGGAGTAGCTCCATAATTTCAAAACCTGTTATTCCAATTTCATACATTACCGCTCGGCGGATACCTTCGAATGCTATAACTATACCTCACCGTACGCTCTCAAGCTGGCCTCACACACCCGACTCGTACTACTCTGATCATCAGTTCCTATACTTATCATCATGGACATTGCTTCACTTGCCAACACGCCTGTGATACCATATCAACTCTGTCCATTATGCCGTGAGCTCGTGGTGTGATTCTCTCAGGACATCTTTTGGGACGATGCATCATACGAATGGGAGAGCACTGGTGGCAAAAGAATTTTCAAAGTCGATCCTGAAAGACTTGGTGTCTATGCAAAGCCATTTGAACATAATAATAGTTTCCAGAGTGTGGAGAGTTCAGCTAGAGAAGGATGCCATCTTTGTTCGATCTTTGTTGGTCACGAACCTCCTCCTCCTATAAACTGGTTCCCTCTTTGCGAGCCAATGCTTGTCATTGTTGAAGGTCAAATCAAGTCGAAGTGTCGAGAGATATTGGCCAACTTGTATATACAAAATCAACATTCAAGAGAAATATTCCTAAGCATTACAATGTACCGTCATTCCCGCGGAACGAAACCAAGACAGTGCCATATTGCACAGAATGTCCATCCAAGGGATCTTCCTGGGGCCAACTACAAATGGTATACTACTACTGACTGTGAAAGCGGCTATGAAATGGTGAATAGCTGGCTACAGCAATGTTTAACGGACCATGAAGACTGCTGCAAACATCTAGACAACATTCGACCAGCCAGGGTCTTGGATCTTGACGTGTTGCTCAGTAACGAGGATGTTCGTCTAGTACTCGCTGAAGAATAGGCACGATGCCTTATGCTACATTGAGCTACAGTTGGGGCAAGAATGTCAGTGTTAGGCTAACATCCAAAAACTTCGAAACATTCAGGTCCCGAATTGTTTTGGGGTCACTGCCTTGCACTATTCGAGATGGTATAAAAGTGTGCAGGCGCTTGTCAATTCGATATCTTTGGGTTGATTCTCTGTGCATCATTCAGGAATATGGAAAGGACTTTGCGCATGAAATCGCTCAAATGGGTTCTATTCACGCCGGATGTCTCATCAACCTGGCTGCAGCCGATTCCACAGATTGTGAGTCTGGCTATTTCCGAGAACGACGCCCTCTTGAAAGAGAGCCATGTATGATTGATCACGGATCTGATGTGATCATACTTTCGACCGATTTGTTTCCCTGGCTTCCTGGTGACTTCGAAATGGGTAGGAAAACTGGACATTCCGGACTACTCGGCTATGTAAAGTTGAGCAGAAGAGCATGGGTTTACCAAGAGCGGATGATGTCACCACGAACTCTTCATTTCATTGCAAACGATATTGTCTGGGAATGCCGAGAAAAACAACAAGGCCACAACTGGGTTGAAGAGTCGCATTTCCATAATGTACCCAGCACAGCAACCCATGTCAGGGATATTTTCCTCGCATTGCAAGATGCTCCACCGACAATAGAAAAATCTAGTACCTTCAAATACCTCTGGTCCTTGGTCGTGCGTGCCTATACTCGTACACAATTGAGTAATGTAGATGATCGATTGAGCGCCCTGGCAGGAGTCGCCCAACTGCCTCTTCAGCGGTTACAGTACCAAGCCTCATATGGCCTGTGGCTGGATATACTGCCAGATGAGCTTCTCTGGTGTATCGAGAGCAAGGACATTGGACACAGATTTGCAGCTGAAATCTTCGATCATGTGCCGACCTGGGCGTGGGTACGCCATCTGAGGCAAATCATGTAACCAAATCCATCATCAACTTATCACAAGGTAGTGCAAGAGCTACTCTATTCTGCTCACGTAAAGAAGCTTCCACCTGTCACGCCGTTCAGTCAGATCAGTACCATCTCCAAACAGTTTGCCGGCTATGTCCCCATTAGTGTCCATGGTCGGTTGAGAGAATGCGAGGTTGTGCCATGTCCCATATATTCAATAGAAGTCGTTCGTTTTGTGTGGATGCTATTACCGCTAGAAAGAGAGCCAAATTCTGAGCTTGAAGCATACATAGAAGCTGCGTGGCAGACTTTCCACAAGGGTGACTTTACACCTCGACATTTTAATGTTCCTGACCCATTCCAGCTTAGAATGGGACACCTCAAACACATACAGAAAGTTGGAATACCCTTGAGCATCATCTTCAAGGCAGATTCGGAGCTTCAAAGTCGGGATAAACTGGTTTGTCTTCTCCTAAAACGCGTGTTCGGCGATGAGCAAGACCCTGGCACATCATGGAAACATTATAAACCACCTGCATGGTCTCGTAAAACAGTCACAGATTTTGGAATTGTCTGCCAATCTGTTAGCGGAAGCAAAAATGTATTCAAGCGAGTTGGCTATTATCACGAGTTTGTTACATGGAATACAGCTCTCGAGATGCCCGATGTAATTGCGTCCGCCGAGCAAAATCTGTTCGAACATCCGCAGGTCTTAATGGAAGCCATCAATAATTACGCGGATAGATCAGAAGATGAGAGACACAGATTCGATAGCTCATTTTGGGCTTCTACGGGAGTCGATAATACTTGGGGTGTTGTGCCACAGACGTTACCAGACGAACAATCTCATGAACCACTATCAAAGGATCATCAGAATTTACTGGCACGACTCACACTGTTCAAAGACGAATCTACTGAAGTGGAGATAGAGATTATCTAGGATAAGACGTGAACTAATTCATAGACGACCGATCCACTTCTCAGAAAAATCTTCCCAGGACGTTCGTTTAGTGGGATTGCTATCTCAATCGTATGCCAAGGTAGATACGAACAGTAACATCATCGAATCGTCTCTCGCCTACAACCATGACTTGTGCTACGCTTATTTCAACCCAACTTTAATAGCAGCCAAGGCCCAATCCGTAAACCCCGCATTCGTATCTAAGATATTCTCGTTGAACTCCTGAAGTGTAGGATAAAAATTCGTCGGATAGCCAAACTCCAAAGTAAAGCTATAGACTTTGTTCGCTCCCTTTACTCCCCACTGCCTACTAAATGTGTAATCAGCAACACCTCCTGAAGTGGGATATAATCCTACGCCCGGCCCCGACGTATATGATCGCCCACCAACAGCACTCATTGCTGCTACGGCTGTAGCGGCTACGTTTCGGAGGTTACTATCATCTGAGGTTGGGATGTACTCTTTGTATACGTCGTCACCCACAACACCACGTTTCCCATCGAACGCCGGGTTCAGAAAGTTTTGATTTGTGTCATTGCTCTGCCCCTCATCATGGCCCCATGGGTACAAAATATCGCCCGTTGCCGAATGAATATCGATATACCAACGAACGTTTCGAAACTTGTCATATATAGAAACAAGGTTCTTAGCTTCCGCCTCCGACTCTGGTGCCGTTCCCCGGAATGTCTGAGAACTTGGATTGGTCGAAGCAGGATTTGCGGACGGATCAAAGTACTTCTGGAAGTCCCAGAGAAAATCGAAATTCCGGTTGATATCGACACCGGTGGCGCTGCCGGTGCCGGACTTGGTGTTTCGATTTTTGCGCCAGAGTGAGCTGGTTCGTTGGTCGTAGGCAACGCCGTCGGGGTTGACTAGAGGGAAGAAGATAATTCCGGCGTTGAGGATGCTTTTTACTTGGGCATTTGTGTATTTTTTCTTGCCGTAGGTCAAACCGCTTCCGGTTTTATTGGCAGCGAGCAGATCAGATATCCAGTAGATGAGCTGATCAGGGCCTCCACGTTCCCGCGCATGGGAACCAGCAGTGAGATATAGGTGATAATTAGATTTGTCGGGGCCTCCCCCTACATAACCAGCGAATTGTGTTGCCCCTTCGAAAGTCTTGTGCGGCAAATCGAAGACGGAGACGTCGTAGTTATTGACAAGACCTTGAACTGCAGAGCTAATTTCGCCGATATTTAGGAGCGTACTGATACTTGCTCCTGAATCCTTCGTCCCCAGACCAAGAGGAGCGATGGCTCCGTTTTGGAATCGATCTCCAGTCCCGATGGGCGCAGTATCCTCTTGTCTCTTAACAACGCTTCTATGCAATGACACTCCCGCGAATCTGTATTCTTTGGTGAAATGTTCGATTTGTTCTTCTGTGAGAAAGGCATGAAGCTTGTATCCGTCTTCTGTGGGAAGGGCGGCTGGACGGCAACCGAAGTCATAAGTTTCGTTACGGATAATGTCTTGGAAATGCGTAATCGACGGAGCCTTGAAATGAACAGGCAAGAGATGGAGATCCGCAAGCACAGCAGAACTCTGCACAAGCAGTGATATGATGTGGGAGCACTTCATGCTGACTGGGAAATGATGTGTGTGCAACATCTAGAGATGCAAGAAACCAGCGGGCGAAAGATGTATTTACATATTCCTCCAAGCTTCATCCATGGTTGCGCAAGCATGGATTACTCTGACGATTAACTGGATGAACTCTACACCTGCCGCTTTCAACCTAACAGCCTAGTGACGTGCTGTGTAGTTTTGGGCTGGATTGGGGCAATCGTTGCGGGTTAATTAATCTGCTTCCTGGGAGGGGAAAGTAAGCGACTTGCCATGCATGACGCAAGATGCCCAGTTCCTGCGCAACAGTTGAGGGGTACTTGAACTTGCCTATCAACTTTAAAAGTACAAATTCTACAATATCAGTCCCCATGATAAAGCAGTGAACATACTTCTCATTGTATACAAGATCCGAAACATTGGCGATGCTGTCAAGTTGATAATGTGTAGTAAGACTGGTAATAATAATTCAAATAATGGTCAGTGGTTTCAGACAGTTAATTCTTTACGCAGTTATTAGAGCTTAGGTCTGAACGCGCTAAAATAATGATAAATTGGCACAATGTCGATTTCTTTTATATGCTTATCCTCATCTTCTATACGATAGCCATTAGCCTTCCAGTGAAGTTTTTATCGGACTCTTACCCACTTAAATTCTATATAAGGGCATTTTACATAAAACGAAAGAGAAGCGAAGTGAGATCATCAGGCTCCTAGTTGTGACCACGTCTACGAGGTTCTGGTCGATATGGTCCCTGTGGCACTTGATCAAATATTGGTCGCCATGTCCGTTTCTTCTTCGGGCATTCAGCCACCATATGACCAGAATCGCCACCTATCGAAAGCTATTAGTATAGATAGTAAGGTATGAAGGAGTTACAGAATTACATCTAAAACAACTATTCCCACGTTTCCGTTTCTTACTAGGGCATTTATCCGCCCAATGCCCTAGCTTACCACCTGCGAAAAACCTATAGTCAGCGCGACCACTTCACCAAAAGCCAAAGACTTACATTCAAAACAAGCATCACCGCAGTCCCTCTTCCAATGTCCTATCTTTCCACACTTATGGCATTTCCCTATGCACTTCTGTGTCCCATGTCCCAGCCTCCCACACACGAAACACTCATCCTTGCAATCTCTCGCGAAATGCCCTACGTCGCCACAAGTCCAACATCGATTGGGACAATCATCTTTGGAATGACCTTTCTTACCGCAAGCATCGCATTCGATAGGGCAATCTCGCGCGTAATGGCCGACTGAGCCGCACTCCCAGCATTTGTTTGGACACTGGGCGGATTTGTGGTAGAGTTCACCGCATGCCCAGCATTTGTTTGCGCATTTGGAAGAGCTGTGGCCTAGCTCGCCGCAAGTCGTACAGTAGTATCGTGGAAAGACTGAGTGGACACTGTTCAGAGATTCGGTTTTGTTGTTCAGCACCACGGGCTCTTTCTTCTGGTGTTCCTTATTTTCGTGTATTGGTGTCTCGACGTCCGCTTTCGACGATGTGATGTCGGTGGTGGCCGTGTTGGATAACGATACAGGAACCTCGCCGACGAGTTCTTTCTGATTACCCGTATCTTTGCAGTCCGCGGAGTCCAAACAGTCGTCACAAAACAACCCAGTTTCGTCGTTGTTCTTGGACATGGCAAGAGTCTTAATCCGGGAAAGAACACTAGCAGTATCAATACGGTCGTCCAGGTTAGGATCCAACATATCATGGCAAATAAGAAACAGTTCTTTCTTCGTATTTGTAGCGCCGCTAGCCTCCAATAGCCTTTTTCGAACTTCGTCAAGTTTCTCGAAATAAGGCAGTCTGTCCATATACCTGAACCCAATCTCTGGTTCCAGAACATCCAATATCTCCACGAAAACACAACCTAGAGAATAAACATCCGATTTGCGATTGCGTTTAGTGTGATCTTGGACCTCAGGCGCACAATACCGCCGCGTGCAAGCGCCTGGGTAGCCGATGGTGGTAGTCTCTTGTTGATCTGCATCGAAAGATATACCGAAATCCGTGTAAATAACGCGGCCATCGTGAATCAAAATGTTCTGCGGTTTGATATCTTTATGCCTGATAGTGTGTTTGTGAATGTGCGAAAGGCCGCTAGCTAAGCATCCAAATGCCCTGTTCAAGGTAACAATATGCTCGTTGTTCGCCATACCGTTGTCGAAAATCCGGGCAAAGTACGCGCCCAAATCGCCATCACTGGCCACAGGATATAAGAGCATTCCTATTTGACGGTCGCATATGAAGGTTGACTGAATCTTGATGATGTGCCTGTGCGATGATAGGCGTTCCATGATACTGACTTCATTGTCGAATGCGCTTTTGAGAGCTCCAAAGCGCCAGTCAGAAAACCGTGGGAAGGATTTGAGTGCAAACACCTCGTTGGTTGATTCGTGAAAGACCATTTCAATGACTGCGCTGCTGCCTTGGCCAATGTATTTTACATGGCGGAAGGGTAGGGCGTCGCGATGGGCGACCTCAATCTGTCTGCCTGAGATAGATGTATTACTGGGAAGATCGCATGCAATAGCGACAGCTAGATATATACATATGTTAGCGATTAGGTTTACGTCCCAGTGTAGAAATGCCGTCTTGTGTACTCACGTTCTTGTGTGGTGTTTGACATCATGGCTGCCTAACACTTCCTTACAGCCTTCACGACAGCCTGATCAGCTGAATTCAGCGACAAGCTTCCAACCTCCGAGAATCCTGCAATAGAAGTGTTAATGAGTAAACGGAACGAAAAAGAGCCTCAGAAACCGTTAAAAGCAATCAACTCACCAGTATCAACAGGCATCTACGAAGACGGTATGCACAAGGCTGAACGATCACTCCAGACGAAAGGCTTCTCCAGACAAGGCTGAGAATTGGCAACAACACTACTGTAAGCGCCTGACTGCATGCTAAGATCCTGATTGGCTACGTTGCTTCGATTCTTAGCCATACTTCATTCTAGTCACGGGGACTGCAGACGACTTCCGTTGTACAGTGTACAGTGCCCTGGGTGTAGTTTACAATAGTTTGAACGCGTGCATACTGTATCAACTTACTAGGACGATAACATTATAATATGCCAGCAATTTTGGTACTAGGTATAAAGATCGAGTGCAGACTTCCTAGGCAGATATGATAGGGTTATGTTTGGTCTAGAGAGAAGGCCTTACGACACATGAAAGACGTTCTCGTACCCGCCATACTCATATCTCTCCGTATTTTTCATATCGCATGGGGCCTTTCTTCTGTGCAAAAATCGCCATCATTGTCTTTACGAATTATGCTGTCCGCAGTTTTGGAATGAGACATTTCGTAGGAGAGTGCATTTATCCATTCCATCAGCGTGTAATCGAGAGCTTTCACTTCGCCCTTGAACCGGTCAGCACGTTTCAGCCTCGCTCAGTGTTCCATATTTCTCCTGCGCCTTGCATATTGGCCAATCAGGATCAGTGCGCATTTCAGCTAGATACATGAAACTCGTTGCGATGAAGATTTTGGGGCGGTGTTTGACTTCGCATTAGAGACATAACATAAGATGCCTCTGTGCGGCTAATTCTTCTACAGTTGAATCGAAAAGCTACCTTCGGACTTAATTCTTACTTGGGCATGAATGCCACACTCGATAGTCTTTTTGCAACGTTCGATGCATCGAGAAATTGCACCGCATTCGGCCTCTGGCAAGATGAAGCGCTGCTCCGAAGGGAAACAACGGTGACACTGTCGAACTTTTTGCGCTCGGCTATTACTGTTGATGTGCCTAGATCGGTGTCAAATGGAGACTTGATGGTCGGGTGGGAGAAATTTACGACGAGTATTTCTGGAGTACAAATGGGCTCTCTCATCAGAGAAGCGACAGTCATATGTATGAAAGAGGTCTGTGAGACGATGAGTTGGGAAGGAAATTCAGACATCTCCGGCGTATGTATGTTCGCTCTTGGAAGCTATCTGTTCATTGCGCTGACAAGCTTGCAGATTGGGGTGAGTAGCGGCTTACCATCTGGCTAAAGACCTACTAGTGGTCTACATAATTGAGAGACCTGCTGAATAGTTCTACAGATGCTGATTGGGTACGTCATCGAGGTGATTCTGGTTGCTCTATACACCATTGCCTGGTTTCTTCGCGAGAGCAGAAAGACCAGCGCTGATCGAAAGTTGCCGCTTCAGAAAGACCACCTAGGCCATATCTACACCTCATTCCATGGATCAGCCTCAGTCTTCTTGACTACTGCAATGGTGTTCAGTTCTGCTGTTCAGGTGGCGGCGATCGTGTCCACTGTACGTGTGACAGCCGATCAGAGAAGCGACTGGATCGAAATCACAACATCTGGAGACGTGGCGCTGTTTACACTCCTTGCTGTCGTGGTTCTCTCTATTCAAGTCAATTCTTCCCAGCCAAAGGCTCGACGCCGCAAATTCCGCATTTTGTACAGCATCCTCGCAGCATCGACATTTTGGATACAGCTAGCCATATACACTTCGAAATATAGCCCAGTTCTCTACAAAATGGTTCTGGCTGAAGACTTTTTGAGGTCAGCCAAGCCTAAAGATATGGTTCAATTGTGCGTTCAGATGCGAGGAACCACCATATTTTCATCTACGGCGTCGCTGTGGACCTGCGGTGCAGTAGTCTTGGGTGGCTGGGTTCTTTGGCCGGTTATATCTCGATACCCCCGCGAACCGCAGGCTCCCGGTCTTAGAACAAAGAAACACAAGCTGCTAGACGGATTCGAACTGTGCCTTTTTGCTGGCGCCTTGATGGGGATGATCGCCATGTTCAATTTATACATTGCGCACCGGATCGTCTACCACGGTTTTGGACAAGCCAGAAATGAGGGCGCGTGGACGTTCGGGCAGATTATTGCTCTTTTTACATGGGTTCCTGTTGTATTTGAGTTTACGTACATATACAAATGTAAGTTTCTTTGCCTTATTGAATGTAATGTGGAGACTAAAAATTGCAGATGGTTTGAAGGAAGGGCTGGAAGGAAGAATTAATTCGCCGTGGACGGTAGACGTATTGGAAGAAAATATCCAAGAGGTTGAAAATGTCGAAGACAAACTTTCCAGTAGCGATTTATTGCCTCCAGGAACTGCTATTTAAGTGTATAGTTAGTCCATATTGTTATAGAAGAGAATATAATTATCTTTGAGGTTGTCAACTACTACTAACTATCTAGCGGTAACGTCAGCGCCTTTGTGGAGTAGTACCTTCACTCAGTGACATTTATGAGGGGAAGAATGATGATCAGGGCAATTTTTTCATGTTTTTAATGGCTGTATTATATACTTTACGGAATTGCGGTTATTGCTGCATTTCACTTGATCCGTTACAGGTCATTACACAAGCTTTCAGTTTTTACTTTCGAGCCCTCTTCAATATACATAGAAGTAAAGTCATCAAGATTACGCACATTGTGGAAATAAAAATTCCCTAAAGGAAAGAATGAACATGAAAAAATGTCTCTATTGGCGCTATTACGTATCACCCTCAGAACATCATGACAATTCACATGACGGTGCATCGCCGCTCCTTCTTCTGTAGTTCCAGCGGGAGGAGCAGTTGCTCAGCCCGTTGCTCGGGTTCTTTAATGTGTGATTATGTAGAATAAGTTACATACCTATGGTAAGTAGTCGGCATTCAATTCTTAGGGTTTCCTGTCACATATATTTCTCAGTCAAGATTCATCAGTGGGTCTTAGCTACATTGTTCTCAAGGTCGAGGCTTAAACAGAATGGGCAAACACATAAATATCGATAATGGAGATCATGAAAGAATGTGCCAGAACGGTGCTTTGATTGAATGCAGGGCATAAGTAAAATACGTAACTTTTACATATGTATCACATCAGATCCTAGCGTACATCATTCGTAGTTTTAAACCAAATGGCTAGCAATGGCAGTAATGAGTCCATCGAAACGCTCCTCAAGATCCTCTTGTAAGATTGCAAATGCCTCATCGGGCAGCCGACTACCCCTCGCGATCCATCGAAAACGCGTCTTTCTGGGTCCAAGAGAATCCAACACAGTCGTTCCGAAAGCCAACATTTCGGGGTAGTCTGGTCTGCAGACTTGGAAAGTCATAGAATGCTTAGAGGCGTCGTATTCTGTGAGTTTCTCGGAGAAGGTATATTCTTGACCTTTGTTTTTGCCAGCAGGATAGACGTAGGAGAAAGTGCGAATGCTTCCCAATCCGAATCCCTCAAGTGAGACAGATTTAGCGCCAGGGTACCAGGCTTTTTCAGCACCGAAGCCGGCTACCAGACCCCATACCTCGCCTATGGGTGCTTCGATATCGCGGGTGACAGTTGTGTATTGAACCAAGGATTCCCTGGACATGTTTGCAATCGAGGCGGGGCGTATTCTTTCGAGATTTTTTTGAAAGTAGTGGGAACAAGTATAAAGATAGTTTTTGAATGGGCGTGCCACTTGGGAGAAATGATTAGATGGCTACGTCTTATATATGTGAAATTCTATTCAACTAGTGTGTTCTCGTGATTGAAAATCCGGTGCACTTGGAACTGCTTGATAATCCAATTCTAATTAGAATCTCGCTAGTGTATATACCATGTGTAGTGGCAAAGGTTGATAACAGAACTCATATTTCGTATCGTACCATAGACATCCATATGTTCCCGATGCCGATATGAAAGCGCTCGGGGTTAATTTGATGATGATTATGTAATTCGGTGTTTGTACCAGTGACTATGGTTCATCTCCCACATGGCAACTTTCCAAGGTTCTTCCCAAAACCGAAGTGCCTGCTGACAAATGACTGGAGCTCCCTATCAAGAATTGCGTGTGTGTTTTTTGTATAAGAAGAGCACGATTCGGTCCGAATGCCAAATCTTACAAGATTGTTGTTGCTTTATTAGTCTTGTACGCTAAAATCCGGAACGCTAGCCTTCCTGGGAATATCTAACACGGGACATCGTTGACATCATGCATGGAAATGTAGGTGATGCGGCTGAATCAAATACAACAGGCATTTTCAATTTTACAGTTTCTGCGAACCCTTGGGGGAACGGTCGTCCGAACATATCGATTATTAATGAGATCAAAGGCTAGGAACGTGACACAACCAGTCGAGGATCGTTGTATTATTATACCTATAGCTTTTTTGATCACGTCATTGGGGGGGTTGCTCAGTATGTAGTATTCAAAACGGCGAAGCGCATTCCTAGAAACAAACTGTTTCATTCGAATATTTGATATCAGATAACTACGGCCTGTGATTCTCAACCAGAAGTAACTTGTTTCCACGATTTTCTGCTGGTTACCGTCTCCCACCAGGTCTTGATATTTGGACGCTCATTTATAAACTGCCCCTCAACCTGTTGGAGCAAGTTCATAGTAGGCATAAAGAATATGTCAACCAAAGAAAAGCTCTGACCCCCCAAATACCGCTGATCCCCAAGAACCTTATCCAATACCGCGAGTTTCTCATGCAAGCGTTGGACGCTTTGCGCAATGGAATCTTCACTAGCATTTATGCCTTTCATTCTGGTGATTCTGTTAGCTGAATGCTTCTCTTTATGATACATGAACTTACGGATTGAACATCTTTAGGTAGAGCACTTGAATAGCGACCTCGAAAAGTTGAGAGTATTCTACAGAGTTCCATTGTTCGAAAATAGCCCACTCTTTGATATCGCCACCCATGGGAATAAGCGGGGTGCCTTGGTCGTGGAACTTGGAGGCAATGTATCGGCCAATCGCCCTTGATTCTAGGTGAAGCTTAGGACGGGGATGAAAGCAATCAGAATGCTACAAGTCTAACCATAGAGAGTGAAATCGCCGTCTTCCAATAGAGGGATTACCCCAAAAGGGTGTTTTTCGACATAGGCGGCTTGCTAGAAGACATCTTAGCTGGTTGAACATGTTTGCAAATAGCTCTGTCTGACCTTGTGTTCTCCGTGCAAAAAGTCGACGTCCTTGAATTCAAAGTCAACCTCCTTCTCCGCCAACACAAGCAAGACGCGTTGTGAGCATAAGGACATTTTATGACCAGAGAGTTTAAGAGCCATGGTAAAGAAAATTCAGATATAGCGACAAGTGATGAATGCTCTTGAATTGGAAGCTGCAAGATACTGCAATAGATGGTAAAATCAGTCTTAGGTTGAAAGCTGCAGCTGCTTTTTATAATGCGCAATATCTCTTCAGCTCTGCATTTTATCGAAACCTCTTAGCCCTGCCTTAAATCCGTCATGTTCCCCAAGATTTGTCAGAGGTCGGCGTTCCGGCTCCTCTAGGATATCACCAGGGGATTTCACGTAGTAACACGTAGTAACACGTAGTAGGCTAATTGATTGTGATTATGAAGCAGACGCGGCTGAAGAAACGCATTCCACGGCGACTGGTTTAGCGTTTGTTTAGGCGACCGATAATCGCGCCGAGCCTCTCTTTCAACACCCCAACGCTCATGGCCGGACATTTACTGATCCTAACATTACTCTACCACCTGAATACCCACCAAAGAGCCATGGTATTTTATGGTCGGCTTTCTAGAGACTGTGCGCCCTGCCGGAGAAGAAAGCTTCGGGTAGGTAGAAAAGCCTCTCTACCTTCAGTAGAGTACTAACCTACGAGATGCAGTGCAACCTAGATCCCGCTGGTTGCATCCAATGTCGCAAAGTTCAACTGATCTGCCATGGATACCGCGAGCCCAACGAGTTGGTCTTCCGCAATGAGACATATTATACGAACCAAAAAGCCACGGCCCGTGGGGCATCCAATCCATTGGCTAAAGTTCTGCAGCTCACATGGGAAGATATGTCCCGAGACGCATTCTTATCACTTTACATCGATCGGTACTCCAATGGCTTCGACACCCTGGGTCCACTCTTGGCCAGATCATCAGCGAATGGACATCTTCATGCCAGTGTGAATGCTGTGGGTTTGGCATTCATGACATTCCAGATGAACCGTCCAGACCTAGCTCTGCTCGCCAATAGGCAGTATGTGGCCGCCATTCAGAGCTTGAGAACAGCAATAAGCTCCGTTCAGCAATCCGCCAGTCACGGAGCACTTCTGCTAGCTAGTGATGAGACCCTGCAATCAGTGCTCCTCCTTGACCTCTACGAGAAAATGGCTCTCCGTCAATACCATCAAGGCCCCAATTTCCCCAATTCTTGTCCAAGCCATATCCAAGGCGCTCTTCATATGATCCGGGCTCGCCCAAGTACCGACTTTTCCAATCCGAGCACCCGTCAACTCGCCATTCGAACCGTTTTGGCACTGACCATCAGCTGTGGAAGTACCGGTAAACCCATACCAGAGACCCTAGAGGCACTCCGCAACGACTTAGATGGCTACGTACGGAATGCTAAATGGACCTTTACAAGTCTGATGATGCGTATCATCAATCTCCGCGCTGGGATGCGAAATGGCACATGGACTTCTGCTGATATACTTTTCCGGGCACGAGATTTAGACAATCAACTCGCCGCCGCTGAGAGTAAGATACCGCACTCCTGGCGGCCACGACGGATTTATGCCAATGATCCGATGATCCTTGGCGACTACTATGATATTCACTCAAGCCACTACATAACACAGGTGCTCAACGCCTTTCGAATTATGCGTCTAGATATGAACGACATCATCCAGAAGCTTGAACCCTGCAGCGCCGTCGCTCAAACCGTTGCTGAAATCACCCTGGATATTTGTGCCGCTGCTCCGCAGTTCATACTCCCAGGAGCCAGAACTGAGAATGAGTGGCCGTTTTCGCCAATGCAAATCCTGCAATGCTGCGCTATACTAACACCACTTTATGTAGCTGGTCAGACTACATCAGACGTGGTGATGCGAGACTGGATTCTGGAATTCCTGGCCTACACAGCTAATAATGGTGTCAAAATGGCGAGAGACGTAGCGCGTATTTTGATGGAAACGCCGGAAGTAGATTACTGGGTTGTTTTTGAACTGCTGGGAAGTTGTGCTATGACTGCTTAAAGATGTCATATTGTGAGTGCGTGGTGGTAGCTTTATATTGGAAAGACAATATGATTCAAGTTTAACCGTCAATCAGAGACAAAAACAATATCTCTCATGTAAATAAGATGTACATCACTGTATTGTGAATTATTTGAGCAAATTAGAGTAATTCTTTCACGTGATACGGCGTAGTCCTGGTGTACTGCCCAGCGGTGCCTGCTAGACATTCAGCGGCGAGGACAATCTGCTGTTGCACGTAATCCACCGCTTGTACTAACAGTCTTCAAACAACCAACAATGACACCATGGTTCATGGTGTACAGCCCAGTGAACCTGAAGTATGCCGAGTACGCATTGAACAGTTTGTGTCCTTTCACCCTTACTAAACTCATGCTAACACAACTGCCAGATTGATTCTGCAACGGAATTTTCTTTTGGTCTGGTGCATATCTCATGAAACATGACTAACTATATTCTTCAAGACATGGCTCATATGTTTTAGGCAAAAAGATCTTCAACGCGCTATTTCCACTGTACACCAACCTTTGAAACAGTCGGTTGCGAAAAGAAAGCAACATCGACACAAGCTGTTCTTAAAAATCAGAGCAAATAACAATGAATTGGCCCAGTGCGAAAAGGATGATACCTACCCATACTAGTGGTGTCAACAACTAAACTTATCAGGGATTATGATAGGCACATTACAGAGTATAGTCAAGCTCTGTGTAGATCCATTGCAGAAGCAATGCAAAAGCGCTTGCCACGAGAGACTAGAGATCAAATATACGAGAACATGGTGGATTGCCTTGCGCTAAACGGCAGCTTAACGTGTCCTTTCCGGTATTATATACATCGGAATCGCCAATATAAGTGGTGGTAAGAGCTTCTTCCACGCACTCCCCTTTCATTCCGCGTTCATATATCGATTAGGCAAGTCCGCCACTTCGAAGATAGCAAATTTGTCGGTTTGCAATTCGCGAAAGAGTTGATTCAAGAGTACCTCTGGATCTGCAGATTCGCGATAACGCGATCGAGCTTTTGCGTTCTGGGTACATGGTTTCAATAGGATGTGCTTGGTTACGGTGTTCCAATATCGGAGAATCTTCATAATTTGAAGTTAATCTTCAGACTAGGCTGCGAGAGCTCAGACTCCATCATCAAGGATCCTTCAGATAATGGACACTATACTATCGACGTAAAGAAGACAGAAGCGGAGGCTAGACGCGATATGCAAGAGATTGTGGAGCCTCTCCGCCCTTTACTCCGCATATACACAAAATGCATCATTACCTTCAACATTGGAATTTGGTCTGGCGAATCGGGATGTTTCCAGTTCGGAGAAGTGATGAATGCTTTGCTGCCGCTGATGTTGGAGCTGAAAAGTAGTGGGGTATGTGTCAATATCGACTTCGACACATACACGGTCAAGTTGTTCCGCGAGTCAAGGTACTTTTCGACCTGGAATCTGAAGGATTCACTGGCTACTCCGACTGATTTTGTCTTGAAAAACACTTTGCAGGTATAATAGCCATCCTTCTTTATCTAGCATTGAATATACCATCCGCTTACACATCATTTCTTTTAGGAGCTCCAATTGCATTGTGTTGACACGATCGACTCGAAATCAGTCAGCAAATTCGAAGTCAAGTTCTGAATCAATCCCGTATACTACGAATAGAATCACATTGATAAGTTTGAACTGACAGTCATTTATCAACGTGTAAAATGGGGAGGAGCGAAATGTTCGCAATATTTTTTGTGGATATATTTACGATTCAATGTGACTTCCACACAATCTTTCGAAACATTGGGATGAACAAAAATCTGCCGGCATTTCCAGCACAAGCTCAGCTTAAATTCATTATAACCACTGTGTATACTTTGCTCATGAGAAACCCCCCCCCCCCCCTCTTCCATATACCTAAATGCCATGATGTTCCCAGCCATGTGCATTCCATGCCAACACGAGACCATGAGACTTGGCCACGGCTTGGGTAGGAACTTCGTAATATGACAATCTTCCTATTGGTAAACAGCCGTGAGGGATTTGGTTGGCACGCGGGGTAATTGACACAACCCCAGACAATAAAATGTCATTATATAGCGACTCGTTGAAAAAGCAGAAGCCAAGAGCAATCTCTGACCTGATTTAATTAAAACTTTCCTCTTCACAAGCTAAGCGCTGGTTGAATCGACGTCTCACCTCACTAGTATTGCGCATCGCGCCGTAAGCGGAAATCAACGTAAGATTTCAGCATGACAGAAGAAGGCCATGAAACAGGGAGGCGAAGCCGTTCCCTTGCCATCGACGAAGAGAAGTCGCAGATTGAGCACGTTGAAGAGCACCCAACGCTTGACCACGAGAGCGCTGATTTCAAGAAAAAGGAATTGCGTGTTGTTGCGAAACTCGATCTTTATGTCTGCCCTATCCTTATCGTCCTTCAGCTGCTTTCATTCCTCGACCGTGGGAATATTGGGTTTGCGGCGACACAAGGCATGACGGCTGATATTAAGCTCGTTGGCACGCAACTCAACACTGCCATATCGGTGTTTTATCCACTCTATATCTTAGCTGAGTTTCCGGCGGCATTGATTGTCAAAAGACTGGGTTTCAATCGCGTCATTCCTACGGCAGCGCTATGCTGGGGCGTTGTGTGCTTAGCCAACGGGTTTGTTGAGAACTTTGCCGGTCTTGTGGTGTGCAGGTTGTTTCTGGGCATGTTTGAAGGATTCTTGTTTCCCAGCCTGACGCTCATGCTGGCGAATTGGTACAAGAGAGAGGAAATTGGGCTCCGGATAAGTTATCTCTTCAGTATGTTGAAGTGGCTATGCAGCATATTTTCAAATCACTGATCAGAACGCCAGTTGCTGCTGCGTTGGCAAGTGCCTTTGGTGGACTTATCGCATATGGGATTCTGTTCATGAACGGGACTGCAGGTTACCCAGGGTGGCGCTGGTGAGTGTTCTAGCTGCTGCCGTCTTCTCTTTCCGGCCAATGTTGTTAATCCTCACGCAGGTTGTACATCATCGAAGGTGCTGTGACTATCGTAGTAGCATTTGCTTGCTACTTTGCAATTCCATCCTCATTCGCAACAGCTTACTTTCTCAATGACGAGGACAAGAAAATCATGCACCGCCGTGCTGAACTCTCTGAAGCATACTCCGGAGGCCAGGGCCATTACACCAAGAAAGAATTTATGATGGCCGTCAAGGACATCAAGACATGGCTGCACGGAGTTATCCAAGTTATGTGTCTTACTGTCTTGTATGGGTTCAGCGTGTTTTTGCCAATCATCCTACGCTTCGGATTCAACTTCACTTTCAAGCAGAGTCAATACCTCAGCATTCCGGTGTTTTTATGGGGATCTCTTGTATATGGCGTATGTGGCTACCTCTCAGATCGCTTCGCGCGCCGATTCCTCGTCGTCATTCTTTGTGCACCTGTGGGCATTGTTGGATACGCAATTCTCCTTGGTAGCAACAACCTCGCGGTCGGCGTCAAATATTTCGCATGTTTCCTCATCGCCAGCTGTGCCTGGATGCTTGGTGGAGGAAACTTGGCCTGGTTCTCGACCAATACAGCACCGGATGGGAAACGCGCTGCTAGTATAGGAATCGGGCTTTCATTGGGTAATGTAGGCGGCATCATTTCTGGACAGATATACCCTCAAAAGCATGCTCCCTCATACAGTCTTGGACATGCTTGGAGCTTAGGTGCAGTAGTTATTTGCTTCTGCTTGTGGTGGGTATTGCGACATATTTATAACCAGAGGGAGGGATTGAAGGATAAGATGAGAGAGGGCACTGTGCCAGAGCCACAGGATTTCTCGGACCAATCTCCGAGCTACAGATATCAGCACTAAATATCCTCAAGAGGTTTCATTGATTTTGTGTTGATATTCGTTGCCTGTCACGTGTTGTCATCTGAATATGCCTGTACAGTACAATCCAGTACAAGCAACTGCGTATTTTCTGTTAATTTCTTGTCCAGTATCTGCCTCTTTTGCCTCATTTTGGAGCAAAAATGAGAAGCCGATTGTTGATACACACATCTTCGTTTTCATATCCTCTACCGCGAAAATTTTCGACCCACTTATTATTATTCCTAGCCTACACGTCCAGGTCTCTTAGCTGACCGTAGCTAGCCAATTTCAGTGAAATCTAAACCTCTGTCTCCAGGTTTTTTGGAGAGCCAAGGTAAAAATAACCATTTTTTCGGTTTCTTGGAGTACGTACAAATGCCTCGTGATATCTCGGGTAGTGCCACAAACCAACATGCACTGCCACGTCAGCATATGAAGTGGGCTCACAAATCGTCAACTAGTCGTTACACCAACAACATCATTGGCTTCTTTGGACCCATTTCGCTGCGCCGTATGTGGCGGCCTCCTTGGCTATCGCATTGGCTGTGCCACTCTCAAATTTCCACAAAACAATCTGCCATGGGAGCAATGCTTTAGTCCGTTCAATTGATTGTGAAGAAATACCTTTTACAATTGTGTTGCTCAGCATTGGTGTCAAGAAGTAGATTCTGAGATTTCTCCACGAGTTATAAGAAACTGACCTCATTTTCTCCTATGATTATGTCACAAGCGCTTCCAATTCCTCATGCATGATTCTGACCTTCTATGGATACTGCGTGCATTAGCTGTGCCGACAACCGTCTTACACCACCAACACCATGTTGTTTTCAGCTGGACATGGGTCAATGCAGAAGTCGTGCCCCATTCTTGCCTACGGACCAGTTTCTCCAATCAACGAATTAAGCCCTGGCACGGTCGGGATAGATACCATACGGCGAAGTCACCAATACCCCTATATATTAACCTTCTGCTCCCTTCACATCGGAAGCAACCACTAAAAGCCTTGGCTCAAGAACTCGTCTTCTACTGAAACCCCTTCACCGTGTCAAACCTTCCAACGCTGACCCCTCACATCATTTACAATGCCTGACTTTCAGCAATCTTCAGAGGGCATCGAACTCGATGGCTCAATTTTGAAAGCCCGTTTGATTGACCTCGACGGTGAGCTGCAGGATCGCGAACTTGATCTCAACAACTTCTTGGGCAACAATGACGGATCCTTTGAGTGGGGTGGAAGTAGTGAGTTTGCTCTTTTTAATCACATCACAGAGATTTTCAACTTGCACACCAAACCACCCGTTTCATGTCCCTCTTCAAAATTTAGTAAAGGCTCTCTGAAAATTGCCACTTACTCTGCATCTTCAGGCTTCAATGATACCGCGGAAGACGTCCAACTATCGTTCGAAGGCGATAATCTTCCCATCCTTCGCGCTCGGCTTCAGAATGTGGAAGGGGAGTGGGTCGATGCGGACGTCAATCTTGCTGAGCGCGTAGGAAATGTCGGTGGGGAGTTTGTTTTTGATGAATAGCAAATGGGTATAGGATCAGTGAAAGACAATGGAAGGCCAACTCGGAATGATTAGTGTATTTCGAAATTTAGAACTATTCTGTCTTCATCAGAGGCTCTGCGATTTCTGTGCATGCTGTGTTCTTATGTTTCAAATACAGCGCCACTATGATGATCTCAGCAAGGGTTGAGAGTCCACGTAGCCTAAATGCGCGCCTATTTGACCATTCAATATTCCTGCTCGCCTATGGGGAGCTATTGTTAGGATTATACAACGGGAAACCACTGTGCGTTGGGCTATGGATATCACTAAACCTTTGGAGATCATCCGCCACGTTTTTGGCAATCGGGGAGTCACTCCACACGAGGTGAAGTTGCGTCCTCCTAGGTAGGTGCCGTTTCCTGCTCCCCTTCTAGCAGATCAGCACAATGCTAGGAATCTCATTTTATTGACACCAGACATCAGCATAGTTCTTTTAGTGTTCAATTGAACCATTCACGTGATTAGAATTCTCTTCGTTCCATATGTGTGGGGATTTATACCAAGATATGGTACGAGTAAGGATTCGGTTCGGTCCACCCAGCTCCAACAAATGTTGCAGGACAAATGATATTATAAATGAAAATAAAGAGTTCATTTGAGTATAGACATACTCATTCTTACCAACAAGAAAGGTGCGCAAGGCCTTATGTTTCAGAATAGTTTAATAGCTAATTTACTCATTCTCGAACGTGCTAACCAAAGTGCCAATATGTGGCAAAATCTCCACATGAAATTCATCCTCATGCTTCAGCGTCTCTCGAGGCTCTTTTCCCATTCCCACGCCTGCAGGAGTGCCCGTCAATATTACAGTCCCTGCTGGAAGTGTCGTGCCTTGGGAAAGAAAGCTAATCAATTTTGGAATGCTGAAGATGAGGTCACTGTTTCCTATTAGAATCTAAACATCATATAGTAAAAGCGTGATGATAGGAACTTACTCCAGCGAGCAATCTTGTAGGACTTTCCCGTTCTTCACGCCTCGAATATGAAGCTGGGATGGATCGGGAATAGCTAATGGAGAAACCAGTGTAGGTCCTGCAGATATGGTGAGCAACGTTTTTGAAATAGAGTGCAAGGGAAATTGACCAATAGGACATGCTCCATCAAACCCTTTTGAGAAGCACCATTGGGACTGATTCAATTGGGATGTTCGGCTCGAGACATCGTTTGCCGCTGTGAAACCCAAAACATAGTTCATGGCTTCGTTTTCAGGCACATTTTTAGCGGCTTTGCTGATGACGACTGCCAGCTCCGATTCATAGTCGCCGCAGTTGTCAAGCTGTGTTAACTTGGGCAGCGGAGTGGCGGCAGGCCAGGGGTCGCCAAGAGATGTACTTGGCTTCCTTTCAGTTACGTTAGGTTGTAGAATAGTCCTAGAAACGGTATAGCCTTACAGGAATAAAGTCGGGATTGTAGGAATATCCATTTTCACCTCCTTTGCATGTTGAAGATACTTTTTCCTATTATCAGAATATGAAAATGCTCGATTCTTTTATGGGATACCTACATTCAATCCAATGCATCGGATAGTACCTACTTCCTCCTGCGCTATTGGTGATAAGATGCGCTCGACCGACTCGGTCTTACCTGTCTTAGAACCAGGAGACAAAACAGAGTGCCCTGAAAACACATCGATGGTGATTTCCTTTCCGTTGCGAGCAGCTAGACCAACATCTAAATCTTCCTGTGAAGGCTCACCAATCAAGATACTGGTGGCATTTGACTTTGGAATGAACCGTACGAGACCTGTATGTTCCATGTTAGCTTATCAAGATAGAGCATATGCTGGACAACATACTCACGCCTGAATGCTGGGGCAGTCATATCTACTGACTGAAAATACTCTGCTCAGATTGGTACTAAAAGGTACGTCGAGAGCCGTAGTCGTGGGAAGATGCCACGAGCCTTTGATCACTGATGAACGCAGCACCCAAATTGAGAGCCAACCTTAGAAGCTTAGCCTCCGTCGCTGAAGATTATTTCCAGGTAAGGAGGGAATGTCTCGGGTTTCGCTATTCCATTTCTCTCTTTCTCCGATTTCGCTCATCTCGGTCAAATGGCCGTGCATCGGTTCCAATGCGCGAATATGTGGTGGGCGCCGGAATTGCCGCTAAACAATGCCGATGTGATAATTCCGCTAGTTTACGCGGCGAGTCGGAAAATCCGAGCAAAGACTAGAATGTTTGACCAAATACACACTAGTGCATCTCCGATGTAATTGAGGTCTCAAGAAAAGAAAAGTCCTCGAGGGTTGAACGAAGGAATTATGAGGTAAACTAGCACTTTCTTATCTGATGCCAATTACTTGAATTTTCACCCCGACTTGCAATAAAATTCGTTGACATACTTCACATTACTGCTTTATTTACTTGCGTTTGAAGTAATCCGTTGCAACAAATCTTTCTATCAGACATGGAATCTATGCCTCCAGAGAGCTCTGGCGCAGGGTTTCGCCATCATCTTCCGGATCTCAGCTTGCCGCGATTCGTGGCTATGCAAAAACAGGATGCTTATGAGTACGCGAATGCTTTCAAATCAACCGGGCAGCCTCCTTGGCTTCACGGCCTATATCTTCACTGGCGCAAGTTATTCCAGCAGCCTTACCAAGGGATCACCAGCGATGGTATGCCATTCTTGGGCCTGATACTAGTAATTCCATAGTCTTATCTTTATTTGTAGGCATTGTACGTGACGGCTTATTCGAATTGCAAAATGACGACATACCCATCGATGTCATTACTGAGGCTGGAACCGACGTATACGATAGCTTAACGGACACCCAAAGAGTCAAGACATGCTATCATATTGACAGCCCTGAGTGGCGATCATGGTCGAACCCAGAATTTCTGCTTAGCGACAAAGGCATCCGCCTCGACGAGATAACTACCGACTTGAGAACCAAGGTTCTCAGGGTTTTAGAAATCACACTCTCCCCTGAAGGATATCGCAAGGCGATTGGAGCAATGAGAATTAATCACTTCCTGGGCGAACTCATTCAAGCACCAGCTATCATGAACGAATTCTCCTACAACTTTGTTCTCTTCGGACAACCATCAACAAATCGCCCTTGGGGATTTTCTTTCTACGGCCACCATCTCTGCCTAAACGTCTTTTTGTATCAGTCTCAAATGGTGGTGTCTCCCTGTTTCGTTGGGGCAGAGCCTAATCTGATCGATGAGGGACCTTACTGGGGCACTCGACTCCTGCATCAAGAAGAAATCCTGGGGTTACGTCTAATGCAGAGCCTATCACAAGACCAGAAAGAAGCAGCGCAAATATACAAATTGATGAAGGACCCCGCAATGCCTGCTGGTCGCTGGAATCACGACGACCAGCGCCACCTATGCGGTGCTTACCGCGACAACAGAGTCGTGCCATACGAAGGCATTCTTGTGTCAAACATGACATCACAGCAACAAGACCAGATCCTCGAAATCGCCAACGAGTTTCTTATCTATTTGCCCGAAACAGCACGGCAATTGCGCTTAAAGCAGATAAAAAATTGGTTTCATCAAACGTACTGGTGCTGGATTGGGGGTTACAGCAATGAAGACCCGTTCTATTATCGCATTCAGAGTCCGGTTGTTATACTCGAGTTTGACCATCACTCGGGTGTCTTCCTTAATAACAAGGAGCCTGCTAAATTCCATATTCATACATTGATGAGAACACCCAATCGAGGCGATTACGGTATGGCACTGAGGCCACTGATACCTGGGGTGGAACAAGGCTATCTTTGGTCGGAGGACTGATATTGTGGTAATTAAAGCAATGTTCTAGAAGCAAATTTGCCCTTGTCAACACTACCGTAAACCCGCAGCGCTGCTAGTCATGCCATATAATTTATTTGAAAGAAAAAAGAGGATTGTCTCACGACATTCATTCATCTGTAATCTTCACATCGTGCGTGCGCGTTGAGTGGCACAGAAGTATGAAGGGAAACTCTACTGCAGAGAGTTATCACCTACCCAGGCTTTTGAATCAACGATTCCAATTGACGAGAGGCAGATGTGGCCGAGGAAGCAGTCTCACTCAGCACCGGTTGCTTACATCACACAAAGATCACGAGAATTAAATCCACATAAACTGAAATAGATGTGCTTAGCCCTAAAGACAACCGAGTTGCACACTTTCGACTCCGAACTTGACTAAACGACTATAAAAGTAAAATCCAAAACTTGCCCATCATCAATCAAACTTGTACGCCTCAAAATGGCGAGCAGGAATCTTCTTCTCGAACATGATATCCAGCTCATGAAATGTCCTGCCTTTAGTGCCTGGGACATCAAAGTAGACGGCCACCATCATCAAGATAGTCATACCAAAGAACACCCAACCAATATGGCCACCCATATTACCCTCATCCTTATTAAACATGTACGGCAAAACAATCACCCAGACCGTGCTAGTAATTGCCTGGAATCCAAACGCAATTCCTTGCGACTTGGCCCTCAACCTGGACGCAGACACTTCACCTGCCACTGCAAGACTCGACCCAACGGCGGAGCCATAGGCAAGAGAAGTGAACTGCATAGCAACACCAATAGCCAGAAGTGTCTTCTCCGACTGAGGACAAGCCGCCGCAACGCCCATGGTCAAATAGACAGCAGCGCAGATTGACATTCCCAAGAACATCAACGGCCTATGTCGGATAAAGGTCATGAGGTAAATATTGACAACAGACGATAGGATTGACACGCCGAGTCCAATTTGCATGATGGTGATGACAAGGCTGCTACTGAGACCCGTCTGATTGAGAAAGTAGGGCGCATTGGAAGACAGTGTGGAGCCCACAATCTGCGGCATGTACATGCAAACCAAGATGATGCGCGTGCGACGCCAGTTGCTTCCCTTGAAGCATTCTATGAAAGACGCTCTTTCGCAGGAGATGAGGCGCTCGGCCTCGATGGTTTCTTCGATGTGCTTGATGCGGGCGGCGAGATCTTCGTCTGCGGAGGAAAGTTTGCTGAGGTGTTTAAAGGCTTGGTCGCGCTTGTTCTTCATGATGAGATGATAGGGCGATTCGGGGAGGAATGGGAGACCGAGGGCAAGGATACCAGGGAACACCCATGCTGCGGCGAATACAACGCGGAAAGCGGATTCGTTCATGATGTGGACTCGAGCGTAGGTTGCTGATATGGCGATAAGGAAACCGACGTTCTAGGTACGGTTCAGTGAGCTTTAGGCGGAGAAAATTGAAACGGAGGGAAGGTAACACACCATCATGAGAATGTTAAAAGACAACGCAATACCACGCATTGGAAGCGGGGCGATCTCAGAGACATATGTTTGTGTAGTCGTCTGGAACGCACCAACTGCGAAACCAGAGACGATCTTCGCCCCCATGAACTGTGCGGGTGTTTCTGCTAGATATGCGCAGGCGATACCACCGGAGACTATGATAATTCCAAACAAGAAGACGGCCCGTCGGCCGACTCTGTCCTGAATGAACCCAGCGGAGAGAGAGCCGAAAAGTTGCATGATATTGTACGTGGCATTCCACAACGACTGCCAGTATGCTGGAATGATGAGTTGTCCATCATGTATGCTGGCAAATTTCATCCTGAAATCACATTTAGACTCAAAATTCAGGGAGATGAGAAGATCTCAAGGCCAGAAGTCTTACTGGAAGGCGGGCAGTGCCAGACACACAGCGAGGGCAAGGTTCTCATAACCAACTAGAGTAGCACCCACTATTTGAAGTCCCTTGGTTAGCAACATCCGCTCTCGCTGAGATTAAAGAGGAGTGAGACGTACAGTTGGCGTATAGTGCCCAAAGAATTACCTTTGGGTTCTTACGAGCGCACTCCCAGGCGCTGGTCTGATGATCCTGTAGGGCTACAATGTCCTCAGTATGTGTCACCTCAGCCTTCTCAAAGCTAGTGTCATTGTCATGACCCTGACGGTGTGTCATCTTGAAGGAGAGATATTTTTTTCCGGAGTAGTATCCACTCTAGCAAAGGTCGATGCCAAAACACAGATCAAATCGACCAAGGTCCGTGCTGGCTGGAGTGGTAGTGGACGTCGATATGACTACTGTGTGTGGTAGGAGAAGAGGAAGAACACTTGATCCCAAACCCTTTATGTCTTTTTGCAATCTAGATATTCGCCTTGCAGATACCCCAGAGCCGGAGACTAGCCTTTTGTGGGGCCCCCACAAGTCTAAGGGGAAATGCGGATATGCCGGGGCTGTCTGGATATCCCGGTCACACTCGGCCATCGGGGCAAACTTGACACGAACGCACAATCGCAGATCTAGATCTCAGATGTTATTACAAGCAGAACACAGATTAATCTCAAAAACAATTGTTACCAAAACTCTCGTTTGAATTTCTGATATGCAGCATTCATCAACACTACCGAAGAACCCCAAGCTCGCATCACCGAAGAGGGTTTTGCGAACTTTAGGGAACGTGCAAGTTCGAGGCGATTTTGCTTCTTTCACCTTGACCAATGAAAGATCTAGTCCCAAAGCGGAGATTGTACTGGACTATGGCCGATGTGAGGGTGGTTTTCCTGTGTTCTCAATTGCTTCCGCCTCGGCGCTGAAAGGCCAGAGCCAAGTCGCTTTCCAAGCCACATATACCGAAACTATCGATGGAATTGAACATGAGCAAGGTATGCTTGATTTATTTCACATTGTTCGTCATCTTTCTTCTCAGAATTCATCAGTGTTAACAGTTGTTCGCTAGGCGATGGCCCATTCTTCCTTTTCTCCAACGCCATGGATAGCTCCAGAACGTGTCTACATCAGGCTCAAGCTACAAATGACCCCCAAACCGTGCAGTCTCGATTTATTCAGGCGTCTCAAAGATATCAAAAGATCGCTTTGACACAACCAGATACTACCCTAGTATTTTCCAAAATCGGCTTTCAGGCAGTGCGCGATGAAGGTCCCATCAAGGCCAACTTCCATTGCTCGAATGAAATCATTAATTGCATATGGCAAGACGGCGTTCGCACGGTCGACTTGTGCACGGTCGACTGCGAAGAGACTGTTCCAGCATGGGATGTGATTGATCAAGGGACTCGAGTCTTTGGTGGGCACTGGGCCCCTTGCAGGCAAGGAACGAGATGGTCCGATAAGAGGGTGAAGTTCCAGACCAGAATTGAGAAGCTCGGAGCGAGCTGGGGAGTTCACATGGTAGCAAATGGCTTTATTTTCTGCTTGGATATACGAAGTAGGAAGTTATCCGCTTTTGAAGGGTTGTCGAACCAGTCCTCGATTATGCCGTCGATTGAGCGAGGGTCGTGGCATCTACCTGAGAACTTGGATCTTTCTGGATGGCTGAGTATTGAGACACTGGCCATAGACGATCAATTGACGGTATTGATTCAAGACCACGAGGTAGCTAGCATCCCAAATGTTCAAGTCAAGTCGATGTTGGGAGACGGCCTCATCAACATTGGCTCGGTTGCCTTTGGTGGCCCTCCCGGCTGGACCGCCTTGTACCGAGACCTACGGGTCGAAAGCCTCGACGGCCAAGCTCTTTACGAAAACTCACTCTTGCAACAGGACGCCGAGCGTACGTATGCCGACTTCCAAGTTGGAACAAATAAACTTCCATGTTTCATAGACGGCGCAAAGCGAGATAGGGCTTGCTTTGGTGGTGATGTCTTCGTCACTGGTCGCTCCGCTGCATACTCCACCGCTAATCTTGACGCTTGGAAAAGTTCCATCCAACTGCTACTTAGTCATCAAACCAAGGATGGTTATTTGGGGAATCTATGCCCGATACAGGCTCCAGAACACGACAGTGAAGATGAGCCACCACTTTACAGCTTCTACTCATTGACATATGCTCTCCTGCTGGTAGTAAGCGCCAAGGACTACTGGCAGCACTCAGGAGATTGGTCGTTTGTGGAAAGATGTCTTCACCAGCTTGGACGTCAGATGGAATTTACGAAAAACTCCTTGAATAGCGATGGGCTTGTGGAAGCTCTGCCACATCTTTCCAGTAAGTTATGTCTGAGAAAGCTATCTTCTGAGTTACTGATGAAGGTTTAGTGACATGGTTTCCAATGGGCGGGCCTATCTTTGGGGCTTCCGCAGGCTTGAATATCGCCTACTACGACGCCCTCAAAGCAATGGCATTAATGTCGCTAGACGAGGAAGAGAAATTTCGGTATTTGGATCAAGCTCAATGTTTGAAGGACTCATTGGTCAGCATCCTTTGGAACGATGAACGCGGCACATTCCGTCCAAGCCTCTCCTTGCCCGTCGATGGATGCTTCCAAGATGTCAATGCCTATGCAGCTACCATGAGCATTGCACCAGAGCATATTTCCGCAGTAGAAGGCTACAATCCATCTTGCGAGTCACTGCCGCCGGCATTCCGAGGTCTAGGTCATTGGGACAAATTCGAACTGACCAGTCCATATGCATCTGGATTCGCCCTTGAAGCCCTATTCACCAAACACGAAGGCCTGAAGGCGAAAGATCTATTACTGCGTGTCTGGGGCCTAATGGCGAAACAAGACGATTCTAATTATTCCGGTGCCCACTGGGAAGCAATGAAGACAAATGGTGCGCCTTTCAATCACGATGTGTCGCTCGCTCATGGATGGTCGACTTGGCCCGTTTTCCTGTTGCCCAGGTATCTTGCAGGAGTTTACCCGCTTGAACCTGGCTGGAAGAAAATCGGTGTGGAGCCTATTCTCGCAGGCTTAGACGTAGTGGAGTATTCGCTTCAAACTCCTCAAGGCTACCTCAAGATTATTTTATCCATTGAAGAACAGGAGGATGCAGGATTGATTAGAGTACTGGTACCTCAGGGTGTGACTGCTGTGGTAAAAGCTCCGAACGGTTGGTTACTTCTTGATGATGGAAATTTTCAAGGTGATGGAACAGTAGTATCATTGAGACTTCGAAGAGTGTGAATTATTGCTTGCAGAATCATTGGGGCTGTTGAATTAGCGATGACGCTCTGGTTGCTAAATCGCGGCACTTGACAATACACAAATTGTTATTGGGATATTCCGTATAACTAATTTCTGTCATATCATAATTTGGAAGACTGTAATCTTTTTTGCGCATTGAGAAACGTCCGTATCGGGATCTGTTAGTGTTGTTTAACGCGTAAGCCCAAATGCGGGAATTCCGGAAAAGCCGACACGCGCTCTTTGGAAACAGCGGTGGCTAAGGAAGACCCGAGACTTCGTCTAATTGGCCTTCCAAGCACGGCACAGTCCCTATAGCAATTGTGTTGACATTATGTTAGAGACATACTAGGCTTCAAATGCGTGTGAAATGACTTTATAATACCATATGTATCCACATTTGACAGTCTTTCTTCCAGCGCTCAATTCGAAGAACCGGCGACAAAATGGCAACCTACCATAAGTACTCGACAGACATAGAGATAAAAAATATGGTGAAGGAATTGACCTTGGAGGAGAAGGTTGGACTGCTGTCTGGCACCCCACATGATTTTGTCTCAATTGCTGGAATACCCGAAAAAAGGATTCCACCTCTCAAAGTATGTTCGTACATTATCATAGGTCTTGATCTGATTTGATGGCAGCCACTAACAATTTAATGTAGACAGCTGATTCCATATGTGGAATAAGGCCCAGTGAATTTGACGGCTCACTTTCCACAGCCTGCTTTCCGAATACAGCATGCATAGCATCGACATGGAACACTGAGCTTCTCGAGAAAATGGGTGTAGAGCTTACTCGCCAAGCCAAGATGAAGCATGCCCAAATAATTCTCGGTCCCACAATCAACATCCAGAGGGATCCTCGTGCGGGACGCAACTTTGAATGTTTCAGCGAGGATCCATTACTCTCTGGGTACATGGCTGCAGCCATTGTCCACGGGATTCAAAGTCAAGGATTTGGAGCTTGCGCTAAGCACTTTGTGTGCAACGACTCAGAGACTCAGAGACGATATTACAATGTAGATGAATCTCCTTATGGGCGCACCTTGCGCGAAATTTACCTTGCCGCTTGGTCCTTCCTTTTGAAGAGATCGAACCCTATTGGAGTCATGACTGCGTAAGTGGCATATGATGCAACTTTTGGCTTGTTATTAATAAACCACACAGATACAATAAAGTCGATGGAACTTTTTGTTGTGAGAATAAGGATATCATTGAAGGTGTACTCCGAAAGGAATGGGGTTTCAAGGGCATCATCATGTCGGACTGGTTCGGAACCCGATCTACGGTTGCTTCTTTAAAGGCCGGATTGGACTTGGAGATGCCTATGCCTGTCTTTCGGGGAGAGCAGCTAATCAAAGCTGTCAGTAGTGGAGAAGTCAGCGAACAGCAAATTGATATGAGCGTCGCAAGGCTCCTGGATGTACGAAGCAGAATGCGAAACGCGCAAAGCGATGGACCAGAAAAGTCTGAGATTGTCAAGGAGACCAATGACATTGCTCGACAGCTCGCTCACGAAGGAATCGTCTTACTCAAAAACGCACACCATACACTTCCACTGCAGATTTCAGATTACTTGAATGTCTCAGTCGTTGGAGAATATGCCAAAAACGCTATTTTCACTGGCGGCGGAAGTGCGTCCTGCAAACCCCAGTATCGCCAAATTCCCCTCGATCGTCTACGAGAAGCGCTTTCACAACCAGCGAACGTCTCATATGCCGCGGGTGTTCGTATGCGGCGCATTATTCCCGTCGCATCTCCAGAAGTCATCACAACAAGCCAGGGCCAGCAAGGTGTTGAAATATCCTACTTCAATGCCGGCGCCGATCAGCCTTTTCTTACTGAAATATCGGAAGAGGCTAGCTTGAATCTAATGGGCAAGCAAAAACAAGGCCTAGCACTACCTGGGTCCCATATTGAGATGTCCACCAACCTCGTACCAACAACCACAGGAACTCATACTCTCGCCCTCCGTCATTCCGGCGCCTTCTCCATTAAAGTGGATGGCGTGGAAGTGTTCAAGGGTGAGGCACCTAATATCACGACTGAGCAATTTTTGTTCAACCTTTGTAAAATCGAATCACGTGTCGAGCTGCCAATGGAGGCGGGCAAATCTTACCATGTGCACATCACAATGCAAGCAAGGCAACCTATAGCAGGAGAGCCAACCCCATACGGCCTCACGCTTGCTTTCGAGGAGCAGTACTCTGAAGATCAAGCCATATCAGAGGCGGTTGAAATTGCAGAGTCATCTGATATCAGCATTGTCTACGCGGGCCGTAGTGAACAGTATGAATCCGAAGGATTCGATCTGGAAGAAATCACCTTACCAGCCAACCAAATTCGAATGATCAAGGCCGTCGCCGCTGCTTCAAAGAAAACAGCTGTTCTTCTACACTGCGGAAATCCTGTCGATATAAGCAGCTTTGTGGATGACGTCGACGCTATTGTAAACATGCATTTTCCTGGCCAAGAAGGGCCCCAGGCTATGGTTGATATCTTGACCGGCAAGGTAAATCCTAGCGGTCGATTGACTTCGACCTGGTTCAAAACACTGGAAGACTGGCCTAGCTTTGAACACTTTCCAGCAAAGGATACTGGAGAGGGGAGTTTTGAGATCAAATATTCTGAGGGAATCGCAGTGGGTTATCGTGCTTCGGTTCCCGCCAACCGGATTCGATTTCCATTTGGCCACGGCCTGTCTTACACCACATTTTCCTACGAAACCCTGAATGCCGAATTAGACGACTTGTCTGACCCTTCGATCTTGAAAATCAACGTCCGGGTAGCGAATACTGGCAATGTGCCAGGAAAGGAAGTGGTTCAGGTTTACATCTCACCGCCAGATGGTCTTGCAGACTGGAGACCCTCTCGAGAGCTAAAAGAGTTCACCAAAGTTCTTCTTTCTCCCGGTGAAGCAAAGGATATCTCTATAGACTTGGATGTCGCAACATTTTGGAGCCACTGGAATGAGTCTTCGCGTGCTTGGACGGTGGATAAAGGGACTTATGTGGTAGAGGTGGGAGGCCTACAGGCACATTTTGTGATTTAAAGCTCATATATGCAATTAAGAGGGATCGAAGCTTTAACATGGTTCCATGTTCCTAGTTGATGACGATTCTCTACTAATCAGTATTCCTCGCCTGAGCTAAAGGTGGAGCGCTATGTTGTTATATTGTGGAACCCCTACAAATCATTCTAGATTGCTGTCATCCTATTTATACACGGAATAGATGGTATGCCTGCATCTATCGCACCAATTTAACTAAAAAGAAAATAATAATTCAGGGCAGAGTTTTTTCCCCACAACTAGCCCTCTAGACCAGAACAACATTGCAGAAACTAGTCTCACGATCAGACGTGGGCAATATTTTTGCCGTGGAAGTAACCAAAAGAAAGTTTCAAATATTTACAAAGCTTCCACCTTAATATTGAGCTCTTTACAAACCTCCAAAAGCTTCGACTCCTGCCACTCAGCAGCATTTTCAGGTAACACAAACCCTGAAGCCGGCGACCCAGCATGCTGAATCACCTCCTCGATTCCCTTTCCGTTGGCAAAAGACCACACCCTTACATATCGACTCCCAAACTCCAACGTAAACGTCTCACCAGCCGCAATGACAATCGTCTGGCCCTCGCGAACATCATTCCAAGAGGTATTTTCCCCCTTCTTGACCTTAATCCTCAAAAGACCCTCCTGAACAATAAAGCAGTGATCAATCGATGAAAAGCTCAACCACCGACTCAGCGGCGACTTTCCATACACACTCGAAGACTCAATACTAGAAATAGAGAACCTGCCACCAGTCTGGCTTGAGAGAATAAAAGGTCTCGAAATGACGCCGCCAAGCAACCACCTCGGCCCCGTATTCGCACGCAAAAAATACGCTTCTCCAGAGGGAGCGAGCTGATTCTCTGAATCGAGCCAGTCTCCGACTTCTGGAGGTTGGTAGTCGCGTTTGAAATGCACGTCGAAGCGATCTTTCGCTGCCATCATTTTCTGAATTAGCATGGATTTGATGTCGCGATCGTCGTTTTCGGGCACAATAACGCCATTGTAGGTCTCGCCGACGTATCTGAAGAAATCAACCCAGTCGCCTGGGGCGACTAAGCCGACTGTCTCTGTATGCGGACCAAGTAAGAGGGGGTTGTGAATCACATGCTTTATATACAGTCAGTCGTATAATCTAGACGACGGACGAATAGATCGACTACTCACGGGAGGAATATAGGCGAAATCGCCTGGGCCCATGATTCGACATTTGTCACCACTCCACAGTTTCAAGAAGCCTTTTGTAACCAGGAAAACATCATGAGCTTCCTCGTGCCAGTGGAAGCCAGGGGCGTCAGCTAGAACTGCGCCGCTGGTGAAGACTGCCATGCCGCCATTGGTTTGTTTGGAGGATGCGAGAATCCTGAATACGCCTTTGCTACCGGGGATACTGATGCGCTCTCCCTCTAGCTGATCAATCATGTAACTTGTCCGCTCATCGGGAGGAGAAGAATATAGAGGGACGCTCATGATGGGCTTGAAGTTGGGTAAAGTCTAATCAGATCTGAAGTTGGCCAAGATGGAATTAGCACACCTCACAAGTAATTGGCAGTGTTGTGTATTTGAAGGAACAATTTCACTAGGCTCCACAAAGGTGGGATCACCACCTCTTCTAAGTATCTCTTCATCATTCACACACCCGCCCTGGGTTTCAATCGCCGCCCCGCATTTCTCCTGACTTTCCAACGTCTTTTCCTCTGTTTCTGGGGTCCGGCCAGAAGCGTCGCGTCCTGCTTGCGCGGTTCGGCAAATTGTATCGGAAAAGCCGCAACTCTGACACCCAGCCTCCACTTCTCTACCGCGGCATTTCCGGACCACAGAAATGCATGGGTTTCCTGGTAAGACCGAACTACTCAATGAATCTAACCATCTACTTGCGCACGGGATTCGAAAGGGTAGAAAGTCGTTCACCCGCAAGGCCTTGTTTTGAGCATACTATACCACACGATAGGTACTTGCGTTAGTTATGCAAATCTAATCTTCATGAATAACCCAACTCCTTTTCGCGCCGTCTACAAAGCAGTAGACGAGCAGGAGATAGATGTCGACATTTACCTACCTACAGCGCACAATGACGCCGCTGCTGAAAGCGCACGTCCAGTCAGTACGTCAACATCCACTCATTCAATCCACAACCATTTAGCATAGTAGTAGTATGAGATATGCAAAGCAAACTCACAACCTATAGTCATCAACATCCACGGCGGAGCCTTCATGCTCGGCTCGTCCAGGATGATAAACAAAGACCAAGTATCCGACTGTCTCAACCGAGGCTGGATCGTCTTAGCACCCAACCATCGTTTATGTCCCCAAGTAAATCTTCTTGAGGGTCCAATGCAAGATTGTCGAGACCTGTTAGCTTGGATTCACGACCGTGGGCTGGAAGTAGCTATACGCAACGCAGCACGTGCAAGTCTAGTGCCTGATCTTGATCATGTGTTTGCGTTTGGGACGTCTTCAGGTGGGCATTTGGCACTTTGTTTGGTAAGCTGAAGTCTGCATATTTCATCTTGACGACACCCATTTGCAATATTTAGCGAGAAAATCGAACTGACAAGATGTGCGTGGGAAGGGCTTTGGAGTCCCCCATCCAGTCGCCGGAATATACGATATGTACGGCCCATGCAACTTCAACAACACTTTCTGGACAACAAAACTATCAAACATGAAGCTCCCGCCTGGCCTAACAGAATCCTTCATCAACAAAGTTTTCGATGAACATCCAGTCCCGATTACCGGAGGCGTCTCTCTCGAAGGACAAGCTACCGGTCCGCCAGATTTCAACGACCCCCGTCAAGCATATGCGCTGACGCAAATTGCGAATGGTACGGTCCTAGATGCAATTTTTCCTTCCAAAGATTGGAAGAAAGTAGATCCTGCGCTGAATATCGAGTCTTCGTTTCCTCCTACGTTTATTGTGCATGGCGGGCAGGATACGAAGGTCCCGGTTCATTTGAGTAGGAAGTTGTTTGAGGTGTTGAAGGAGAATAATGTGCGGTGCGGGATGAGAGAGGTTCCGGGGGAGGAACATACTTTTGCAGCGAAGATGGAGGTTGAGTCGGAGACTTGGTGGATTCAGCGAGAGGGGTTTGATTTCCTTGAATCTTTGATTAAATGATTTGTGTTTGGTAGTATGAAAGTTGGAAGGAAAAAAAATCAAAGGTGCATTGATGCATTCCCATATTCATTGAATTTTTACCGACCAGATCGTCGAAATAAGAATTTTCTTCTAAATATCTAATCGTCTCACACAAAAAGAAACGATAGCGTTGTACAATATCCATCAACCGAAAAGAAACTAGCCATAGCACTCATCATCAGCACAGCACTCCAAAAGCAGCACATCCAATAGCACATACAAATTAATCTAATCTAACAACAACGAAATCCAGCACCTTAGTATAAACAACTACATCTCCAACCTACTTCCCAAACCCCTGCTCCCCCACCGCCTCCCTCACAACCTCAAAAGCATCATACCCGTAAAGCCACGGCTGAACCTGCGGACAAGTCCACCGACTTGGAAACGGGCCTGTAACCTCACTCCCCAACTGCGACAAAAATAACTGATCCCGAGCTTCTTGATCCGGACCGTCTGGCATATGGAAAGATTCTCTCTGTCGAGACGTTAATATCCCGGTCGAGTCAGATGCAGATGCTGGTCCCATGGACCAGGAAGTAAGTAAGACATTAATTACCTGTTTAAATGTTTCTCGCGCGATAGCTTCTCCTCTTGATTTGCGCAGCTTTTCGTACATTTTTAGAGCGGAGGGGAGTTGGGATTTTGTTTGGAGGTGCCCGAGGAGGAGGCCGAGGACAGCGCCGTCTTCGATGGCGGAGTTGGCGCCTTGGGCGAGGTACGGGAGCATTGCGTGGCAGGCGTCGCCGCTGGTTAGGAGCTGTTAGTTGGGAAATATTGCGGTGGTTTGGGGAGGACGTGTATGTGTAAATCAACTTGTAAACTGGACTTAAGTTGTACGTACACGAAAACGAAATTAGAGTCTTTATTGATCCAGGAATCTAGTTCTTCCCCTATGAATTAACCGTTAGTTTCTTGAATAGCCTAGAGATCTCACCACCAAGTGGATTAGGTGAATGCGGAATTTTTATACGTACTGTGCATAAGCTTCCACTTATCAACCTTATCCACCTTACTCAAAAACCGGCCAAGAATCGGATCCCAATCTTTAAAAAGCAGTCTCATCTCCTCCACCGATCCAGCCTGTCGACTAATCCCCTCCGGAAGATCATCCGGCACAAGCAGCACAATATTATACATCTGGCCGCCGCGCATAGAATACCCGACAGCGTGTGCCCCGGGACCAATCCAGAAATGTACGGTGGGTCGCTCGACCCATTGGATGAGCTCGGGGTCGTCGAGTTCAGAAACGTTCAAGACAACGCGGTATGCTAGGTCGCCGGTCGCTTTTGGCTCGTCGTCGGCTGTAGAGTTAAACTTGGAGCGGCAGCGTGACCAGAGGCCGTCGGCTGCGACGATTAGGTCACCGGTGTATTGCGCTCCAGATGAGGTTTTGACCTCTGGGATGTGGAAGTTGATGTCGTCGACTTTGTCCCCGAGCTTGAATTGAACGCCTAGTTCTTTGGCTTTGTCGTATAGGGATAGTTGGAGGTCGACTCGGTGGAGGTCGAGGAAGGGCGCGCCGTACTTGTTGCGAATGTGCTTGTGGAAATCAGGTTCTATGGCGAGGATTTTTCCCGAGTATCGATGGACGGATAGCGAGGTGGGTTCTGCGCCTGATTGCCATAGTTTATTGGGGAGCCCCCATTTTTGGAGAATTCGCGTGCAGTTGGGTGTACATTGCAGGCCGGCTCCGACCTAGGCGAGGTTTGGGGGTCAGTGTTGTGGGTTGACAAGAGCAACGGAATGGCAATGAAGTGATGTCTTACTTCCATGAGTTCTTTAGCCGACTCTAGGACGGTGACATTATGACCGGATAAAGCGATCGATATGGCTGCGGCGAGACCCGCAAGGCCTGCTCCGACGATGATGACTTGTAGTTGTGTCGAGGTCTGGTTGTGCACCGGTTGGTCTATCTGATGATGCGTCAGTTCTCATGGCCAAAGAGTTGCCCGTATGGAGTTTGCTTGGGGGTCAGACCAACCATTGTGCTTGGCATGTTGAGCGGAGGTTGACAGTCAGTCTGTCACGTCCAAAATTCCGTAAAACAAATATTAGAAGAAGATGCTGACAGTCCCACTTGACATACTTACATGATTCAACATTACGAGCCATGTCCCCGCACGCTGCTACATGGAAGGTAATCCCGCCCAGGACCATCGTATGTCGTATTCGGAACAGCCGCGGTCTTCGATGTCCTAATTGCACAAAGCGGGATAAAAGCCCGGCTTTTCCGCACCCCAGCCAGCGAATCACGGTCGAGTCATGAAAGGATGTGTTAGCTTGGTCAAGCCTAGTATCATTTACCCCAGATTCGATTTGCCTCCACAACGAACGAACGGGGCTCGAGACCGTCCAGATCTTGAAAACCCCCGCATTGGCATTTTTCATCTGCACAAGAAACCGAGTCGTATTACCGGTTACCATTGGTTCCTGCTGATTGTACCACCTAGATTCGGTGCCTGTGGTGTGGATTGAGCGAGATGTGCATGCAACCCGCAAACCTTCAACACTGATTCCAGATGGACGAACCGTTACCCTCCCGTCATCCACAGGCCAACAAAGCTGTAAACCAACGTCCAAGGCGGCCTCGAGCAGCTCGCGCATGCGATTTATGTCGGTCGAAAAAGTACAAGTGCGACGAGTCATACCCGTGCTCATACTGCCAGAGTGAGTTTCTCAGCGAGCCCCAAATCAACACACTCGAAAGCCTAACTAGCCCCAAGGCCGCAATGTGGAATGCGTGTATAAAGGCCAAGATATGTCGCGCATGCGCGTATCATCGAGGTAGGTAGCTACTCAATTCACACATCTTGCCGTCACGTCAGGTCTCAGACTCATCCATCGCCCCGAACAGCTACATACGACAACTCGAGGAGCAAGTCAAAAACCTTTCCAACATCGTAGAATCATACGAGAAATCAGCAACGACCGATGGACCTAACAGTTCACTTGGCTCCAACCCCCAGCACACAGGCCCCATAGAAACGTTCCCAACGCCCAACAGCACGTCATCCTGGTACAGACGCGAGCAAGAAATATCTGGCACCAATACACACACACGCGATGTCGAATTCTACGGAAGCTCATCATCCGTCGCGCTCCTCTCGCACGTCCAGCGCACGGGAGAAGAAGAAAACCATCCCTCTAACGACGACGCAGAAACCCTTCTCTCAACGCTCCACAATCCCGCCTTCGACCCAAGTAGATCCCAAGACACATCCCAGCATCTTCGCCAACAGCGAACCTCAGGCGCAAGCTCCGATAATTCAAGCGCGGTATGGTACCTACAATGTCGGCCCTTTATCGAAGCCTTCTTCTCCACCATCCACTACATCCATCCCATCCTAGACAAAACTTCTTTCATGCGACGCTGCGAGGCGCTGTGGTCCGATAAAGACCCCGAAGAGAAGAGAATTACTAGCTTTGTAGCGCTGTATTATAGTATTCTTTCTCTGGGTGCGCTCGTAGGTATACGCGAAGACGAGCCTATCGACGGTGTGACGAACCTGGCTTGGAGTCGGAAGTTCTTCGATCGGGCGAAGAGTTGTTGTAATAGGTTGGGTATGGTGACAGATTTGGATATGGTGCAGTGTTATTTTGTTCTGGTGAGAATATAAATATTCGAAGAATAGAAGGGGTTGAGGTCGCGGAATGGCTGACTGCTCTGCTGTGTTAGGCGAAAGTGTGTCAGAATGAGTTACATCCACATTGTGAGTTTTGTTTGGGGGGGTGTGGGCTTGCTTGGTGGGTTGCTTATGGTTGGTAGTATCGTATATGTATGTCGGTCTTGCCATAAGAACGGCGCTGGCAATGGGCATCAACCGCGAGCCAGGAGCGAATAGTAAGAAACCCGCATGCCTATTACGAGCTGAGACGCGAACATGGTGGTAAGTTGGCCGTAGATCACATGTTCGATGTAATTGTCTCCACACACTGACACCATAGCTACAGGGGCCTTTATTCTCTCGAGACGTATGTGATTACTCCTATTCCTCTTAAAATGGTGCTCTCCAGCTAACTCTCAGCTTCCATTTCTCAGTGAGATGTCTTTTGCTATGGGCAGACCAGACACCCTAGGAGCAGATCTCTACCACAACCGACGCTTCCCCCAGATACGAAGCTCTGAGACACAGGGCCGGGACAACTCAGATCGATCAGAAAATCCCTATTGCACAATCATAGAACACATGGTGCATTTTGCAGAAATAACAAGAAGAATCTGTCTTGGGATTTACCTCCCGGAGACAACAGTCCCAATGATGGTGAACCTCGCAAGTCAGATAGAAAGAGACTTGGAAAACTGGGCGCAGAAACTTCCGGAATCGATTCGGCCGGCGTGCGCAGCAGCTCAAGCGCCGTCTCTGAAAGGAGTTAGGGATGTACAGTGGGTGAAGAGGCAACGGCTCGTGTTGAATATGAGTGCGTGCTGTGCTGTGCCCATACGATCTATGTATAAAGAGCCAGCTAACAGGAAGATTGCAGGATATCATAACTTGAGGATACTTCTGTTTGGATCTTTCCTACTACGATCAACGCCTGAAGAACGATCCTCAATCCCCGACTCTGCAACCGGTATCCAGAAATGTCTCGAGTCCGCCAAACAGACTATCGAACTCATCTACCAAACATACCAACACAGCGACTTTTTCCGAACATGGTATGTTCCGTTTTGCGTCTTCTTTCCTTTGATATACCACAAACACAAACAAAACCCAGCTCAGCTCAACTCAATGCTCCACTGCCAAGTACTAACCAAAACCAGGTTCTACAACACCACATACACCGTCTTCGCCGCCAGCATAATCCTCGTGTACGTAACGCAAGAAGCGCCGGAACCAGAAATCGAGCTGTTACTCCGCCTCGTCGACATGGCCATTGAGATCCTCACCATCATGGACGAATGTGTCGTCGCGCTGCAAGCCGCCAAACTCCTGCAACGCGCCAAAGAGAAAGTCAAGCAGAAGGCTGCTGCGAGAGGTGCTGGTGGTGGCGCTGGTGCTGATTTTGCGGCGACGAATCCTGCGGCTTCGTGGCCTGATGGTATGATGTATTTTAATCATTATTGGGGGCCGTTGAATTTGCTGGATGGGGAGGCTGTGGATCAGAATTTGGCGTTGTCGTTGGTGGATTTTGATGAGGCCGGGTTATTGATGGGGTTGAATGGGTAAGTTTGAGGGGGGGAAAGGAGTGGGCGATGTTGATTGATACATAATTCAATGTGCTATATTGGCTAAAGGGTGTGTAAATCACATCTCTAGAAAAAAAATCTAGCAATTCCTTTACGCTGTGAAACTCCTTCTTTTCTTCCTCTCCCGCTCCTGATTCGCCTGCAAGTTCTCTGTGCGAACTCCATCCAGCTGTGTTGAAAGGCCCGGCTTCTGAAGATTTTAATTCCCTTGTAGTATCCACATTGGTAGTGATGTAAGTCGATTTCTGACTTATAACATTGATCGCGGGACGCGGTGTTGAAAAAGTATTAATATTATATTTTCAAGTACACTGAAAATCTTGATAAAGTAGATTTATTCTCGGGGACAGCTACTGTGAAGTAAAATAAGCATTTTTTTTAATCATTCTTGCTTAAAATTGTATATCATTAACTATACACCCAGTCTAGTTCCCAACCCACACTACCATTCCCGATGTTTGCGAATTCCATCTATTCATACTGCACACTTCGTATCGACTCCACCCAAATCCCGGTCTTCCTCCTCTCGTCACACAAACCCAACCACTCCATACCACCTCTCAAACATCCCCATCCAACAAACCCGGCACCTTCCTAACAAGATACTCCACAACCGCATCAGGACCCCTCTCAACCTGCAGCCCCGTCGGAATAGCATGCACCTTGATATCCGGCACAATCGACCTCGCCAAGGCATGAATTTCCTGCGCTTCCTCTGGCGACCACATCGATGCCGAGAACTATTGTTCACGTCGTCAGGCCAGAGCGAAAAAGCGAAATAATTCATGGAAGAGTTTTAGAAATGTGATGAGGGGGACGTACTAGTACGTTGGGCTTGTGCTGTGTTACTTTTGGTAGCACTTCGGAGATGCCTAATGTGTTTAGTTTTGATGGGCAGAGGTTTTTTTTTGGTTGGTGAACTTGAACTTACTTTGGCAGTTGTCGATGTGGGTGATGTCGTAGTCATCTTGCAGTTCGATGATTAGACGCCCGATAAGTCGCTGAGCGCGTTCGGGCGCGGTGTTGACGGTTACTAGTCGGAATGGTCCCTTTCTTGGGGTCATTGTGGTTTCCCGTTGGTTTGTTTTGCGCGCCGGGGAAAAGACAAAAAAATTCAAATATAAGAAAAATAAAAAGAAAGTTTGCGGGAGGGGAAGTACGGCTTTTTGATATACTAGAGATATATACATTTATTTTTCTCGTTCTCGCTTTGCGCAATTTTAGGAGGGAATGTTGTTTTCTGTGACCCACATCTGAGATAAGAAGCGTGGCGTCCGGAAAACCCGATCAGCTTATCCACGACCTCGGATATTTTAGGAGATGTGAGGGAAGGTCGCTACGAACGAATGAATTAGCTGACAGAGTTTGCGAAGATAAAGGACTCTCATTTTCAGGTGTGCAATGTCTTGATAGTCGGAGTAATGCAGATCTTGCGAATTTTGGCTGCGCAGGAGGACTTTAGTGTTGGAGAAGACGAAAGCCACGCACTCCGGCGTTATCATACAACTGTGAACGTAGATAAACATGCATGTGATAGAATGGGTATTGCTTGGATACATAAACAAATTTGGCACATTTTCAAAGAAGAAATCATTTGGACATTCATTCTGCGTAACATTTACGTTTCTACCTTACGGGAAAGACATTGCTCATACTCCTGAGTCGCTAATATGCTTGACGAAGGAGAAACAAATCCTAAGACAGCTTGAATCCCGTGTATCCGTTATCGGCTGTTTCGTTGATGGTTTTGTAGTATGTTGGGACACCTCCAAGGTAAATTAATGGCTCTCTTTGTTTTCCGGGAATGTTTGTTCCCATGTACCACTGCAGTCATTAGTAACACATTCATGTCTCCAAAATTGCATTAGGCATACGTCGACTTACCGAGTCAGTGGATGGGAGGAGAGAAGCATTGGCTAGCTTCCAAATAAGCTCCTTGTACTCATCCTCGTTTTCTTTGCTGGCAATGATTTTCTTGAGGTCCTTTTCCTTCATGTAGTTCATCGTCCTGAGGATCCAGTCGCCCTGCAACTGAGCGCATGTCGGGCCATTGCATAGTGCTGTGGGGCCTTGAGGTCCGTATGTGAAGAACATATTGGGGAATCCCGACACGGATAGTCCCAGATATGTTTTCGCGCCCTCCTTCCAGTGCTCACTCAAGGTTTCTCCATCTACACCTTTGATGTCAATCTGGAGCAGGCCACCCGTAATGGCATCATAACCAGTCGCACAGATGATGTAATCGAACTCATACTCCTTATCCGAAGTCTGGATACCTTTTTCGGTGATCTTCTCGATTGGCGTTCCCGTCTTACTGATGTCAACAATGGATACATTTGGCCGATTGAATATCTCAAAGTATCCGTTCTCCAAGGATATCCTCTTGCACCCAAAAGCATACGGCTGCTCCATGGGCGCTAGGATATCCGCAACCTTCTTGTCGTTGATCTTCGCGCGGGTCTTGTCGCGCCAGAAGTTATACGCTTCGCGGTTCGCCTCCTTGGTGAAGAGCATGTCATAGTATGTGGCGAGCCAAAACTTGAAGTCGCCCTCGGACCACAAGTCTTCGTATACCTTCGCGCGCTGCTCGGGGGTATCGTCGAAGGTGGATTTCGGCAGGAAGTTGAATGAGAATCCTGAGAAGCTATCGGTTCGCCCTTCGAAAAGTGCAGGATAGTCTTTCTTGGGAAGGGCTTGCTCGGGGGCCTGGTATTGGACTTGTTTCATGGGAAGGGACGTGTTGGGCGTGCGTTGGAAGACGGTAAGCTGGCCAGCAACTGAACTCAATTCGTGGGCAATCTGAATGCCGGTCGAGCCCTTGATTAGGGTTGTTAGAAGGGGTGATTAGTGATCTTTGCGTAGGGCTTTTACTTACCGTGCCAACAACAGCCACCTTTTTGCCTTTGAGATCAGGCTCCTCATGTGGCCAGTACGAAGGATGCAGGAAAGTACCTTCAACATGTCAACAAGATGACTTCACGAACTGACATGGACAACAACCTTTGAACTTATCAATGCCCTCCCAATCAGGGATGTACCGCTTCGCAGCAAACCCAGTGTTTAGCAGAAGAAACTTGACCTTATAAGTTTCTCCCTTCTTGGTCTTCACAGTCCACTTGGACTCAGCGTCATCCCAAGTGGCAGCAGATACAAAAGTTTCAAATTGCGTATCTTTCCTGAGATCCCACTTGGTAGCAACATACGAGAAGTACGAACGGAGCTCAGCGCTCCCAGGGAATCTTTCCTTCCAGTTCCAGCCCTCCCAGAGGGCTGGGTCGGAGAATTCATAGTGCGGAGTGGTACTGTCAACGCGAGCGCCAGGGTATCGGTTCCAGTACCATACACCGCCGTAGTCAGTACCGCACTCAACTAGCTTCACCTTGTAGCCTTCGTCTCGCAGCTTCTTGAGCTGGTAGACACCTCCGAATCCGGCGCCTACAATGAGCGCATCAAGGTGCTGCACATCAGTCTCCCCATTGGTACTGTTTTCCCCTAATGAAAGATTCTTTAATTGCTCAATTGAAATCGAACCCATGCTGTCTGGGCTGGGAGATGAGTATGCCGTAAGCTGGTATTGAAAAGAAGCGTGTGAAGAGATCGACTGCACAGTTTGTAATGCCGGAGAGGGTCCAAGGCAGAAGAGAAAAAAAACCAGGGCAGGGGGCAAAGGTCAAATGGTTATGCATCAACAGCATACAAGTACGCGTAAGTCACATGGCCGTTATCAGCCCATGCAAAGGTCAGAAAATTTGAAGCAGAGGGTCTGCAACGGCATGCGAGGCAATGGTCGGGCGGTTCCCTCATTCAATAGCATTGGGTAAGGAGCGGTCGTATTGCGGAGATGGTGACACTGTTCCTAGCAACTCTTTCAGAGGGTTATGGCAAAGATCTGCCATTTTTGTGCTCCCCATCCCTCGACTGCGATAAAGTGGCATGTTGACAAGCTGACCCTGAGTCGCTGCTTGCTATGACCAACGAATAAGAGACAGAGTAGCTGTGTGCCGCAACGCAGTCCCTGGCCTGAGACAGAATCCGAGGAACTGGATAGTTCAACGGTCCTGCACGTATGGAGGGACTGGGCGTCTTTAGCGAAAAATCCTGCCACAGGAGCGGTGAGTGTAGACATTTGTACACCCCTTGTATGTACGGCAGTTGATGTGTCGCCAACACTTGCCCCAGCAAACAAATTCAATCCCCCATCATGTAGCAATTTGATGAACTGGTCTTATTATAGTGAAAGCTAGCAATGCCCTGCTCCGGACTCTTATGCTATTAGCTTGTGGAGAGAAGGAGGGCTAAAAGAAACACTATGCCCAAGATGCCCACCTACGACTCATGTACCTGGAAATCCTACACTTAGCACTCGCGGAACACGGCACCTAGCCGGCGCCACCGGCGCGCGCCGAGTGGACTATGCCTCGCAGAGGAAAATCCTGAGCGATCAGAACACTAGCATTCCCTGTGAAAGGGTACGAAACCACTGCCTGGACACGAGTCCCTCGAAAAGTGAACAACCAAGGGGCACGTCTGGCGCAACGGTGGGCAGCAAAAAGATAGCTGACGAGAAAAAATTCTCCGCAACCCGGGACCGTTCTCCGACCAGATAATCACTACCTTTGTCAGCGGAGGAACGCCAGGGTAGGTATGCATTGGGCCACCATACCTTGAGTTTTTCAGTATGCATTCTGTTTTCTGGCCTGGCTTATGGGTACCTCCCCTCTCAACTCGTAGCAACTGGCAGTCCGTTCACTCTATCCCTGAAACGCAGTTGCGCATGGGTTGGTACAGCGTATATATGCTGTTTGTTTCCTTTCTTTGCGCTGTTGCTTCAAGAACGAGTGTGTAACGATATATTTGCATCGGTTTATTCTCTGCGTTCGAGCGTTATTTGACAATCATGGCCGTATCTCCACTCGAGCAGGCTCTCATTGAGACATGGACTTTGTTTGCGTTTGGCAGCATTGCGATTATCCTCCGGGTCTTCAGCAGGACTCGGCTGGTGGGCATTACAGGATACCATCCTGATGACTATCTAATTTTCTTCGCTTGGGTGAGTTTCGCTTTGGTCACTGCGCGTTGAGTGATGAATATGCTAATGGAGTCGAGTAGGCATGTTATGCGACAATGACGGTTGCCGCTCACATTGTCGGTGGCACCGGCGACACTTCGCATTTGACCATGGAACAGCGACTGTCATTCACCCCAGCGCAAGCCGCCGCGCGTCAGAAAGGCACAAAATGGTTCATGGTTGGATGGTACAGCTACATCGGCCTCATCTGGACGCTGAAGCTCAACATGCTGTTCTTGTACCGCCGAGTCGTCAGCGTGATATGGATCAAGAAGTACATCGTCCCCACCATGGTATTTGTAGGCGTCACAGGCGTCTCGATTTGGATTCTATTTGCGACAGCTTGCAGACCATTCCACAAGCTCTGGCAGATCCTGCCTGACCCAGGCAGTAAGTCGCTCTCCAACTGCTTTTACGAATCACTTCATCTGACGAATCCAGAATACTGCATGCCCCAGAGTCCGGCGTTCTTGATCACTGTCCTCGTTCTCAACCTAGTCACGGATCTCTGCATCATGATCATTCCCATCCCCATCATCCTTCCGTTGAAGATTTCAATGGCTCGCAAGCTCGGTTTGATGATTCTTTTCTGCGCGGGTATCTTCGTCATGATCGCTGCAATCCTACGAGTTTATTTCGTTTTGGCGGTATGTCTGCTTTTCTGCACACTATTCTTGTTCCAAGTAGATACTGACCGACACCCCCAGCTGCAAAAAGGCGAAACGGCAGCCATCTGGTCCTGTCGTGAAGATATCGTAGCAGTCATCGTCGGCCAAGCAACCATGATCCGACCACTATTCACCCGACGATTCTGGAGCAGCGACCCCATGAGTTCGTCTGGCGGTTACTCGTCGAACAACAAGTACGGCTCGCACGAGCTCTCAGACAGAAATCCATCTGGCCTAGCATCTAAATTAGGATTCAAGAAAGTTGCGGATCCGTATAACGTGAGCGTGTTGGAAACCAAAGCGAACGAAAGCGAAGAAAAGATCATCGAAGGAGACAAGAATAACACGGCTTCGGCGACAATGGGAGTCATCCATGAACAGAGCGGTCCTAGTAGACCGCATGGACAGGAGGTGCCGGGACATAGTATTCATGTCAAGCGCGAAGTTGACATCTCATCCGAGTATGGCAAACATGATGTCCACCAGAAATGGCATCCCATGTGACATTAAGGATGTATTGGGGGAGTTGTCCTTGCTGCCAGAGAATCTTCATCACAACAATGGCTTGAGATCCGGGTCTCCTAGGATCGGGGTGTTGGGAGGCCCTCTTGAATAATACTAAGAACAAGCCATTACCCACCACCTGCGCCAGGCTTTGTGGGGCAGTCCAAATAACAACGTCGGGCATATCAGCGCTGGCTCTACATATCCTCCAGGTTAGTACTTTTTGTATATCTTAAGTACTGTCTCTGTCCTACAAATACCAACCATGTTATGTAGCAGTGGGGGCAGGCTGATTCTTCGACGTAGCTACTACCGTCGCTACCGGCCATTGATTTCTATCAACTTATTCAGTTTTGTCTTGAGATTTCACTCTTAGACAGAGAGGCAGGCTACTTTATAAAGAGTCCTGAACCATTAGGCAAAGACACATTCTTGCATAGTAATAAAAAAGTAATTATTCTCATGTACTATACTATGTGTTCATACTGAGACACCCAACACTGGGTAAAATGGGAAGCTGGCGGCTTTTGCCCCCCTAGAAAGCACTGAGACTCCATAAGCCATTCTCTTAACCAGCGTTCACAACAACCTGCCCACCACTCAGCCCATTTGATGCCGCCGAAACAGTAATCGCGCCAGACGCTCCGGGCTTCGACCTCACAATTGCAAGCGCAAGCCCACTGAACGCCTTGCGACTCTTTGACGGAAACACCGTCATATCCGTCGGATCACCGTTATCCGTCCTAACGATCTCGCCAGGTCCCGATACCGAAAACGTGATATTATTAGTCGCTTGCGGCACAATGTTCCCAGAGCCATCGACAACAGCAGCAGTGATGAAAGACAGGTCATACCCATCACCGTGAATGTTTGTGCGGTCGGCTGTGACGTTTAGTTTCGCTGCGCTGCCGACAGTCTTCTTGGAGTCTTCGGCCCATTTGGCGCCGTTCTTGTACGTAACGACGCGGATCTCGCCGGGTTGGTAGGTCACGTTGTCCCAGCGGAATCGGTACGTGTATTCGGATTTCTTTTGGCGGCCGGCGGATTTGCCGTTGACGAAGAGCTCGGCTTCGTCGCCGGAGGTGAATACGTGGACGGGAGTCACTTGGCCTACTCGGTCGGGCCATGTCCAGTGTGGCAGGATGTGTGCCATTGGGAGGCTGGAGCGCCATCTTGCTTGGTAGAGATAGAAACGGTCTTTTTTGAAGCCGGCTAAGTCGATGATGCCGAAGTAGGAGCTGCGGCTTTCGTCGTAGGGCGTGGGTTCTCCGATGTAGTCCCATCCGGTCCATACGAATTCTCCTGCAACATATGGGTATCTGCGGTGAAGGAGTGATGTTAGTTCAAGTACTCATAGCGGTATTTGTGTCTCAGTAAACGTACCTATCTTGCTGCTCAAATACCTTGTCGGGAGACGAAGCCCAACTGGGTGAGTAAAGCTCATAGGCGCTAACTTGTCTAGTAGAAGGATTGCCGCCAGCATTGGCACCACCGACAATTGCGGTCTTGTTAGGCGTCACAGGGAATATGTAAATGCCGCGCGAGCTTACTGTTGAAGCAGACTCGGTGCTCCAAATCATCTTGTTAGGATATTTGCTGTGGAAACTAGGGAACGTGCTTGACCATGAGGTGCCTCGACCCTCGCCCTGATAATTCAATCCTATGATATCAATGGTGTCCGCGAGAGCAGTGCCAGGTCCAGCATTGTTCATTCCCACCGTGACTGGTCGTGTCGGATCCTCTTCGCGAATGATATCTTGGAGCATTTTTCCCGTTGCACCGCCTTGCGCAGTTGATTGTTCTGGGATTTCGTTGCCAATGCTCCAGGAGATGACGGAAGGATGATTTCGGTCACGTCGAATGAATGATCGTAGATCAGGCTCATGCCAATCCGGGAAGATCAAGTGGAAATCATTCTTGGTCTTTGGGTTATTCCATGCATCGAATATCTCGTCCATCATCACGACTCCCATTCGGTCTGTGAGCTCGGGAAGCTCTGGAGCAGGTGGATTATGCGAAGTTCGGAGCGCATTACTGCCCGCCTCTTGCAGCATTTCTATTTGACGCTCGGCTGCTCGATTGTTGAAGGCGGCACCTAGGGAGCCAAAATCATGATGCATGCATGTGCCCTGCATTCGAACCGCCTGACCGTTGATTAAAACTCCTTTGTTTGGGTCAAATGTGAGGGAGCGGATGCCAAAGTGGGTTTCGTAGGTATCGATGATAGAACTTCCATTAGAAGTCAAAGTCGTGATTGCAATATACTGATGTGGTGTTTGTTCCGGTAGTGGTCCCCAAAGCTTTGGGTTGGACACAGTAACTGAGCCGTTGACGGATTGCTTTGCACCGCCTGCTACCTTTGCAGTTGAGCGGGAGAATTTGGCTACAGCGCTTCCTCTGGCTTTTCTTGAGCCTGCATCCATTTCAAAGATCTCGGTGATTACCCCAATATCTTGAGTATTGTTTCCTTTGTTCTCGACTTCGACAATGAGATTAACGGTAGCCGACTGGGCAGAAATACTTGGAGTCGTAATGTAGGTACCGTACTGGCCGACGTGCACGGGGTTGACTTTGACAAGCCAAACATTTCGGTAGATTCCAGCACCGGGATACCAGCGGGAGAACTCCAATGCATTATCCAGTCGAATGGAAAGTTGATTGTCTCCTGCTTTGACAAACTTGGTCAAGTCGAGACGGAACGAGTTGTATCCATAGGGCCATCCTCCGACTAGATTGCCGTTCAGCCAGACTGCGGCATAAGCCATTGCTCCATCAACATCCAAGAAGAAAGACTTCCCAGCCTTGATATCCTCAGCAGATATGGATAGTTTTCGACGGTACCACCCAACGCCATTGATGGGCAAATGGCCTTCTCCACCGCCAATGCCGGGGGCATCGAACGTTCCTGTAATGGCCCAATCGTGTGGCAGGGTGACAGCCTCCCAAGCACTGTCATCAAAGGACGATTGAACATATTGGACGTCGCCACCAGGAGCAGCCTCGGAAGGTCGCTCGTACTTTGTGCCGCTGAGGAAATCGTTCGCTGAAGGAAGGATCCATCTCTTAAGTATGTCATAGGATAGGGAATCAGGATTCGACGTGAATCGGGAAAATCTCCAGCCAGCATTAAGACTCAATCGCTCGCGGCCTCCATCGGCGCGAGAGTTATAAGTTGGCTGCGCCGCTGCAAAACTCAAGTTGAGCAGCATTAAGAAGCCGACGAGTAAAACCCCGCAAGGAGAGCGTCCAGCCTTCACCCCGAATGCCATGTTAGCGAGTGCGCTGAGTGAATTGCTTTGCTGAAGAAGGCAGCTCGCTCGAAGCCAGCAACAAGCAGCAGCAGCAGCAGCACCCTGCGCCTTGCCCCATATATACGCATTTTGATCACGGAATTTCAGACAGCGAGATTCTACCACTTGCCGTCAATCACAACGCTCAGAACAACCTGCCGGAGAAATACCAAAGCAAATAACCCGAGAATAGCACTTTCTGAATACATTCGAAGAGATTAAGTTCGGTGCTCCAAGCTTTTCCCCACTGGAGATGCTGCGGGGTGTACAATTGAGCGCCACTTACTTAGTATTAGCCGCTGGTTTACCCCAGTCTGTCAATAAATCGCCGCGCGGAACGCATGCCTACTTGGGCAGTGTAGCCATATTGTCGACGGAGCGCTTGAGTGTTCGTGGCATGATTGTCGTTGATGCTGTTGAGGATGATCCTTGGACGTTAAGGGGTTGGTGTACGGAGGCCGGGGGAGTAGACGGCCGGTGGTTGGTGACATCACGTAGAACTCCTTTTCCATTCAGGAACAACTATTTTTTCGCCTCAATTCGCATGCATGGAAGCTTCAAGGGGAACAAATCAGCCAATTAGATATTGTCCCTTCTCAGGAACGAACACATTGTACAAAACACTGAAGTATAACGAAAGAGCTGTTGGGAAACCGTTTCCGACGTATTCCAATGTGGGGCATCTCCAATTCTACCTCGGCTGTCTACCACTGGAGTTATCAGATGTGCAGATCCGGCTGGTGGTTAGAGCAGTAGTACTAGTGCTAACAAGACATCATTCCTCAGAAAGACTTAGAGCATTGAATTCAATTAGGCAGGAGCTTCTGCTTTCCTCCGTCCATTCTGACCTACCAAGAAGTCCAATCACCTGAGCCTGCACGCGCTCTTCGTGTTCAGCCTTAGGTGAGTTTTGAAGCGAGCTCAGGTACAAGTTAGTGTGCTGGGACCTGGCGTTTCTCGTTTCCCACTGATGTGGCGTTTTCTGGCGACCTCATTGTAGGATTCGGCAAGGAAACGGTCTTCAGCTCGACATTTCAGGAATAAAGTAACTAGGTGAGATCTCACAAACGGCGACAAGCTCCAGGGTATTTTCTGAGCTGGTGACAGGTTTTCTTTTGACATAAAATACAACACTTTATATACTGCTGCTTACTAGCGAAGTCCATTCGAGCAAGTAGCCGGAACCTAGGATATGACTTACATAATGAATTCTAGAGAAGCTCGAGAACCTTCGACTGTAGGCGTGACATAGGTCCAAGACAAATGCAATCGCATTTCCCCATTCAGTTCCCCACAAGCAAAGAGACTCTCTTCATGTGAAATCACGAAACCATGTCGAATTCCATCCAACACATTCCGTCATCTTTCGCATCCATTGAACTGGGACAACCGCCTTATCAGACAGCCCTGCCCATATGCTCGCCATTCCCTAGCCTGCTCTGCATGCAGACATGCAGCTACCTAGTCGGGGACTTTTCACGAAGATCGATTTCAGGAAATCCATGCAACGCACGCTGTCACGAACAGATAGGGAAGGTACAAGAACGTAGTAAATATTGAGGAGAATACGGAATTGGTTGGCTAATCCTCACGTCTCAGTGTACTGCCCAGCCCCATGGGCGACTCGACTCGTCGAAGAAAGAAATCTAGAACAATTTTTTCCCCCTCCGTTGCGTTTTAGTTTGCATATCGATGTGGTGGTACTAACGCTCATGCGTAGTCTATCACCTACGACCCCTGCTGATTCTTCTCTCCATCGCACTCCTACTCATTACCACCCCAGTTTTACTCAATCCTAACGCAGCCCTTGAAACATTCTCAAGAGTCAAAAATGGCTCCATAAGCCGGAATGCCTCTCGTCTCCATAGCATAAACAATGCTATTCGTGAACTTCTTATTACTAATAACACAAACCGCCTCCGCACCACTCTCTTTATAGAGCTGCCACGCCAACAACGGCATATTCGGCTTTCCCTGGGTCCTCGTGTTCCAAATAAGAGCCTTTGGGTCGCATGACAGAACATCATCCATGATTTCTTGACCAAAGGTTTGCTCCGGATGCGGCGTGCTCCACAAGATACGACATGGTATCTTCTTGGCGATAATGACTGCAAGGCAGGGCCCGATACCGGAACCTGTTGCAACGAGAACTATGGACTTGAAGAGCGTGGCGATGCGCAGGACGCCGCAGGCGGGGATCCCGCGTGTGTACATGTGCGTGGGTGCGCGTTGAATCGTTCCCTTGGTGAAGTCTCCAGCGTTGCTGACGACGAGAGAGAAGCCTTTGCCTGCGGAGGATTTGTTGGTGATGGTAGCGAAGCCGTGCCAGTCTTTGAGAGGATGTTGGGATATCCGGACACTGGTGCCGACGACGGGATGTGTGTGCGTAAAGTGCAGACGGATGGCGTGGGAGGACAGGACTTCGGATCGGACGGGTACGCGACGCGTTAGGACCCATGGGAATGCAATTGCGGCTGTGGCTACTGCGAGGAGGTAGATTGGAGGAGAGGTCTTGTATGCATCCAGCGCTGTGCCGCTCCAGCGTAGATCGCGAGTAGACAAGAAGGCATGGGCCCATAGGATTGCGAGGGCGGTCCAACCGCCGAATCGATGTGTGTACTCCCAAATGTCGTGGTATTTGAGGCGGAACTTGGGGTGTGAAGTTGATAAAATGGCAATGAAGATGACAAGAACCATGTATGTGAGAACAAGTGTGGCTAGACTAATGCATCGCAATGCAGGTCCTTTCGCATAGTCGACAGAGATGCCCACAGCGAAGATTGTAAACCACATGACGGCAGCTATTGCGCAACCAGAGTGAATGCCGCCTATGTGGAAGATGCGTGCACAATGTCGTCGGATCCATAGCGGCCATGATGTCGGGACAGAGCAGAATGTGGTAAAGAGCAGATTGATCACTGGCTCAGAGCGCATCAGAACCGCCATCGTCAGGTTGGCAGCAAAGGCGACCGAAATGTCGACCAGTATGGGTCTCTGTTCCTCCACGCGCCTCCAGACAGTGAAGCACGCCACTCCGAAATTTGCAAGAAACACAATGGTGAAGAAGCGTCGATAGAGAATCAAGAGGCGGTGACGAAGCCAGCGTTGTCCCCTGAAACCATTCTTTTCTGGCAAAGCCGGAGGCAATTCGATGGTGCTGGTCGACGCAATATCTAAGTCACCACTGCGCTGGCTGGTGTAGACCACTGGCTTGATGGCAGTAATGGCTTTCTCTTCGTCATACATGGACGTCTTCTCGCTCTGTTGCGTCGTCGGCGATTCCGCTGGACTCTTGACCAGTGCCATTTCTGGACTGGCCGGTAGAGTCATGCTACCACTGCTAGGAGTTGAAGTTGCAGGTGATAGTTGAAGCGGGGACATTGTCTCAATGGGACGAAGGGCAAGCTTCGCCAGTTCTCCTCTATTGACCTTGCCATTTGGAGTCAACGGGATCGCTGGCAGATAATGCCAGAGCTCAGGAACCGAGTAATACGGGAGATGGAGGCGCACAAACTCAATCAAGGCAAGCTCGTCAATACTTGTTGCGGCAGTATAAAAGCCATGGAGTGCGCCATTGAGCAGTGTTGCGTGCGCTCTTGTGACGCCCGGGAACTTCTCAATGACGCTCACAACACCATCGAGCTCAACTCGGAAACCTTTGATCTTCACCTGGTCGTCCATTCGGCCAAAGGTTTCGAGCGATCCGTCTTCGCGCCATTTTACAATATCGCCTGTGTTGAACATAATGGAGCTATTCCTTTGTCAGAGATGATCTCGAGCTGAATTGAATCACTGCTCGCACTCACCCATCATTGGCAAATTTATCGCGCTTGTATCGCCGCGCTGTAAGTTCTGACAAGTTGATGTATCCACGGGTAACGCCGCGGCCGCCAACCCACATGACTCCCTTTTCGCCGACACGAACTGGCTTCTCTTCATCATCCAAGATGTAGAGAGTTGTGTTGGGCAAGGGTTTTCCAATGGTCAAAGGTGTATTAGGAGTATGGCGATGAGCAGTATTGAGAATGGTAATTTCAGTGGGACCACAGATGTTGTTGAAACAGACATTATCTGCCCATTCATCCGCCAGGCTAGAAAAAGTTAGTAATGCCATTTTATTAACCAGGGTAATTGAACTAACGCTTGCGGGCACGGCTCGCCTCCGGTGACAACAGTTTTGATGTTTGGAAAAGCTGCCCTTCGGTATTTGGCTAGAATAGAGGGCGTGGATATCAAAGTGTCGACCTACACCATCATTAATACTCCGAGAATATTAGTCGTACTAGGGGAAGCTTACTTCTCTCAGTGTTTCTTCCCAGCGAGAGCCACGGATGTGCAAAGTTCCACCATTCATGAGACACGCAAGTATCTCCCAGGCACCTACATTGAAAATGAGTCTTCGAAAGCATGTATCTCAGGGATCTGACATACCCATATCAAACGCAATGTTCAAGACTTGCGCAACTTTTGAGCCCACGGTAATTCCCAGGCTACCTGGCTGGAGTAGCAATGCGTTTGTCACGTTACCATGCGCAACGTCAACGCCTTTCGGCGTTCCCGTGGAGCCTGATCGGCGACGTTAGTTTCAGCTAATGTCTAGGACCTGCCGATCGTTCGTACCAGATGTGTAGATGGCGTAAATTCCATCTTTTGATGAGACCTTGATCTGCGGTCGTTCCTCGGAACATAACGCATCGGTACCGTTGCCGAGGACGACCAGTGTAGTTCCTTCCTTCCAATGGTCCTTAACCCGGTCTTGAAATTTCTCAAGGCAGAGCACGAAAGGAGCCTCGGTGTCATGAAGAATGTGATGCAGAGCCTCTTTTGACGCAACGCCGCCATCAATGGGCACGTATTGACATCCTGCCTTGAGAATGGCAAAGATGCCGACTAGCATCTCTATTGATCGCTGCACCACCATACATACTCGCTCTTTTGGCTTTAGGCCTAGCTCAATAAGATGATTTGCGAGTTTGTTCGCACGGGCGTCCAACTCTTGATAAGTGATTGTCTTCTCCCCGAATTTGGCAGCAATGATATAAGGATGGGAGTCAACAACAGCCTCAAACGCTTTATGTGCTGTTTGATGAGGCACAGGGATATTTGGGCCGCGGCCCCATTGTGAAAGACATTTCTGGTGGTCCAGAGGAAGAGACTCAAGGCATTCAAAGAGCTTTTCAGAATCCATATTGCAATGTTGCGGTTAACGAATACAACCTTTGATATGCATATAGGAAATGAATCTAACAGTTGCGAAGTGCGAGCCATTCGCATAGTTTATATACGTCCAGACTTTCTATGAGTATGTCCTGGCCGACCTCTGAAACCCCGGGCCATGATTGTCAACACCACCTAGCAAACATGCTAAAGGCCAGATCGGACCAAAAGCGCAAACAGCCAAAGAGCCAGACCATACTCTCATGCGAGGTGCAAGCTTTGGTGACAGAGATAGACAGCCAAGTTTAATTTGTTTGATCCCGGGGTGTGGGGACCCGATATAACCTGCGCAATTGATATAACTGATAGTGGACGGCAACGTGCAGTAGAGCTCATCCATGTACCTATTGGGAAAATGGAGGCCAATCTTGCGTAATTAGACATGCAACACAACGAGGTACGAGTGCACACGGGAAGGTGGTCGAGGGCTGCTCGCTAGGGTGTGGCTGTTTACCTTGAGGGTACTGATACGGACTACTTCCGCAATCGGCAGGCCAGTATGATTGATCCGCTAGGAACGGGAACGGAGACGAGAATCGAGAATCGACGAAGAGCAACAATTGGCACTCGACGCATGAAGTCCAACATCCAGGAGTGGAAGGATGTTGTCTCGTGAAAGTACACAGCCTCGTGGGCAATATAGAGCCGTTGGCGTCTGGGAAAAGTTTATGCATTGTTGAGTATGTATCCCGCGTGCGTTGCTAGGTACCGTAATTAGGCGAAACCGTTATGAAGGATAGTATTGCGTCACATTGCGGGACTCGAGCGATATCGTCCAGGTATAAAGCGTGGTGGATTTTCGAGGTCTCAATGCAACCTGTTCTTGGTCAATTTTCTTTATTTTACCTGCAGCCCTCCACCAATCATGGCCTCTTCCTCAATCAAAACTGGACACGTTAAACTGTCGATCGCAGATGCGGGAGTGGCGGTCGTCGAGTTGGACAGGCCGCAGAGGCGAAACGCACTGTCCCAGGATCTGATAAACGAGCTCACCGGGGTCCTACACAATCTTGACCAAGATGGGGATGTGCGAGCCATTGTTCTCACCAGCGTTGGGCAGTCACCATTCTCTGGTAAGTCCAGAAGGTTGAAGATAGACATACAATTTCCATGGGTAGAATGTACATCAGACTAACGTGCGGAGTGCAGCGGGAGCGGATCTGAAGGAATTAGCAAACATCTCGACAGCCAGAGCTCATCAAATTGGCTGGTTGAAAGACCTGGAAGTAGGGTTCGCAACGTGTCGAACGCCAGTAATTGCGGCGGTTAGGGAATACGCAGTGAGTTTCTCCTCCAGTAGAGCGGAGGTACCTACCACAAGTAGCCCGGTCAAGCGGACCAACGCCTCTCTACTTTTCCACCCTCATGGTCAAGACGGACGTTAACCGAACGAGTCTAGTTTGGAGGAGGATTCGAGGTAGCCCTCATGGTACGTGCGGGAGCGTTTTCCCCAGAAATTCGGGCCGAAGGATTCCTTGCATTGCTAAGCAATTGGTAAACAGTGCGACATGATATTCGCCTCTTCAGATGCCCGATTTGGGTTTCCCGAAATCAAACTGGGAACTATTCCCGGAGCAGGTGGGACACAGCGGTTGACGAAGGCGCTGGGGAAGCACCAGGTTTGTAGCCGGACAACCGTCTGCGAGCTGTGCTGTACAACAAAACATGAGTTGACTTTTCCTCAGGCAATGGGCCTCATATTAACCGGCTCCACGACAACGGCGGCCGACATGGAAAGACGCGGCGTGGTGACCAAAGTATGCTCGGCTGAAGAGGACGTCGTCGAGGAAGCGCTCAAGGTGGCAAAGACGGTGGCGGCCTTCTCTGCACCCGCCATTCAACTGGCAAAACAGGCCATACGCACAGGTGAGTTGGGATGGGCTATGGTGCCATTCAGCAATACATGTTGCAAAGTTCTGCGGGCTAATCGTTGCCAAAGCCGAGACAACAACGCTGGGTGCCGGGTTGGAGATTGAACGCGCCCTGTACTATAGCAGCTTCTCGCTTGGGGATTGCGCCGAGGGAATTGCCGCCTTCCTAGAGAAGCGCTCGCCGAGTTTCGAGCATCGCTAGCGATGACATCAGGTGAGGATGCTCGCTTCGCGATGCGGTGCTTCAGATCATAGGCGCATTGGAGTGGGTGGTGTGGGGGAGATGCCCAGTTGGCGGATAAAATCAGCAGGTCGAGACAAAACAGGTGGGATGCGAGGGCAAGGAGGCCCGCTGGCTTTATGGAACTGGCCTTTGTTCTGGCCCTCACAGATTTGTAACTGCGCTGAGCGATCTTGCCCAAGATGACCCCCTGGTGATATCATCACAGTGTCATAGAAAAATGGAAGCTCTGGTACTATTCACTCTAATAATATATGGCTTGATGGTTGTACTTTGGACTAAGCGTGGCTTTGTGATCTCTAATCCACACAATAGATAGCTGAAGGTTGGCTCGGAAATAACCATTGCTGTGGAGAAGAAGACGCGAATTCATACCTGATTTCTCCGGGTACATACTCAATCCTGCATCGGGCCCATCATTCACACCACTTTTGATGCAAAGAGAGAGAGAGAGAGAAACTAGTGATTTGCAAACGCTTTCGAGAATGATGAACGGATTGCCAGTGGATGTGCGAAAGATGGCTGGCTACCGGAACATCTTCTAGGTGGCCCGTTAGTACCCCCATCCAATATCACATTACAAAATCTTATACATTTGGTGTGTCCTTGCTATGCATGATAGGTGGCACTTATGTTGTTCTGCCTAAATTTACATTGCTATAACGCCTCCAATTAATATTCTCACAGCCAAGCCATCTGCATCACGTTCCGTCGACGTACTAGTTATCCTCAATCGCCAACATCTTCTTATTGGCCTTCAAATCCAGCAATTTCTTAACCGGTCGGCTCTCCAGCCGATTCGACCGCTCCTTGACTAAGCCAAAAATCACAGCTTTAAAGTTTTGCCCCATGTCCTCCCATATGAAATCAGGGTTCAATGTACGAGCGAACACGCGCATTGCAGGAACCGGCACCTTGATAATCTTGCAAACGTCTTCTGCCGACAGATTCCTCTGCATTTCCGAGATAAACGATGCCTGCAGGGATGATTTGAATGAGGAGAAATCTCCAATCGTCACCTGCTCGGCCATTGTGGCTGTTGTCTCTACCAGGTCGCCGCCACCGGCCTCGGGCCCCTCCTCATCCTCCTCCTCTTCAATTTCCAAGGGTTCAGATATTTCTCCGGTTAGAATTTCTTGGACAAATGATTCGTCGAGAGGCTCGACGTTATCGCCGAATTCACCCGGTTTTCCTACTTGCCAGGGGACGCGCCATTTCTCGGCGTCGCTGAGGACCTGGCGAGTTAGTTCGAGGTTCTTCGATTTGGTGTTGTCGTCGACATCGGGTCCAAAGTCCGCAGCCAGTAGTAGTTTGTAGGGTTTAATATTCTGGACTTGGAGTGAGTTTGGATTGACACCCCAGTGGGTCGCGACCTCAATGTGCTTGTCAATAAGTGCTTGGCAAGCTTCTTTCATTTCAGGCCAGTCGCTCTTCCTGCAAGCTTCTGCTGCTCTGGTCTTGAGTTCGCCGAAGACGGCTGATCGCTTATTGTAGACATTGGCGGCGTTGAGGTCGTCTTCGGCACGGCGATCACCTCCTCCGGCAAGATGTGAGAGATAGTTGATCATTTTGCCGTAGCTGTTTTCCTGACGCTCTAATTTGCGAGGAAGTTTCTCCAAGAGACGTCCTGCAATAGCCGAGATTTGCGCATTGTCGTAGCCAGACGTAAGCATCCGCATGAAGATTGTAACGATTGTTCGAGAGTGGCCGAGCTGGATGTTCCGGAGCCTGCAATACTTGATCATCTCGGCTACGCGGTTGACTTTCAGCTCGTTGAGCATTTCAGCCCTGGTAACGACTCGGACAATAGCCTTGTCGAGCAGCTTTTCCAAGTTGTTGTGGAACTGTACTCGCGTCCACCCGGTGTAAGGATACAGGTTGACAACCGTTTCATACCAAACCCATTCAGCATCCGTTGTCGGAAGATCATACTGTGGGTTTAAACCAAATAACTGCCAAACCATGCTCAAGGGCCGCACTCCAGATCCAGCTATCGTCAACAAGTTGCCAAAAAGCCCTCGCATCAATCTCGTAACAGTATCCTCAGCTTCCTTCGAGACAGGAGGTATGGTCGATCTCATCGCAGCAAGCTTCGACATTGCCGCCATCAACAGCGCGCTCATGAGATGGCCGGTTTCTGGATTACCTGGTTGAATGTCATGCTCTCGCGACGTCACGGAGTTCGCCAGAGTATCTCTCGTCATAATCCTCAATGCGGCAATATGTGCTTCGTTACACTTCTCCATCCATCTCACCGAGTAAGGGCTTTCGAGATTGACAAACTCGTCCCAGCAGACCCAAGCCATCATTGACCCCTGTCCATGCGATTGACTCAGGTAGGGCAAAGAGAGAACGGGGTGGGATGGTCCGGCCTGGCTGACTAGAGGCCCGTTGTGATGAGACTGTGATTGCTCTATGATGATGCCTGCGTCGAATCCTTCGAGGTGCAAAACCCTCGAGTCGAGATGGCAACACGGGCTACACAATGATAGTTAGCTCATAATTTCTGGAGTGAATGGCGTGCCTACAAGAAAGAAGTCTTACGGAAAGAGAAAAGTGTCTTACCTTGCATCAATCGCAGCGTTGTTCTTCAAACCACCCAACAATTGAGTATACGGCGTGGTATCAATATTCAACAACATAACTCCCATCTCCGCAGCATGCATCTCCAAATACCCCGCCAAAGTCTCAAAAGTCATCGTCTTCACCGCCTCAATATTTCCCTGAATCTGCGCCTGGCGAACAAGCCTCTTCAAATCATGCGTCCGCTTCGAAGTCGTCTGAGTAGACATCATATTCGCGAAACTAGAAATCACCGGCTCAAGCGCTTTTTGCATTGCCTTTGTCGTTTTTCGCAGTTCGCCCAGCATGTCGTCCTTCTTTCTTTTTAGGGCAGGATCTGTGGCTTTGTATTCTTTGGTGAAGAAGTGGATGTAGGCGGCTCGCAAAGGGGCGACTGCATCGCTGACTTTGGTGGATAAGGCGGATATCAAGGCTTTGGAGAGTTCTTGCAGGTCTTTTTGATTCAGGAGCATTTGAAGCTGTGGGACGGATGTGGCGATGTCTTCTTCCATGCTTGAAATCTTGTCCACAGGGAGCTCTTCAAATAACTTCTGCAAATCTTGGGGGCGGACGGATTGACCTGATCCTTGAAGAATAATGCTGTTCTCAGCGTTCAGATCCACAATTCGCGCTGCCTTTGGCTCTATTATTGACTGAGTGCCCACAGATTGGAGAATTTCTGTTACATCAGACCCAAAAGCAAGCCCAAAGGTATTGAGATGAGCGCGATCAGCAATCCCCCGGTAGAAGTAGTATTTATCGAAAATTTGAACGACTACCAGTGACTGAGGTCCTGCGAGTGCGGTCACCGCGTTGACATTTACAGAGTTCAACAATTCCAGTATGTCGTCGGTTTTCTTAGGTTCCACCTCTGGTTTGATCTGAACGATAAAGAGAGCGTTGATTCTGTACGAAGATGCAAGGTTGCGGGCATTGTCCGTCATCTGGTCGTCTACGACTATCACAGCATTTTCAAGGCTCTTGTAATAGTCCAGCAGTGCAGTTTCTTTGGAAAATGGAACGTTGTGAGGCACAGATGCTGTGGCTAGCAGCACAGGACCTTGAAGTTGGGATCCAAAAATGCACGGAAGACGGACAGATGAGGTGCTATTCGTCAATGCTTGTTCATTGGCTGACTTCTGGAAATGAAGGCCCGTACCGAAACGTATAACCTGTGTGTCCTTTTGGACAAGGAACGAAGGCAAAGTAGCCGAATTTGTTCCAAATACCGCCTGCTTTTTGTCGAGGACCATTTGCAGGTCCTCCTGAGAGAATCCTGTTGCTTCGACAGTCGCACTGGTTTTTTGGACTTTCTCTCAATCAATTTTTATACTCTCACATACAACAAGAACCGCATCAGGGCTTACCTTGTGTCACAGCTGGTGCAGGCGGAGTAATGGTAAAGTCGGCACACTTGATCGCTTCAGGAAAGCAAGTGCTCACCATTTGACTACCAGAACAAAACATGTTCCGGTCCGTAGTTGCCTTTGGAAGTATTGAGCAAATAAGAGAATCGCCATCGCGCTTTATTACCAGGGGACAACAAATGGTTGCGTCCGCAATTGTTGCGGCATCCAAAGGTACCGGAATGATGTAGAGAATCTATCCAAAATCCTTGTCAGCATATACGTTAAGCTGGTATACAAAGGCAATCAAGTCGAAATGTGTGGAAAATCACCTTATCCACATGATCAGCAACAAGCAGGGCGGGATGAGTTCCTAGAAAGCGCGTAATCTGCGTAGTCTGATAACCAGAGATGAAAACGCAGATTTCTTTTTCGGTAAGAGAATATTTGTCGAGTTGGACATAGTCCAGAAGGTCTTTTCCGTTCAAAAGGTCACCGCTGTGTTGGATGCCCGGAAATGTATTCCTTGCCACCCAGCAACACGCATTGTACGATTCGTCCGCGAAGCAGAAGTCGTAGTAGGTAGGCGTTCTTTCTGAGACAGCCAGAATTGTAATTTGTTTGTCTACAATGGGAATCTTGAATGTTGGAGCTGGAGCTTGCATGATTTGGAAATCCTCGAACACTTCTGTGAATCGTCAGTACCGAATATCTTTCTATCGCCAGTTATATTGGACAAAATGAATAGAGCGTACTCAGATAAGCTTGAAAGCCAGTCATGCGTCGCAACAGCACCTCGCCCATCTCGCCCAAATCAACGGCATTGAAGAAGTAGTCCTCTGGGTACGAGGAAATATCAATTTCATCGATGCCATTGTCAGTGCGACAAAGTAGAATGCGCTCAGGGCTATATGGATGCGCAGAACCAGAGGGGAGCATCTCCAAAATTTCTCGAATCTGCGCCTTGGACGTTGCCAATGGATTAAAAAAGGTTTTCCTCACTCGCTCCATGGTTGATGATGGCGACGACCCCTAGTCACGAACTATGATATCGGTTCAACTATGAGGTTAAAACAAACAAAAAAGATCACAATCAAGATACAGTCCAAGCAGGTCTTTCTTGTAATAAATTAGTTTCGACTCACACCATGAGTCACAAAGCTAACTATAGAGAGGCGGCTACGATATCGAAGGATGGGGAACGTGGACAAATTCAAGACTATTGACTGGATGAGGAGGCTTAGATGTAGGTCTGGGCCTATTGAGTTTCCGATCTAGATATCGGATCGCCGAATGAGGTACGTTTGGCAGGGTGAGGCTGGACAATTGGCCTCGTTGATGATGTTTGGGGGCCAGACGCTCACCGGTAATCTGCTGCACGGGCCTCTACAGGGCTTAGCTACCCCACACCTTGTGCGCAGCTCCAGCTCCAGCTGAAGGTGCTGTCCGGAGGTTTGAGAGGAGCCGTTGATTGTGTGTACTTACTAGTTCTGTTGAAAATTGATCAGTCACTCGTCGGCACGGCATATGCTATTTGTATGTATATCGTTGAGGAGTTTACAATCTCCAGATTAATGGTTTTAAACTTCCTCATCAACTTCATGTGAATTGGAAAAACCAAAAAAATGAAACAAATATCCTCTAGCCATCTCATCATTTCAACTCGTAATGAGCAGTTTGACTCAATATATCAAGGTCTGACAAGAAGCGAAATGTTGATGTAGCAGTATATACACACAAAGAAGAGAAGATTGGAGAGTCAGGAGAGCTATGAATGATTTCATAAGAAGGGTAGCAAAGGTATCCCAAGTCACGTGTAGCTCTGATTTCCCATCAATGTACAATCTCGGTGTGCAGTTATCGTAAATGTTCCGATGCCGAAAGTTCATGAGTAAGAACATAAAATCTGACTAATACCATAGGTATGCGATTCATGTCTGCGGGGCAATCTGACAAGGCTTTCTAGCTGACCAATGCTAGGTGCGCTAACGTGTCGCACCAGTAAGCTGCGCACCCCAGTAAGCTGCGCACCCCACCCAGATACGCACAACTCAACGTACAATAGCTCAACAACAACGTAAAATAGATAGATATAATTACACAAGAAGCTAGCTAATTACTGTTTACATTAAGTCCTAGTGTGTCCCTGTATATAACACTTACTATACGTTAGTAGTACCCGCCGACGTCCCTAAGTAGGCTTAGCCTAAGTAGCCTCCGCAAGAGCTAAATTAGCTGCAGCTGCTAGCGTACGGCCCTATTTAGCCTATAGCACCCCTCCTATAGTAATATATTATTAGCGATTATTCTACTTATATCTCCTACGGTAATTAAGAGCCCGTAGCTTACTATTCTCCTCTACTAAGATTATCGCTAAATTTATAGCTAACTAATAACCTTTAATAAGCTAGGCGATAGCTAGACTTATAGGGCTCTATAATTAGCGCTATATAAGCTCCCGTATAAGCTAAGCTTACTACCTAAGCTAAGTAGTTATATACGGCGTCTTAGTAGTCTATAGTATACTATTAATAGGTATCTATAGTAGAAATAGCGTTTTAGTAATAGTTAGGTACGATAGGACGCGCTCTAGACTGAATAGAATAAGGCCTATTACTTAAAAGCTACTTCGTATATTATTTTCTATAAAGACAGCTATTTATACGCGCGGATAGATATATAGAAACTCTTTCTTATTAACGTAATAGACGCCCTACTAGGTAAGCTCTATAATCTCGTGTCTATACGTAAGCTTTAATAGTAAGAAGTAGCTAACGTTAAGAGGCTATAGTAGGTAACTAGTATAAGTAGGTATATAGAGAGTAATAATTTTATATTCTATATAGTAGCTATTAAACTTAGGTATAGTATAGCTACTATAGCTATTAAAGATAAGTAGTCGCTAGGCTCCTATCGTATAGTACTTAGTATACTAATTAAAATACTTTAGCTACTTAAAACTAAGCGCGTTAGTCGTCTAGCTATTATTACTAATAGTAATAGCCTAGCTATTAGGTAGATCGCGATACTAGGCTAATTAGTATAGCTTACCTACTAGAATTATAAATAGTAGAATTAATAATTTAAAAGTATTAATAGCTTTAATTATTATAACCTAGTTTTAATTACCTAGCTAGACGGATACTACTCGGCTAATTATATCTATACTTATTACTACTTTTAACGTTACTACAACGCCTATTATAAAGCCGGTCTTATTAAAATTATATATATCTATATCTAGGATACTATACGCGTACTATATATTATTAACTAGCTTAAACTAGGTAGCTATTTTAACTAGATCCTTATAACGAGCACGCTAGCTATAGAATTTCCTATTCTATACTATCTAAAGCTCACTCTAGCTCTTAATAAACCGCGACACCTAATTCTTACCTATAGAAGGAGGAGGTAGATCTTAGCTATATACGGCGAGTATTACGTCTACCATCCATCGTACGTTAATTATCTACGGTAGAAAACCTCGTCGATTAAGGTCTAGAATCTATTAAATAAGGGACTACTCTTTAATAGGCTAGAGCTTACGGTTAACTAACGGCGTCTCGCGTCTTAATCGTACGCCTTTAAGGCGACTCTATAGTATTAATTCTTATACGTTAAAGGCTACTACAAGAGCACGTTTAGACTAAGAAGGATCTCTACGAAAAGAGGCCACTGCAAGGGCTAATCTGCCTTCCTTTGACACGTGTAGCTGTTATTGTTGAGCCATGGTAATTGTTTAAGAGAGACGCGTTGCGCGCATCTTGGTGGGGTGCGCAGCTTACTGGGGTGCGCAGCTTACTGGTGCGACACGTTAGTGCGAGAACTGATGGTTGAGACTAATGCTGTGTACATCACAACCCACAGTCATTATCGAATCCAGACGGAAGTGAATACAGCGTCTTGTAGCCCGCCTCAAGCTATAGAGAGTGGGAGCATGTGTGATTCAAAGAAATGCACTTCGATTCATCACTGATAAGACTGCCTCAAAGATGATTCTTGTCTATCAGAGGTTACACAAACGATGCAGATGCAACCAAGCGGCAAAACTGCCAGTCACGTACAAAATCAGTAAATTGAGCATAGCTGCGTCAGCAAACCCAGAACGCTCATTGGACACTGTACCAGCCCGGAGTAGCTCGAAGATCTTTCAGCGTGACGATCTCTACTAGGAAGTTTACCAAGAGAAGATTAGAAGCCACGGAAAACGCCCGATTGCATTGACGAAAAGCATTTGTAAGCCTCTTATGATTATGAATTCTAGTGGATTTGGAAGACTTAGCTCAATCAAAACATGCGAGATGCGAGATGGGGGAAACTTTTGGCACTGATCTATGGCCCTGTATAAATGTAGGCGCTGCGTTCACAACCAACGATGAATTCTGATCTACAGCAGACACTTTCTGGTTCTTAATTCCGCAGCTGCAACGCTGCCTCGGCCTCGACCATGATACATCTTCTCAGATTGACTCAACTGGCACTCGCTGCCACTCTCTTAGTGCTATGCAATGCAATAGGACCAGCCTGGGAAGACTGGGAACACGGACGCGTTGCCCTCCAAGACGTCAGTATCCATTTCCGATACGCAGGATCCGGCCCACCATTGCTTCTCGTCCATGGCAACCCCCAATATAGTCTAACATGGCGAATTGTCGGACCCATACTCGCACAAAACTACACCGTCATTGCTCCCGACAATCGTGGCGCTGGCGATTCATCGGTTCCACCAAATGCCGATTACACCGCCTCGTCAACGGCAGACGATCTTAAAGGCGTCCTGGATTTCTTAAACATTACATCAACATATGTATTCGCTCACGATAAAGGTGTGGGCTTCGCGGTAGCACTCGCAGCCAAATATCCGTCTCTCGTGAAACGGCTCGGAATCTGCGAGTATGCATTACCCGGCTTCGGATACGAAGAAGCATCAACCCCAGCACCGTTTTGGGACCTGTATCAAAACCCGCAATTGACGTTTTTCCAAGTGCCAGACTTTGCCGAGTTTTTGATGTCTGGGAAGGAAAAGCAGTTTTTGCAGTGGTATTTCTACCATGGGAGTTATTCGGGGCCAATGTCAATTCCGGAAGATGTTGTGAATCAGTATACGACGAGTATATCGAAACCTGGATTTCTGCGCGCGATGCTTGGGCCGTTTGCTGCGAATACTGTTGGCGAGGATGCCAAGTTTTTCAAGGAAAGACTTGGGGAGCGGCCGCTGGATCATCCAACTTTGGTCTTGGGCGGTGAAGCGAGTTTTGGTATTCGACCTTTGCTTGATCAGATATTCGCAAATGTGTCAAGTAATCTTGAGGTTGATGTGGTACCTAAAGCTGGACACTGGGTTGGTAAGTCAAAATTGCATCGCATTTATGAGAGGGAAAGTGTTGCTAACAAGCGCGGAAATAGCGGATGAGAATCCAAAATGGCTGGCATCGCGTATCGCACAGTTCATGGTCAAAGACGATAATCAACTTCCAAGTGTTGACTTGGATTGGTTCAAGGATCGCGTTACTCTAGAAGTTGGGTTTTATGGGACGTATAGGAATTTTCAATACTCGCAGTCATAATTAGGTTTGGCATGAGGGTCAACCTGAGCATGAACTATGAACATCTGTGCAAATACGAATCGCCCCGCTGGACATGTTGAGTAGACTAGAACTAGATGAGAAGAAATACGCCTCTTGAAAGCCGATTCATAGATCACATGTTTCTCGTGAAGATATAAGCTCGAAGGGGGCGTCAAATACAAATCCGATATTGAAGTTATTCTTCCAAATATGGCTATAATTGTGATGAGAAAATATTGACAGATTCTTTCATTTGCATTTAAACACTGTATCTGCACGTTTTTTCTCGTTGATAAGTACCATAGGTACAATGTGAAGGAGGAAATACTTATAATCAAGCCAAGCCAAACTCATGCTATCCGCCAATACAAAGCCTCATTGGCAGCATGCCTGTATCCCCCTTAATCTCCAATTTTAGGGGAAGAAGACCGACCCCTTGAGGCTAGAGCGACTCTCTCAAACAAAGGGAAAGTTTAAGCGAAACACTGGGGGCGGCTGTGCCAAGAAAGGTCAAGCCAGCCCCAAGTGCCAACGCCCGGGTGATGTCGTTTTCTTCTCAGCTTACAGCAAAGGATCCATCCTATTCGATCAGCCAACTCTTGCCGCCACTGGCTGACTGATATCTGCTGTAGCTTTCCAAGACGCAAAAGATGACTCCAGGCCCAGCCAAACGAAAGACGCACTTCAAGTCTCGGAAAGGCTGCTACCAGTGCAAGCAGAGACACACAAAGGCAAGTACACTTTGCACAGTTCTCTTTTAGTGGGTTGCTTTCTGGATCATGTTGTCTATCGTCGTGGAGTCTGTATGTATTGGGAATCTTGACCTTTACTAGCATGTCTTTTGTTCATCCGCAGTATCAAGATGCTCGATTAGACCGATACACCTACCAGTAAAAGTCCCCGCGTAAATCTGAATCAGCTTCTACTTGTGGGCGAAATGAGGGTACATGTTTTGATATCTCTACGGGTCCAGTGATTTTAGATCAGGGGTATCTATGCCGCTGCCTCTGAACCACGACAGCAAACTAAATTATTCTTTTACTTCACTTTTGACTCAGAGCTAACACATCAATATAGTGCAACGAAGCACATCCGAGATGTTCTACTTGTATCCGGTTAGACATCAAATGCACATGGCCACCAATTCAGCCAACCAACAATTCAGTCCAACAACCGGGTCCAGAGAGCCATGTCTCCATGGTGATGGAACACCGGAATTTTGGCAGTCCCGATATCATCTCCTCATCAAACCCTCCGATTCTGACAATTGACGACATGCGATTAATGCACCACTGGACGGCCAAAACCGCCCACTTCTACGATCGCAACTACGCCCACAAGCCAGACGTCTGGCAAGTAGAAGTTGTTGAGCTTGCATTTGAGCACCATTTCCTGCTTTATGGAATTCTCGCCCTCGCAGCAATCCACAAGACTATTGATAAACCGGGAGAAAACCGCCGCGCTCTGCTCGCCCAAGCAGATAAACACATGTCGGGTGCTCTGGCAATATACAAACAACACCTTCAAAGTCCTTCATTGGAAACTGCGCTTCCGACATTCATTCTCGCTTCGATTCTCGTTACATATAATCTGGCGTCTGCACAAGTTGAAGAGCCGGCAGATCCACTCAGTGCGCTTATTCATTGCCTTCGACTGTTACAAGGCGTGAGGGTTGTTATACGGCCGCATTGGGAGGAACTGAAAAAGTACCCGCTATTCCTTAAGATGGCAGGCGGAGCCATGAATCCAGACTTGGAAGTCGGGCCAGAGGATAAGGCAGTTGATGAGGTCGTCGCACTCAAGGAACTTGCTGCGCAGCTCGAGGCACCGGACATGGAAACTTGTACACAGGCCGTTGAGGATCTGCATAACATCTATCTCAAATTGAACAAGTTGTCAGGATCATCGGAAGGGCAGTATGGGAGTGTCTTTATGATTTGGTAAGCAGGGACAGCTCCTTACACTTTCGTTGGATCTGCTTCTGATAACTTGCGTAGGCCTGCGATGTTGACTGAGGAGTATATGAATTTACTCTCTGCTCGCCATGAAGTTGCACTTATTATCTTAGTGCATTTTGCGGTGATTTTGACTCGAGCGAGTACTGCCTGGTGGTTGCAATGCTGGCCGAGTCGAATATTCAATGCGGCTCTTGAGCAAGTGAATGCAAAGCCGGAGCTTCGAAAATGGCTGGATTGGCCTGCCAGTTTCATACATCCGGATCCCTAGACATTTTCCCCTGCATCGCTCCTCGCCGTATCAATGACAACCTAGAGCAACCGAGTATGGCTCTATTCCGAACTCCGGCTCTGATGTGTCGATACCCATCGTCAGAGACTACCGCTTCGTCTTTCTCAGCCACATCGGAGTGCGATCTCAAGATTGGAGGTGCCGTGCGACGAGATCCGGTAGAATTTGCCTTAGGGCCATGTCTGCGCATATGCCGCGTAACGCAAAGAGCTATCGTGCAGCTTCGAATGAGAAGGGGTAAGTCGAGCCTCGATGTCAAGGGAAGTTTCTGATGATCCACTGCTCCCTTTAAGGGAAACCTTGCGAACCTAAGGAAGGCTGAGCATATGCATTATATACCAAATTTCTGGAATAAGATCCCTTTGTTCCCGCAGTGATCCCGATATCGATTTACGTCGTTTATCGTTTGCATCAAAATCTGCTTGGTCCAAGGTTGCGCCATGTCCCACGCTTGTAACACGCCCCACTGTATACGAAATACGATGACCAATCACAGTCCACTCACCCCTGACTCGCCCGTCACTTAACCCCCCATTAAACCAGGACGACCCGCACAACGGCTTTGCTCTCCGCCAAGTCAGCGTTTTGATCGAATACTATGTATACGATACGATATACGACTAAGCACTTGCTTGTGTCTTCTTCTATTAAAGATGGCATACCTCTCGATGGAGCAGCCAGCTTATCCTGCCAGCCAGGGAGGTCTCATTATCATCAATTTCGTCCGTATCACTACTGCTTCTCGTCTACAACATGAGCGCTGAAGATTACGATCCTATGCTGAGGATCAATGATCCTGATGCGTGGGTTCCTTATCGCTACATACCATCAAAGCCCGCGGCTCTCGTTTTCGTGGTGTTGTTCTCACTCACTACTCTCTATCATCTCTTCCAAGTATTCCAGAAGCGGACATGGTACTTCATACCACTGGTCATTGGAGGCTTTCGTAAGTTTTCTACTGTTTCTTGCCTGAAAACCAATTTGCTAACAATGCGCCTCACCAGTCGAAGTCATTGGCTTCGTCGGCCGCATCATAAACCATAATGACTTCTCCGCACTGGGACCATTTATCATGCAATCAATCTGCCTCCTGGTCGCTCCCGCGCTATTCGCTGCCTCGATCTACATTATTCTGGGACGGATCATACTGCTTGTGGATGGCGAGAGATACTCATTCCTTAGGCAAAAGCGGCTTACCGCTGTTTTTGTAACTGGAGATGTCCTTAGTTTTCTCATGCAATCTGGAGGTAAGCTAATCATTTCTATTCGAAAGTTCTCCTGCAATAGGGAAAGGCGATGCTAACGAATTTCCAGGCGGCGGCATCCAAGCCATGAAAACCATAAGCGCGATGCACACGGGCGAAAAAATCATCGTAATCGGCCTCTTTGTTCAACTCGTCTTCTTCAGCCTCTTCATCGTGGTTGCAGGGACCTTTCACCGCCGTCTCATCAACGACAAGCCTGTGAAAAAACACCTCCACCTTCGTTTCTGGAAAAAAGATGCCCCGCATCGCCGACTCACCGCATCCTCGTCCGCACCCATCTACCTCACGTCCCCCGCCGATGTCAATGCTCTGCCGTGGAAACGCCACATCTACACTTTGTACATCACGAGTGTTCTGATCTTGATAAGAAGTGTTTTCCGTGTTGTGGAATATATTCAGGGGAATAATGGGTATTTGCTAAGGAAGGAGGTTTTCTTGTATGTGTTTGATGCGGCGCTTATGTTTATTGTTATGGTGCTGTTTAATTGGATTCATCCGAGCCAGATCACTGAGTTATATCAGAAGAGGGTGAGGGGGGACAGCGCGACACAAACTGATGTGGAATTGAATTCTACTGACAAGAGTGACGGCCCTTGAGGAGATGGTGTGCAACATTAGAGTATATTTTAGGCAGGATGGGACAAACATAGACACTAGATGGTTGTCTTTTCATAGATTATGTCTTTCTGGAAGAACGGATAAATGAGCGGCATCAGGCGGAGGTTTCATTCCCTTTTATTCGATTTGTAGGCCTACTTCTACAAAGGCTACATCGGTATGGCTCGCACGAATGCGTGAGAGATAGACAGCAAGGGAACCTGCTACACGGATACGGCGTTTGGTGACAAAGTTTAGGAAGCAAATTAATTTCTAGTTTAGAAGCACCAATCGTCATCAACAGTTTACCAAAGACCACTTTCTACCAATCAGCATAACTTTTGTATTACCATTGTTATGCATATCTATCATAATATATATATGTATATATTTATATATGTATATATATATATATATGTACTTCAAATGCTTGTAGGTAAAGCATCACTGTAGTAACAATGAGTCTACGTAGGCTTCTTTGTACAATTCACCATCTTGTCCACGCCTTCAATATTCGCACACGCATATCCATTCGTCCCGCTCGGACTCTTGACATCAATATTCTTAATCTCGATATCATGGCAGACACTCGGGCTCGAGCACACGAGGTATCCAACCAATGGATCGTACTTTTTGCTCGTCGTGCCGACAAAATTGCTAATATGGATGTCTGAGATGGTAAGGTTAGATGGGTATTGGTTGCAGAGAGTGAGGTTCTTCTGGCCGTAGCATTGCGTGATTTCAATGGCGTAGTCGACGTTAGAGAGAACCATCGTGTCGTATGTGATGTTTGATACTGCGCCTGAGCCACCTCCACCTTGCAGATCACCGGACAGTGCGGAGGATATGCCGGGCCAGACTTTGATGCGGGCGCCATCGGAGGCGTTGGACATGGATATGTTGTAGACCTAGTTTATCGTCAGTATACTACTTCATATAATGGTATACTGAGAAATGTACTCACGTAAACATTCTTCACAATATCCACCTCCCCAACATACTGTCCCAAACTGCCTACACTGATACCATGACTGCCATTACAAACGAGATTCTGAACCACAATGTCCGTACTATTTGGCTTGAACGAAACACAATCATCTCCATTATCAATGTTTGAGTCCTGAATCACGATATTCGACGAACGATACGTATCCCAACCATCCGTATTCTTGGCGGGATTCTTGCTCTGGCTCGTCCCGTAAATAGTAATATTAGAGAACACGACATCGGTGGAATTGGCGACGAGATTGTACCATTGAGGCGAATATCGAAGATTCAGGTCCTCGATTCGCCCGCCTTTAAGTCCGATTGTGCCGAAGAGAATGGGGCGGAGAATGTAGATGTCCTTGGCGTAGAGGTCGTACCATACTTGGCCGTTGCCGTCCAGAGTTCCACCGCCGTAGACATTTACGTCGGAGCCACCTAGTTGGAAGAAGGTGGAGCTATTTTGGAAAGTGTGCTTGAATGAGTTGGCTTGCCAGTAGTCTGTGTCGTTGGAGAAGAGAACTGTGCCTTGAATATCTAGAATGAGTGGGTTAGCTGATTATTCTTTAAATGGATTAAAACAGACATACCGAGATCGACATGCTTCAAGAAGGTTAGGTCAAGAGCCGTGCCGATTGTAAATGTGGTGTCTCGAGGAAAGATGACGTGTCCGCCGTTATTGCAACTCTTGATTGCCTTCAAAACATTGTCGGAGTCGTCTTTCCCATTTCCATGTGATTTCACGACACATGTTTTCGTACGTGGTGGGGAAGAGGGGATTGGTTTGCCCGGTTGATGAGGATGTATGGGATGGTTAGGCCTTTTGCAAGGCGTGACCTGTTTCGAGGCCGGAGCAGGTGAAGACCATGCCAAAGAAGCCTGCAGGAGCGCACCTGCAATATAGGTAGAAACACGCATCTTTGCTCTCCCGTCCAATTGCAATTGACCACTGGGATGCTTGTCAAGCTCAGATGGGTGCTGAGGACAGTCCTATAAATCCATCATTTTATATCCCTTCGCTATCTTTAATGAGCACATGGATACGCCACTCCCCTTTTTTTCCACAGGCTCGGCCAGACCTATCTACGCACCAGACCCCACGGGGTAAATTGAGGTGCGGAGAAGCAACGAGATTATTTTGCGCGGAAACATCCTTTTCATCTCATTCGCGGCAATTTATTTACAGTGCTGAAGCTTTCGGCTAGAGGTGGACACTAAACTGCAAATGAATTGATCCGCTCCACATTGCTTGGTCTGCTTGGCATGGGATTGGTGGAGTTTTGTTTCCGGATTCGGGGGTTCGGTCGCCTTCAGGGTACTTTGATTACCCTCGGCCTAGTCTTCAACGTCGAAGAAGTGAACGCCTGGTTGCCGGGAACCCGTCTTTGGGACTGTTGCTGGCGTCAAGACCGGGCAAATTGATATTTGTTCCACGGGATCTACGGCATTTGTGCATGTGCATGGCCTTGTCTTTCGTTGTAGTTGTGCCCCATAGATGAGACTCTCGAAAAATGTCTCATAAAACATGTACAGTATAATACAATACTATTTTACACACTTCTCATACATCTAATCACATTCTCAATGACAAGCTTTCCCATACTTCCTCAACCGAATATAATTATAGGGTAGAGGAGCCAGAAATCCCGCCGACACCGAGAGTAAAGCCGCAACCCAGAATGCCGGGGAATCTAACTGAACTACGCCCCCGGTCAAGTGATAGTCGACCGCATTCTCGGCCAACTCCATAGTGATCATTGAAATGGTGCTCATCCCGGCAGCAGTTTTGGCGGCTGCTACCCAAGGTAGACGATCGCGGCCGAAGCGCAGTAGAGCGGTTTCGAGGAGCATTGAAGATGTGATACCGGAAGCCACTGATTATGAGTTAGTAAATGTAGACAGAGAACGTGTTTCTGAATATGCGTACTTGAAATGGCCATGATTGTTTGCATGCCGATATCCGGGTGGAATGCTTGGAGATACCACATTGCGGAGAAATCGCCAACTGTGCATCCAATAAGACACCGGAAAGTATTGACGGCGGCTCTTTTCCAGGCAGATGATGAGGTCCAGAATTGTGTAGTGGCGAGAGAGGGCGATGTTTCTTTCTTTCCATGGCATGATGTCCTTGGCTTGTCTCCACTACTACATTGTAGTCTATATTGAGACCTGGGGGTATTCGTCCGTCCCAGCCAGGCTGGAGAGACTGCGGAAATAGTAGTGAGACGAATGTACCGACTGCATGATCCTTGCGGTCGGCGGAGGAGGCGAGCAATGGCCATGGTGTTTGCTAGCTGGAAGTCAAATAGAATCTCGAGGTGTGCCGCCTCGTCGCGTCTCCAAAGGCGTTTCTCTCATTCAGTCAAAGCAAAAGGCATCGCACAATATGTTGGATTCGATGGAAGTGATGGCTTCATTGCCGATTCAGCACCGCTTCGCACAAAAGGCGCTGTCGCAGAAAACGCGCAAATGCACGCGCCCACGATGACTTCTTTTCGAACGAAAAACCGCCGAAGTCCGAGAAGACTCCGTGGTATCATTGCATTTTCGAAGTCAAAAGAAGACATTTTCCATCTTCCATATGTCCCAATTAATGCAAACTTATGTTCATAGGAATGAAATGGCATGCTGTTGCCGCTTGTCACTGATAGTGCTAGTTTTCATCAATGATATCACGTAAAAAAACTATCTTTAAAAAGGCACCATGGGAAGGGTTTAAACAAAACATGTATTGGTACAGACGGAGGATTATCAGCTCACGCAAAGCAATTCAGTTTCTTGTACCACTTTCCCGATGAAGGCGGCTCAGGAGACTCTTGATCTAAAATCTCCTGCAAACCAGTGATGAGATCAATCTTTTCCGCCGAATGACACCATGGCTCATTCCAAGCTACAAAGGCTTTGTGTCCAAAGTACAGCGCAGCGAAAATAGGTATACCCAAATATGCAGTCAGGAACGAACTGGTATTCCAGTTATCTTTCAAGAAGACAGAAAATCCAGAGACGAACATGAAAGTCGTCAGCACAAATATATTGACATAGCTCAGATAAGGCTGAAAGCGTGAACGGAATGGTAACTCGTCAACCGTTTGAACGAAGGTTGCCTTGCGGAATCGTAGATAAACTAATCCGATACAAATCCAGCTTTGATATGCCCCGGTATTGATCAGGTTTGCAAACCAGTTGAAGACTGTAGCTCCAGAGGATGCGACGTTGAGATAAGCCAGCGGAGAGAACACGGCAGCCGCAGCAAGAGCATAATGCGGGATTCCATTTCGAGTGCATCGAGTGAAGATTTTCGGGGCGTTGCCGACGAGTGCCATTGAGTATAGGGTACGGCTTGACAGATACAAGTACGCATTACCAGCAGACCATGCTGAAGTGACGATAATTGCATTGACGACCGAGTCCAGTCCTTTAATACCCGCCTCGCGAATCGCAATGGCCCAGGGTGACGATCCAGAGCCCTTTTTGCCGCTCAATAAATCAGGATGTTGGCTCGAAACAATGCAAGAAATGGCCAATACGCCCAGCACGTAGAACAAGATCAGGCGGTAAAAGTACCGTCGACCGGCCTTTGGAAGGTTCTGGCGAGGAGACTCCATCTCACCTCCTGTGACGACCAACAGCTCTGGGGCGAAAGCGAAGGCGAAGATAGAAAATGTGATCGTCGCCACGAATGCGCACAGCCTCCCAGATGTGCCAGTGACGAGGTATTCGTTTACAGGGCCGGGGTTGTTCCAATATCGAAAGCCGTATGCCTCTCCATTTGGTGCTCCGCCGCAGATGATGACGAGGGCGGTGATGAGCAGACCAATGATGCCAAATATCTTCAGTGACGCAAACCAGAACTCTGCTTCGCCGTACACTCTTGCCGAAAAGCAATTCAAAAGTATGATGATGGCCATGGTGATGGTAATCCACACTGCAAGATGGACTGGAGGATTCCAGTAGTTGATTACGAGAGAGGTTGCTGTGATCTCTGCTGGGACGGTGATTGCAAAGATGTAGAAATACAGCCTATATACAATTTTTAGCAAACAAGGTTGGGGATTTTGGAAGAGGCTTCCATACCATCCAAGAGCAAACCCCATGCTTCTTGAAAAGAATCGCGTGCCAAAGTATGCCATGCTGCAACCGCGCACCGGCAGGTAGGAGCTCATTTCAGTGGTCGCAGTGACAACACCATAGACAAGACAGGATATGATACAGTAGGACAGCACCAGAAATAGGGGACCGCCCATATGTAGAGCTTGACCAGAACCAACAAATAGACCAGTACCGATCGTACCTCCAATGGCAATCATCTGTGCATGTCGAGACTTGAGGCCGCGCTGCGTCCCTGTGTGCTGTATTCCGTCCACATCGCCAATGAGATTGGTAGAGACGACGGTGTTCACAGGATGTACATCGCTCATATCTTGAGAGACTCCCTTCTTCTCAATGTCCTCCATTTTATAATAGTGGAGGCTGAATATGCTCGAGAATGTCTGATTCTAGGCCGTCGTGCTTTTAGGAATAAAACAGAGAGATAAAGGCTGATTTCATCCACACAATGAGGTAAATGCAGTTGATAACCACTGGGAGATTCTGAACAATGCCGGAGACAGCGACTTTTAACATCTCTAGAAACCATCATGATGGATGGTATTATGGCTGCGATGCACGCCATAGACGCCACGCTTTGACATTCACTCCTCGCACAAAAGTTGAAAGGCTTGCACGGGCCATTACGATTGCGGAGTTACCCCAGATCAGGTAGTTTGGTACGGATAGGGGGTGGTGTTGATGTTTGATGCTTCAGTCTCGCCATTGCTAATAGGTGCCACCCTCGCATCGCAGACCGGAGGTGGTTTCTGTCGGAGTGGAATGCCAAAAGCGGTAGTTTACTCCATTTTAGCGCTGTCGGCTTTGACTTCCGATGCGTTTATCGTGGGCTCGGAACTTCCTCTGAGATATCGGACAAACGTAAAACCCCTCCAACTAGGCTATCAATTCCTAGCAGAACGTCGACTACATCTCCTCAACACACATACATATACTTCGTTTACAGTGAAGGCCTTTAAGATTTCAGCGTATTATTATGGCAACCAAATCAATAAGGCTAAAAGCACCCAATGGCAAAGAATGGGATCAACCCACCCAACTTTTTATTGATAACGAGTTTGTTGACTCGTCTAAGCCGGACAATACCATTACATCGATAGACCCGGCAACGGAGAAGGAAATTGCTGCAGTGCAGGCTGCTACACCCGAAGATGTGGACCGCGCAGTGCAAGCAGCCAAGAAGGCCTTGAAGAGTGCCGAATGGAAACTGCTGCCCAATACCGACCGGGGAAGATTAATGGCAAGACTGGCGGATCTGATGGAGGAAAATAAGGAACTTTTAGCAACAATAGATGCTTGGGACAATGGTCAGTTTCTGAGTTTGTTTCATATGAGGAAACCTTTGCTGACGATAATTGTTAGGCAAACCGTACTCTGTGGCTTTGAATGAAGACTTACCAGAATCGTTTTCTACAATTCGTTATTACAGCGGATGGGCCGACAAGATCTCCGGGCAAACAATAGGCACAACGCCACAAAAGTTTGCGTACACTTTGCGTCAGCCCATTGGAGTCGTGGCTCAAATAATCCCATGGAATTACCCATTATCAATGGCATGCTGGAAACTTGGCCCAGCATTAGCATGCGGGAATACGATTGTGTTGAAAGCAGCCGAGCAAACACCATTGTCGATCCTGGTATTAGCCCGGCTCATCAAGGAAGCCGGATTTCCCCCTGGAGTTGTGAACATTATCAACGGGCTAGGGCGAGAGGCAGGAGCTGCTTTGGTGCAGCATCCTCTTGTCGACAAGGTCGCTTTCACCGGATCGACAGCCACTGCAACTCAAATTATGAAGATGGCCGCAGGTGGGCTAAAGAACATTACCCTGGAAACCGGAGGAAAATCGCCGCTAGTTGTCTTTGATGATTCAGACCTGGAACAAGCGATCCGATGGTCCCATTTTGGCATCATGTCCAACCAAGGGCAGATTTGCACCGCGACATCTCGCATTCTTGTGCAGGACACAGTCTACGAGAAATTCATATCGGGATTCAGGGATCAGATCAAGGAAATTTCTGTCATTGGGGATCAATGGAGTGAGAATACCTTCCAAGGACCTCAGGTGACCAAGCAACAATACGAAAGGGTGCTATCGTACATTGATATTGGTAAATCCGAGGGAGCAAGGCTGGTCGAAGGTGGCGAGGCGTGCAGAGGCCCCGGGTTTTATATCAAGCCAACCGTCTTCACCGATGTGTCGCCAAGTATGCGAATATTCAAGGAGGAGGTTTTTGGACCCTTTGTGGTTATCGCGAGCTTCAAAAGTGAGGAAGATGCGATAGCGTTGGCTAATGATACGACATATGGTCTAGGAGCGGCAGTATTCACCAAAGACCTGGAAAGAGCTCACCGAGTCGCTGTAGAAATTGAGGCGGGCATGGTGTGGATAAACAGTAGTCAGGACTGTGATTATCGTGTGCCGTTCGGTGGTGTCAAGCAATCGGGTATTGGCAGGGAGCTTGGAGAAGCTGGGCTTGAAGCGTATTCGCAAGTCAAGGCTGTGCATGTGAATTTGGGCAATAAGCTATGATGATATCTTGCAGGGGAATGAATGAGTAAGCGCATGCAAATATGCAAAACAACATCATATAATTCTCTGTTGAGCAACAACCATTTTTAATGAATTAAGGTGGTTACCAAAATGTATGACTCAGGAGATAACGCTACTCAAATACAAGACATATTCACTGGAAAATCAAATGTGAAGGGTATGAAACCAAAAAGAGAAACATGTTTCTTGAACTAGACAATACATCTACTGGTAATAACAGCCCCTGTCATTCATAGGTGGATTTCATGTACCATGAAGGTCTTGATAACTCTCAGAAGTATCTCTGATACTGTCACAGATACGGCTCCCGCTTCGTAGGGAAGCTTGCATTCACCGGAGACAAGACACTGAATTCAACCCCTGGATGCTCTGTCGCGGCGTCAACCTGCCTCTCAAAATTGAGAATTGCGGTTGTCAGTAGTTAAAGTGATAATTTGTCCAGGAAAAGATGAAGAAATGTGACGTCTTATTTGCGTTATGCTTAAATTGGATATGCGGCACAGTCCTGGAAAGATTTAGTATGAGCATTGCCATTAGAGGCAAGAGGCTCCGGATATACATCGGGTGCATTCACTTTCTGATCCGCTTGAGAATAGCTTGCTTTGGGATGTGTTTTGCTTACGTTCAAACGCCACCTTTCATCTTTCCGTTCCAATGAGTGTCCTTGATACGTAATTATGGATTTCGACGTGGTGTCTAACCACGCAAATTTGAGAGTATCTTTCGCTCTATGGCCCGATTCATCTTATGTGGGGTGTTTGAATTTCACAAACCTGTGAAAATGGTGAAGGAAAGTACATATCAGCTCATCTGCCATAACGACTATATGCCCTGAAAAGCTGAGGGGCAAATGATTATTCGATGAGCATTTGTGGTCACTAATTGAGATGAGTTGGAAAATCAAGGAATTCAAATCAAAGCAGAAAAGATAGACATATCTATGAATTTAGCATACAAAAAAGTGACTCTAGCAAAGGAGACTAAGTTCATTCTTCGTTATTTACGACAGTCTATCTTAAGATGCATTCACCCTCTTGACTGGTTGAGATCCCGCTGCAACCAACAATGTCGATAGTTCTGCTGTCAAATCCTTCTTCAAAAGCGCAAAGGGTTTCCGCAATCCCCCTGTCTCCCAACCTCTAAGTTCCATACCCGTCTTCACTGCCGAGGGATAATTATGCGATTCCAAGAACTTGCAGATAGGAAAGATTTTCCTCCACACCTGTCTCGCGCCTTTTAAATCTCCCTGCACAGATAGCTTATTCCATAGCTCTACGGAGAGCTCGGGAATAATGTTTGTCGCTCCCCAAACTGAGCCTTTGGCTCCTGCGGCCAATCCGTAGAAAGTAAGTGTGTCCCACCCATTGAATGCCGTGATTTTGTCGTCGAGCTCGAAAAGCAGCTCCGTCAGGGCTGGTGCGTTGCCGGACGTATCTTTCAGGTAATGAACGCCCACATCTGACAGTGATGCCATTTCTGTAGGCGATAAGGTGAGACCGCTGGCAGAAGGGATGTTATAATAGACAATTGGCAATTTAGACGCAGCGTGAACCTCTTTCATCAGTTCTCGCAGCTGCTCATAGTTGACAGGGTCATAGAATGGTGGGACCACCATCAACGCAGCAGCACCAGCTTTTGCAGCATGCGCAGCGAGATCGACACATTCTCTTGTAGACAGCGCGCCGATACCAGCAACCACAGGAACGCGACCTGCAGCGTACTTAATGCACAGCTCTGTGACTTGTTTCCTTTCACCCAGCGTCATTGCTGTGAACTCTCCGGTTGTGCCGCCGGGCACGAGACCATGGACTCCGGCATCAATCATTCGGTCGATATGTGCTTTGAGTCGGCCTTCGTGGACGGCACTTCCATCGTCGGTGAATGGAGTGACTAGGGCAACTAGAATGCCGTGTAGCTCTTGAGGTGCCATTGTTCGGAATGAGTTGAACGAAAATGAAGAATGAGGCAACTCAGTGAAGAGAAGAAGAATACTTGAATGGTCTTCGGAATATTGTCACTTTTGAATTGGAATGGCGAGAATTTGAATGATCGTGCTTAAAGGCTATTAAATTTACATTGATATCTCCACATATACTGAAGTAGGCTCCCGTTCCCCTCTGATGGTTATGCAGCTGTTGCGGAGTGGCCTTCCTATTCGGGATATTGGTCTGATACTACGGGTAGCTCCAACCGACGACGATGGTATGCACTCCAACATTATAGTTTTGATCCGTACGGATGAATCATATAATGTGGATGTCATAATACTATTCCTCATAAAGAATGCAACTCCTCGGATACCCAACCGCGGTCGGGACCGCATGGCGTGTTGGACACCCTGCAAGTCTCCGAGTCATCAATTGACCCTGAAGTCATCTGATTCTGAGCGTGGGGTGTGGGGTGTGGGGTGTGGGTTGTGGGTTTATTGGAAGAAGTGATATAGCGAAGCTCTGGGGCTCTGATAGATTTAAGTCCTACCATCGACTGCATCTTCCACCGGGCTAATACCTGAACACCGTTGAGAATCGCGAAGCATGGCTAACCGCGCAGCCAACCTGGATCCTCTAGTGTTCTCCATCCGAGACCTCAAGGAAGAAGGCACAAGACGACTTCCTAAAGAATACCAGGAATATTACAATGGCGGCGCAATGGACATGATCACGTAGGTTTTGGGACCTTTCGTAAAACACAGCTTAGACCTCACATGCATTCAGGCTCCGCGACAACGAGTCGGCTTACGACAGATACAAGCTCCGTCCACGTATTCTCCGAAATGTGTCCAACTTGGACTCGGGGACGGAGATATTCGGAACAAAGGTTACATTTCCTTGCGGATTGAGTCCGTCGGCAATGCATTGTTTGGCGCATCCAGAGGGGGAGGTTGCTACATCAAGAGCAGCAGCAAAGCTCGGGATACCTATGGCATTATCGTCGTATTCGACTTCATCACTAGAAGATGTCAAGGCAGCGAGTAATGGGAACCCGTACATGATGCAGATGTGTGTTGTTAAAGATAGGAGTATTACTCTACAATTGTTGGAGCGAGCAGAAAGTGAGTAAGACGACGAGAATGATGCCGAGGGCGAAAAACTATAGATATGCTTGCTAATAACTGTACAGAAGCTGGATATAAGGCACTATTTCTTTCTGTCGACGTACCAGTCCTTGGCCGTCGACTAGGAGAAATGCGCACAAATTTCACCCTGCCCAAAGACCTTTCGTTTCCCAACATCCTATCAAGAGGCGCAGATGAATTCGGCGACCCCAATGCGAAGGAAAATAGTCCCACGGCATTCGATGACACACTAGAATGGGAAGAAGTCATCCCTTGGCTGAGAAAGTACACCAAAATGCAGATATGGCTAAAAGGTGTACTTTCTCCAGAGGACGTCGAACAGGCGGTAGCAGCGGGTGTAGACGGAGTGATTATTTCTAATCATGGTGGACGGCAGTTAGATGGGGTTCCGGCGACTTTAGATGCACTTCGACAATGTGCCCCGATTGCAAAGGGACGCATTCAGATTGCTGTAGATGGTGGCATTCGAAGAGGCTCGGATATTTTCAAGGCGCTTGCTCTGGGTGCGCAATTTTGCTTTGTCGGCCGGATAGCTATCTGGGGACTGGCGGTGAGTACTTGCTATCGAAAAGTCATATGTCCGATATTCTACTAAAATTTCTATAGTATAAGGGTCAGGCCGGTGTGGAACTTGGAATCCAGATCTTGCTTGAAGAGTTTCGATCAACAATGGCATTGGCCGGATGCAGAACGGTGAAAGAGATTACACTAAATCATCTGAGCGTTTTGGAGACAAACGGAGTTCTTGCGAAGCTTTGAAAATAGTACGGCAAGCTATTTCACGAAGCGTTTATTTACTTCCCTTATTTCAAGCATATAGCGTATCGAGAATTCGATGCATAGTTCAAACACCTTTGAGGCGTGGCTTCATTACAATTTTCAGTTGCTTCATCATTACCTCAATAAAGCATTAACCAGTACTTGTCCTCTCGAAGAACATCCACCCAGGAGTAAACTTCGCCTTTCTTCGTACCAATATTCTTTCCAGCTTCTGAGCCAATGAAATCCTTGCAAGGAGTTCTATTCAACATATCTCGGCGCTCCCAAACTTCCCGCATGACTTGTTGAGAAGCCGTGAAGCCATTAAATGCCGACTGACTCGCACCCTTCTGCATCCAGCTCGCGAACCACTCCCGAGAAGACGATGACATTGCCTCACATCCTGCGATGAAAGCAGGCCACGGCGTACCAGGCCCCTTGACACCATTCATGTCTTGAGCAAGGTCAAATTCCTTCAACGCTTTCATGGTGTCGTTAACGTGCCCTTGAAGAATCCATGGATGAACTTTGCGGATCCTGCGGTAGAAGAAGATGATTAACGCTGAACTCATGGCACACATCATTGCTCGACTTGCTTGAGAAGGCTTTGGCGTAAGTGTTCCACTGCGAGGATGAGCCCCTCGAGTTGGTGAAGGTGACCGCGAAATGCAGTGCTGGGCCGAGAAAGAGCATATCATGTGCTCCAGTTTGTTGATTTTCCTTTGTAATGAGTTCGTGAATGGGCGTGGAGCTTGTAAGGGAGTTCGCTCGACAAACTCCATGATGTTAGCGAGTCGCGTAGTCTGAGATACGAAGCTTAACCAGATTTCTGGAATCCCGTAAATGTCCATGTAGAGCGTCTTAGACCACTGGCGTAAATCTTCTAGGTGGATGTCACGGATGCCAACTTCTTGCTCTTTCGGTGCCTCTGCATCTGAATCACTGTCTACACTGTGGGACTTTACGCGGAGGAAATCGTCCAGTTGGGAGTAGTCATCTGTCCCTGGATTTTCTTGATCTTCCGGGGTAGGTAAATTTGTGGACGGATCAAGGTTGCTTTGAAGGCTTTTCTCGATTCGGGCTTGAAAGCCAGGATTGCTGTGATCATATAGAGTGAAAGTACTTTCACCAATGATTCTGAGCCAGGTATAGACATGATGTAACAATCGTGCTCGACGAGAAACTTCTCGTTTGGCAAGCCCTCGCAATCTAAGAAGGCGTTCGGCATCAATAAGATAGCACCCTGCATCAGATTGGTTACCGCCCATCGTCTGTGAATTTTTAGCTTTAATCAGAGTAGTAGGGCGGGCAAGATGTACCGCAAGAGCTATCAAACTAAATATGGCCATCAGTTGGTCTTTGTATTTTGCTTTCTGCTGCCCAGATGTCTCTAGCTTCAAAGTCTCCTGCATATGCATTTTTGCCCTCCTCGCAGCGTAATCCAAGATTTGTGTCGCTTTTTGCTGAGGTATGATGTCCGAATAAAGTTGTGTCTTTGCAATACTATGTGCTGCGCAGCCTAGAATCCCGAAAAGATTGGCTTTTTTCGCATGTTTGATGTCGGGGCTCTGCAGATACGTCATATCGGCATGAGTTTGAATTGCGTTGCTCCAGACTAGTATTTCCCAGGGAGACTTTGAGGACATGGGAAGAGGAGCAAACTGCGGAATTAGAATATCTCTGAAGTGTTTGAGTAGAGCTTTGGCGTCTTCAAGGACATCCGCCTCTTCAATCTCGTTCAATGTGTATGGAGGCGGTTGCGCGTCTAGGAGCGTCGTCATGCCATCTAAATTCGATCCTGTGTAATGTTGAGTCGATAGTAATGAATGGTCGTACATCTGAGGAATAGGAAAGTCGCTTTGTGGCTGATTTGCGACATGGGCAAGCAGACTTAATGCATCACCGTGTGCGGGCTCTTGGAGAAGCGGCCCAGTAAAGTCAAATGTAGGGTCAAACAAATCATTCCAACCTAGGCCGCTGGCAGTATCAAATAAAGAATCGAGATCTGATGAGCCTGTTGAGGGTCGATGAAAAAGCTCAGTACTTTGAGATGCGAAGTCGATGTCATGTTCCACGATGCCAACGGAAGAGGTGGAGGGCGCTGTCGGAATATCACTAGAACTGCCCACTTCTACGAGCGAGGCATTGTTGAAAGGACCGACTTCATTGGAAGCGCAGCGAAGACTGAGGTGCTGATTGATATCTGCGCCAGGATCGGGCGGTGCTGAGGTCTCGGAGAGTTGGCGCCCGCGCTGGACTTGCTCGCCTTCTGCTGTGCGACGTCCATCCAGACCTTGCTTATCATCAGCCTCAGTAATACAGCAAGTCTGAATGCAAAATACACACGATAATTTGATGGGGTTGCAATTTTGCCTTTCTCCGCCCCCGAAGACCCGGGTGGCGCATACGTGGATGCCCATCGGATAGGAGAGGGGAATCCTCCGCACTGCAAGCCAGAATCACGACAAGTAGTGCACTGAGGTCGAGTCTGGTCACATTTTACATGGCGACGACGGCAGGTTGAGCATCCTCCGAGATTATGCGTTCGTCGAGGCTGCGGTTTTCGAGCACCACGACCTCTGCTAGTTGGCATGGGAGTCGAAGAGAGGTAGGTATTGGTAAGCTCAAGTGCTCAAGCCACTAGGATTGCTTACACTGCCTCGTAAAGGAAGGAGGCCCCGCAAAGAGTAGAGATTAAAAGGCGTTGGTTTCCCACAGAGTGCCGTCCAACCCAAAATTCATTCCATTATGCGTAAAGAAATAGGGATTACAAATATGCCTCGAAGGATAGAGAACCAGTGCGGAATGACTTGCCTAGTTCGGTTTAGCTTGTCCCGCTTCGCTACTAGTGTGATGGCTGATAGCTTCAATTCAGCCATCTTCCTAGACACATCATCAGTGACATAGTCCTTGGCACGCCCTTAGCTTTGACAAGAGGGAATCCTTCTGTGACTTTTCTCGAACACATTGCTCATTGAATCATCCAATTTCTTCACAATATCGTCCTTGCAATCGCCTCAGCTTATACAGCATGACCACCAGAGTATTCCTCACGGGAGCTACAGGGTGAGCGATTACCATATGAACATAAAAAGCCAAACAATACATTAATCGGCAATGCGATCAGTTACGTTGGCGGACAAGTTCTGCACGATCTCGCTCAATCCAACAGCTTTCAAATTGTCTGTCTTGTCAGAGTTGAATCCAAAGCACAGCAAGTTCGGACCAAGTTTCCAGACGTCCAAACCATACTGGGGAGTCTAGATGATGTCTCACTTCTGGCTCAAGAAGCAGAAGCCGCGGACATTGTATTACGTAGGCTCTCGTTCTGCACCCAGGTGGTGTCCCATATTGAAAATGAGCTCCTCCCTAATAACTCTATTCGTAGACTTCGCAGCTACAGGCCATGCGGCAAGTTCTCAAGCAATAGCTGAAGGACTTCGAGCACGTCACAAGAAATTAAACAAGCCGGGGTATTGGATCCAAATATCCGGCGGCACAGCCTATGCTGTAGAAGAAATCGCATCCGCCCGCTTCGGGCATCCAACGAATGTCACCTACGACGACACCAAGGACCAAGACAAAATACTTGCCATCCTTCGAAATAACCCTATGCGCATTGTAGAAAACACCGTTCTCTCTCAACCATCCTCAGCTATCAAAACCGCTCTGATCCTTGGACCTCTCATTTACGGCATCGGAAAAGGCCCAGGAAACCAAAGGAGTATTCAGGCACCCGAAATCGCGCGACTTACTCTTGAGCTAGGCCACGGCCTCAAGCTTAACGATGGCGAGAATATATGGAGTAACGTTCATGTAGAGGACCTGAGCAACTTGGTCTCCTTGCTTGTCTCGGCGGCTGTGGAAGGGAAAGATGGGTTATGGAACGACGACGGCGTTTATAATGCTGAGAATGGAGAAATGGTATTTCCATCAATTTTTCTAACGCAGTATCCTTGATTGACTATAGACGGCAGGCATTCAAAGAATTGGGAACGCTCGTTGCCAAAGAAGCACATGCACAAGGCCTGATCAAGTCAGAGTCGGAGCTCGAGATGATTGATGCTGCGAAGGCCGATTCATTAAGCTCACACGCTTCGGTTCTTTGGGGCACAAATGCCCGCGAGAAGTCCTCCAAGGCTCGAGAGAATCTAGGATGGAGCCCTAAGCACTCTTTGGTTGATGAAATCTCAGGACTGGTTCGCTCGGAAGCGGAACGCAGCAAGCAGAGAAGGCAGATTTGAGGTTACCATCATTCATCTTGGCGGCATCAATATACGACGGAGAATCCGGTTGCAAGCCTTTCACACTTAAGGTCTCAATCAAAACGAGAGCAATGGCTTCTAAATAGAAAAAAAAGCCTACCCACTTCTCTTCCTCCGCTCTGCGCGCTGTTGTGATTTTGGTCAGAGCAGATAGAATGACGTAACCTGCAACCAAGTCCCCACGAATAGGGAGAGCCCATGGCTAGTAAATGTCTAAAAACTTTCAACTGATTCATTCGCCGTCAAGCAGCTTATGGCCCATCATCAAAATCCAAGAAAACGCATTGTCATGCCACAACTCGCCCTCCCACTGACGATTATCTCACTGAACATCAAAGGACCTACTATACCCCATAAAGCCATAATGGTGTCCACTAACGGACACTAAAACAACAATGCACGAATGATGATGCAAAGTGGTTTGAAACGCCAAGAGAGCACAAATGACTTTGATTTCACCGGCCAGGTCTCTAGCGAGGGGTCTTTCGTCTTCGGGATAGAGGAGACCATGAATGCTGCCATGCTTAATTACTGGGGGAATTATATTGCCTTTGCGATTCGTGTGTAAAATGGTGTGCTGTCAAAGTGCCTAGCACGGAAGTAATTGATTCGATGCACTCAAGTCTTGTACTTTAGCTTAATACAAGACTCGTCAGACGAGCATTTTTTGGCGAAAAGTATCAATCAGCTAGAACGCCGAATCGTACCTCATTCTTGTGACATTTTAACACTCTCAGAAAAATTCATAATGAAATAAAAATAGCGGAGCTTAATGTTTGCTCTTGGCAGGGCTGTATGTTTCCACCTCGGAGATTTCAGGGGACGATAGCCTCGATTGGTGGAATTTGGGCTAACCTCTCTGATATTAACCCTGTGCTAGCTGTCACATGTATGAAGAAATAGGACAAATGCGAATAAGAAACCTGCTAAGGCAATTTAATTCATGGGGAACAGGTAGCTATTGCGGATAATATTTATTATTCTAGGTGTCCGTTGCAATTCTCGTTGCTGTCAACTGTGGTACCGACAATTCCTAAGGACCCTTGAAACTCGACGGAAAATGCCAAACATGCGTTCATTCGGTGTTGCTGCTGTCAGCGCAGCATTGCTCGGAACATCTCAAGCTGCTGACATCTATGTTTCCCCGACCGGAACCGGAACTGGATCGATTACAGCTCCTTACGGTTCCATCCAATCGGCTGTGAATGCTGCATCCGCTGGTGACGTTATTCACCTGCGTGCCGGCACATATTCGCCCACAACCAACATCCAGATCACGAAGAGTGGCACCAGGACCGCGCCAATTACTCTCCGATCGTACCAAAAAGAGAAGGTTATCATTGATGGAGAGAAGCTCCCAGGGTAAGTGACTTCTCCCAGGGAATTTATGATCAGTGCGATTAACCACCGCATAGTACTCCGTATGGATTGGATGAATCGCTACCCAACAAGGAGCGAGGCATTCTGCACATTGAGAAGGGAAACTACTGGAAGTTCTACAACCTAGAGTAAGTATTGCAAAATGCGCTCCTTATAAATTTTCCAGCTAACACAATATCTAGGCTGATCAACGGGCCATATGGCGTGTACGCACGAGATGCTTCTCACAACTACTATGAACTCCTCTCAACCCACGACAACTACGAGTCCGGATTCCAACTTCAAGGAGCCTCTTCCAACAACACAGTCGTATATCTCGACTCCTACCGCAACAGGGATCCCCGCAAGAACGGCGAGAGCGCCGATGGCTTCGCCTGCAAAGAAGGATCCGGCGAAGGAAACGTCCTCCGCAACGCCAGGCTATGGGACAACGTCGATGACGGTCTCGATCTCTTCATGTTCGGCTCGCCCGTCACTCTTGAAGAAGTCTACGCATGGGGCAATGGGTTCAACCGCTGGGGATTTTCGTCATTTGAGGGCGATGGCAATGGCTTCAAGCTGGGTATCACCGACAACCCGCCTGCCAACCACATTGTTCGCAACTGCATGGCGTTCGCGAACGCAAAGAAGGGATTCATTGACAATGGAAACCCTGGTGCACTTACCATGGAGCGAAACACTGCATGGAACAATGGCGATGTTGGGTTCAACATGCGCAGCTCATCTTCTACATTGAAGGCAAACATTGCAGTTGCCAACGTTGGAAGCTCTCAAGTCAGCCTTGTCTCAACTGTAAAGGCGAGCGGAAACTCCTGGCAGTCAGGAAGCTGGTCTAATAGCTCTTTCATCAGTGTTGATCCCTCTGGATTGAAGGGAGCTAGGGGCTCTGATGGTAGGATCCCGGCCAGTGATTTCTTGATCCCTAAGTCGGGAGAGGCTATTGGAGCTACCACACGTGCGGACGTTTAGGATGCATTCTTGTATGTCTAGCATATCGAAATATGCTAATTAATTTCGAGTATATACTTTTGTTTAGTGTAAATAATTGAAGGCAAGGGCTTCCCCATGCCAGAATGACAAATTTTATTGATCATGATGCAATCGATATTTTCTGAGTTCCAGAATGGCTGGAGCCTTTGAATGATATTACATCTTCATTACATCTTCAATGATGCCATCCTCGGTCCAATTTTGTCTATTCATTATGAATCTCAAAAAGATTTAAGAGCCAGCACACTAATAAAACCTCATTCTACTTCATTCTACTTCATTCTACTTCATTCTACTTCATTCTACTTCATTCCATCAACCTTTCCCATAATCGCCAGGTAATTCAGACCTCGCACGATGCGGATTAGCACTATTCTCCATCTCATGAATCTCATACGTATGCTCCGCACTCTTCCACGGTGCAACAGCCATTCCTGCTTTCTTTTTCCAAGTAGTTCGCCCACTTGACGTTTTGGCGGGCCTCTTACGGCGGAAAAGTAGAAAACCTAGTAGAAGCCCAGAGACTACGGCAAGCGGGATACCGACTCCCAGTCCTATAATTGCGCTTGGCGGAAGGCTGCCTTTCGATTTTTCGGGTTTTGTAGAGCCTGTTATTGATGGTGCTGAAGCACCTATTGATGCTAGGCCGGAAGTTAAGCTATTCATATTGGCAGTCGACCCTGCAGTTGATGATGCAAGTGTGGATATAGCGGTAGCAGCAGCTAGTATTGCCGAATCAGATTCCTGCCACATAATGAGAATGCCGTCTCCGCGGACTGTTGAGTCTGCTGGATAAGTGCTGATTGAAACTGCTCCTCGTTGCCAACCATTACCTCCCGCACTCGTTGGGTGGACATATTTGACGGTTTGGCCTCGTGAGATGGTGGAAGCGCACTGATGACCAGATCTCAAGTATGAATACTGATTATGGACCATTAGCCTCTGTCTAGAGAACAGAAAGTCAGAACATACGAAGGGCAGCAGAGCGCTACAGCAGTCTCCGAACCTATCGACAATTTTACTGATGGGTTCCCTCCAGGTAGACTAAACTCGAATGTTGTAGCAATGGAGTATCCTTGAGGACATTTCGCTGGGCCATCTACAATAATTCAGTTAAACAAGAAAGAAGTTGTAATGGAAGGGGGAAATATCTGTACAGTAATACTGCCTCCAACTCTCCACATTGCCCAAATATTGCGCTTGAAGAGGCCCAGGAGGATAACAAGCAGAGTCCACGTAGTTAATTCTGTTATGTCCGAAAAACAAAACGGTGTCCTTCGAGCTCACTGCAAGAGTCATCTCCTCAGTACATGATGCAGGCGGCGAGAACTCAGATGTGATTGGACCTCGATTAAATGCAGCTATAGAAGCTGGGTCAGTCACCCACGCGGTTGGCTCTGGCGCGGAGGACATGTTCGGTGGCAGTTGCTAGGATTTGGTAAGTTACCAAAACCTGAAAGAAAGTGGCTGTTGCACTGCAGCGTGAGGCAGATAAGTACCATAGGTACGTAGTACATGAGTTACCACGAAAGGGGCCGAGGGAATTAGGCCTCCCGTCCCCTGATCGGTCATCACCATTGGCCAAATTTCATGAAGAAGGCAAATGTTTAGTCGATCGCACAATGTTTATAATTCATTCACTGGGCTTCCCTGAGAGGCTTCTCGGCGCCATACACTCTTTTCTCCAAATGGAGTTAGGAGCAAGCCCATATTTGTAGTAGTGCCTTGGCGCATGATTCCCTATCCTTTAATTGGGATCCCGTTTGTCTGATGAGATTTGGGGTCGAACTACAGGAGAGTATATAATCGGCACAAGAACTTCTTTTTGTCATGGAGATAGGAGTGGTGATTGTAGTCTACGCTAGTAGGCTTTCCAAGTGTGTAATATGCAGCAATACCTTCAGTATGCTCCTGCTACATGTATGTATATCCTCTTTTGGTTTGAGCTACTTCTCGTTGGTAAGCGTTTCTGTTGTACTGAGGGATTGATTAAAAATTGTAACAGATTCCTTCTTTGTTTGGATAGCAAACCTTCAGTCCACATCTACGAAAGAGTATCGTATTCACAGCTGGAGCATCGAGAATGGGAAATGATATGTATACTCATAATATTTGGAAAAACCTAGTTCCCTTTCCAAACCTGATTTTGGTACAACAGGGCCCAATTTCTGTATCACCGAGCAGCACGGCCGTGTCAATTGCGAGCCCATGCCAGAATGCTATCCCCGCATCAACAATGCGTCGAAATAAGCCTTCCTGCACCTTGCATACTTAATGATAATTAATGTGTGCTGCGTAAACCTTTCTCTCCAACTCTAGAATAATTCCCACCCTTCCGTACCCAAATCCAACCCACAATGAAAGTGCCGAAAGCCAAAACCTCCAGAACGCCGACTACAAGGCAAGCCCACCATAAGTAGTGCATCTGAAAACACATTGAATGTATGTTTCCCGTTATCTCAAAGATGCTTTTGTTGTTCCGATGCAAACACGTGAAGCTGAGAAGATCATACTTGGACTTTGAATCAATATCCACACTACAATAATACACAATGACAGCCACCCAGAGCGCTGTGCAAATGGACGAGACAAGCGTTGTTGTGACATTGCCGCAGGTGGTGATGTGACGAACCTACATTAGCAGATCAGCTCTAACCAAAGTCCACCAGATTCGTGAGAAATACTTTTGGAACAAAACTAGCAATGCAGAGTATCCCACTTAGTAAAGCCGCTGCTGAAGCGGCACCAAGTAGTAAGAGCGTCGGTTTCATTAACATATGTCGCGGCCAAACCCTCAGTTCAAGGTTCAGATGGTTATCCGATGTGCTTGCGTCCAAGGTCCGATAGTATATGGAAACGGCATGGGCGAGTACAACAACAATTGCGGCAGTGAGAAGGAAGGATAATATGCGAATCGTCAATCGAATGCGTGAAATGGCCTGTCCGCGATGTGCATTATACTGGAGACGCGATTTATCTCTTCGTTTTCCAACCGATGCTTCTAGTGGATCTTGCTTGGTGGGGAGAAGGAGAGCGCGCGGTTCGTAGGTAGTGGATGAGTCCATGATGGATTTTTTCAAGAGAACGAATGTATGAGAACTTGAAGCAAAATTAGAGAGGGGCAAATAGTTGCATGCAGAAACAGTAGATTCGGTAGTTTACTCGGGCTTGAATAGACATATGGCTAAAAGAACCATATAATAGTGCCTACTTCCTAATAACAAGACTAGCAGCGTGGCCTATGGCGTATGCTTTGTAACACCACTCCCCTGGCCGAAGGAACGCTGCGTAAGCGACTCGACCAAACTCTCGACCCATCAAAAGAAAGGCAGTTGGGAAAGGCAGTTGAAGCTTCAAGGGTAATGAGACTGAAGCACAGTGCATTACTTATTCCTTCCAGCCTTGCGCTCAGTTGCTCAGGAATTCTAGGAGAGAACGGTTAGGGTGCCGTGCGGCTCTCATATAAGATACAATGACAGCTGAGACAAACTTTGACTTGGCAGGGAAATTCTGTGAGCAGGCTGAAAGGCACAAAAGCGATTCATTCGCTCGTGTAGTCCTTAGTCACCGCATGGACTCCTCAAAGGAGGCAAAATTCGAAGAAATCAGGTCGTGGCTCTTCTGTCACAGGCCACAGATGAAAACCGTCACAGTGGACAAGCCGCTGCCCAGAAGCCACATTAATCTTAGTCTGTAACTAATGAGTCCAAGGTTACAATCCTCATGTCTAGGTGCATTGTTAGTATTCATTCAGGAGCGAAGTTGAGAATAGAATTCGCTTATATAGATCTAAACACAGTTTCATGATGGGATGACCTCATGAAGTAGGACATATAGCAGCGGTCAAAATAGCTCGTTTCTAGTATTCTATCTCACATTCTTATTACTATTTTTTCCTCTCAACTTCTTTACGATCCCTGATTCTTCTTTTACTTCTGAGCCACTGAAAATGAGACTGATATCTCTCTCAACAATTGCGACGATATTTGTTTCCTCCTTGCCTCATTTCACTCGTGCAGATCACAATGTGGATCACAAAAACACCCTCGAGGTGTTTGGCTATAATGCAGAGCAAACAACAGTAATGGACGATCTGTGCAGCTTCTTTCCACAAACCTTCACAGCCCATACATTCCCCATTGGCCTGCGGAAACCCGAAGAGTTGTGGGAGTTGTACGATGTGAACGACAAGCTAGTAATATGGCTGGATAATCATGGCAGTATGTAATCGTGAGCTAGTAACTCACTGGTCTCCTCTGCACCGCAGTTACTATGATCGTTCACTTATTTTTACGTGTTCCAGAGGACAATTGGGCAGATAGGTTCATAGCATCGGCGACAAAAGGTCGGGTTGCGCGGACCGAACCCATTACCTGCAATGAGCGGGGCGACAAATGCGACATTCCCTTTATTTGCGAAGGTTACGATTCAATGCAATCCGCGCTTGTTGTCTGGTCCATCTTCGCTCTGCGCAAATGGACCGATCTCCAAATCGATGCGTACGGCGATGCAAGTGCCTTCTTTTCAAATAAGTGAGTGTTACTTCGTGCAATTGTGACTCTTCATCTCTTGGCTGACAATCCACCTTCCTGTTGCGCGTAGTGACGATGAAATGTCCAAAATGATGTTTCAAGATGGTCCGTTTGGGGAAAAGGCAAAGGACGTAAATAACCGTCTGCTTTTTACTGCATTTAGCAATATGTTTGATATCTTCTCCAGTGTATTTACTGGTGGTGCCTTTGCAGCTGCTAGGGCGGTTACAAAAGCATTTGCAAAAGTTGGTCCAGAGGAGCTACCACCAGGTTTGGAACGCTTGCGACCATTCCGACTCCACTCCTTCCGTGAAGAGGTTCCAGAACTCGTAAGTTCTCACGTAACCCCGCGATCAATTTGAGTTCGTGAACTCCGACTAACACTCATTCTCAGGGGGAGAAATGCGTAACTGCGCTATCAATTCCAAAACCAAACCAAAATGCAGCTCTGATAAGGTTAAAAATGCTTGATGGTCTGAAACAGGTAATGATGAATGCCGTAAGTAATTAATCTCATTATGCATATGACGCGTGTACAAAGATACTGATACTGACTCGATTTTTTCAAAGGCTGTCTGCTCCGTCACTGGTGGTGGTGGGAAATACCCACCAGCAGAGACCGAGGTGAGAGATTTCGGGTATCCAAGGTGTACCTTCCCCTGGGTAGCTGATAAAATCGAAAAATGATCGGCAGGATGTAGCACTGTTGTTTAAGAATAATGTCACTCCAATCAAAAAGTAGCGTTCTGGGCTGCAATAGATGCGACAAGAGCTCACTAGGGCTGTGTATGGATATATCCTTGACGAATTTCAATATGTATTATATATCAAAGGCGCACATAGATAGGTAGAGTAATAGCATCATAAAGCATGTCATATGATACCTATGGTATCTAAATGATACGAGTCCTATTGTAGTAAGTCATCCTCAAATGGAAACTTTGAAAGGATCTCAACCCCCGTTTCAGTTATCAACACCTGCTGCTCAAGTTTCACCCCCTGAGTACCGCCTTCTTCGCCAATATAGCTCTCAACACAAATCGTCATTCCAGGCTCAATAACGCCGTCATAGCCAGCATCCAGGAAATCTCCGCGATGATAAAGATATGGGTATTCTCCTGTCATCCCACACCCATGCGCCGAGAGATAGTAGCGATTAGCGTAGTACTTCTCTGGAATATCCCACGCCTGGTCAGCATACTCGCGGAAAGTCATACCAGGCTTCAGAATTCCAATATTATAATTGACTTGTTCATAAGCAATCTTGTAAAGTTCCCTTTGCTCAGCTGTAGGAGGATCAGGCCCCGAGTGGAAGGTTCGTGAGAAATCTGAATAATATCCATGACAACCAACCACATCAGTATCGAGCGCGATTAGCTCATTCTTGCCAATCGCGTAGCTTGCTGTCTCCTGAAACCACGGATTAGTCCGTTGGCCAGCGCTCAGAAGGCGAGTCTCGCAATAATCGCCATTCTGTGCGATTACTGACTGATGTAAAACTGACCACAGTTGATTTTCGGTGATTCCTGGACGGATCGCATTGCGGAGTTTGCCAACGGCGACCTCGGTAGCACGTAATGATGCAACCACACACTTGATCTCCTCAGATGATTTAATAGCTCGGGCCATTTCTATAGGCCTCTGGGCGTCAACAATCCTGAAACCGAGCTCTTTCAAAGCAATAGAGACGCCGGCGTTAAGGCGTTCTAAACCAAGCGTCGCGGCCTCGCCAACTAATTGGGTGATTTGGATAGCCATGTCTGCGGCCCACGAGCGTTCTCGCTCTTCGATCATAGCTCCAGCAGCTACAAAACTAGCTGTTCTTGCCGGGCGAACTTCATCGATAGTTTCGTAGCCCTGACCCAAATGCAAACATCCCGTAAATTCAAATAAAATCGAGCGGTTTGCGGTAAGTAGTAAGTAGCGCGACGGAGCGTTACGCATACTAAAAACCTGCATATTTCGGGCACCCGTGGCGTAGCGAATATTAACCGGGTCGGAGAGAATAACAGCATCGATACCGTAAGTCGCCATTTTGCTTCGGACTTGGGCCAGACGGTAGAGGCGCACTGCTTTAAGATCGATACCTTCGCTCTCGGGGGCTCGATCTAGAAGCGCTATGCCGGATAGGTCACTCCTTGCTGCATGCCAGTCGAAGTTCGCCATGTTTCAGATATTTCTGTTCAATTGGATAGGAACTCAGAAGCTTTCTGTAATGAACGGCGACAAGTTAGTGTCTTGTTAAACCTTGCCTGGCTTCTCTATATATAGCAGTTGCTCATGGGGCGAGGGAGAGTACTACCATTTTGCGTAGTAGTCTCCGATTGTACGCAAAGTCAACTTACAAAGACCCCATTTCCGCAGTCCAGTCCATCATGTTCAATGGTTTATCTGGCGTTATAGCTAAGAATGGCAAAAAATGACTTTGAAAAAGCTGCGACGGCCGCTGGCTACGATGACAATGAGCCCTCCGTACGGGTATCACGCGGCGAGGAACTCATCTCCTTCGACACCCTTGATCCGGCTCTGGCTACCAAAGTACACCTTGTCAACGATGTGCATTCCCCACTAAGTTCTATAACAAAACAAACGCTGACACGATAAGGCTATTGATGAAATTGGCTTCACTGGTTACCATATCAAGCTCTTCTGCCTGAATGGCTTCGGGCACAGCTGTGGTGGCCCCTAATCTTCGTTGTAGCCTGCTGATTGCTTCTTAGTTACGCAGCTGATTCCTTGTTAAACTTCATCCCTAGTATCACTGCAGGCAATGTAGTTTCTGAATACCGTCCCTCCTACGCTAGAGCTGGTCAGCTCTCTCTCTACATCGGTCTTCTTGTCGGTGCACTCTTCTGGGGTTGTTCTGCCGATATCATTGGCCGAAAATGGGCGTTTAAAATTACCTTATTTCTCAGCGCCATTTTTGCTATCGTGGCAGGAGCCGCTCCAAACTATACCTCCTGGGCTGCTTTCAATGCCCTGTCAGCATTTGGGGCCGGCGGCAATCTTGTACTCGATACGACCGTTTTCCTCGAATATCTACCACATTCTAAGACTTGGGCTGTGACCTTAATGGCAGCTTGGTGGGGAGCCGGTCTTACACTAGGAGGGCTGATAGCCTGGGGTTTTTTACGTATAATACCTATCTAGCTTTAAGAACTTTACTAACTTTATCTGCTATAGCGAACTTCAGCTGCTCTACCGAAGCTGATGCCTGCACGAAATCTGGGAACATGGGCTGGCGCTACGTATACTTTACCGCAGGCGGCGTCGTCCTCGTTATGAGCATTCTTCGAGTTACCATAATACGATTCCACGAAACCCCTAAGTTCTCTCTTTGCCGAAATGATGACGAGCATGTCGTCAAGACGCTCGGCACAATCGCACAAAAATACCATCGGCCGTTCTCGCTAACAGTAGAGCAATTGCAGGCATGTGGACAGGTAAACACTGCGCATGCTTCTACCGGTTTCTCTTTCTCTGAATTTGCTCTTCATTTCAAAGGCTTGTTCCTAACACGGGAGGCTGGACTATCCACTGCTCTAGTCTGGTTCTCCTGGACTCTTATCGGCCTCGCGTATCCACTCTTCTACATCTTCCTACCAGAGTACCTAGCAAGCCGAGGTGCCAATTTTGGCGAGACTTCGACATATATCACTTGGAGAAACTATGCCATTACTAATAGCTTAGGAATACCTGGACCTATAATTGCGGGCTTTCTCTGTCGAACAAGATTGTTTGGTCGGAAATATACTATGGTTATAGGTGGACTTATCTCAAGTAAATTATTAGCATTGCTTCCACGAAGCAATACGCTAACACCTCCTCTAGTGGCATTTCTATTTGGATACACTGCCGTGCGCAGCGCTGACCAAAATCTGGGTATCTCCTGTGCTATCAGTATCGCGATTAATATTGTGAGTATCTATAACTAGCATTTCCACTTAATAAGGATGCTTAAGCTAATACCCGCTAAATTAGTATTACAGTACATTGTACGCTTATACTCCAGAGGTTCTCCCATCAGCACATCGCGCAACTGGAAATGGGATGGCTGTTGGCCTAAACAGACTAATGGGAATCATCTCTGTGGTTATTGCAACATTTGCTGATACTTCGACTTCTGTGCCAGTATACCTCTGTGCGGCTCTCTTCGGTGCCATGGCAGTGGTGGCGGCCATCTTTCCTTTCGAGCCTGCAAGAGGTCGTAGTGTCTGATTGCATCTTACGAAACAACCGAGTCTGTACGAGAGAAGAAGTTTGAAGAATACATTGTTGAGAAAATATCCTTGTGTAATCTATAATTAGATTAAAATATGTGGATATGTGGGAGATCACAACCGTTTCGAAAGACCATTCAGAATGGCGAAAATAGCGAAAATTCATCGAAAAAGTGCTTGTATATTTATTATAAGATTGTGATATATGGATCTTTACAATAGCACTCAACGGTTATTAACCATCGAAGGCAATCATCACACATTAGACCTTAAGGCAAGTCTACATCAATTATCCCTCTTGTGAAGTGTTTTTACGGAGAAGTAATTAAAACCAGGGGACTTTCATAGATGAGTCATACCAATATTGATAGAGAAGGGCGCACGTCATAGATAGGGCAATCTCTGGGCCATCTTAATTAGTGAGCTTAGGGCGGATGAAGGGCTAACCAAAAGCAAGGGCAGATTGAGTAAAACCCAGAAAACGAATTGTCAAAGGATTCTGACCGTGCGCAAAGTCAGCAAGAAGACTCAGTAGGCAGGGAACGCCAGCTGGTCACATTGAAAACATCATTGTGGAGAAAGTTAGCTAGTCGAGACGACTGGATACATTGAGAACAACAATGCAGCGTGCCTGTGCTCTTCTTCTAGCAAACATGACTCTTAACAATTATAGGCTGTGGATTATATAATTCATGAATTTATCGTGACTGTAGTTCATTATCAGCAATTTGCTATTTCACAATCATTACTGCCCCTTTGCGATTACATTTTCCAAGCCGTCCTCAACTCGATCCACCCAACACTTTATACTATGCATCACACAATATCGCCCGCGATCTTCTACTGGGGAAGCGCAGTCGTTTTGCTCACCACCGAGAACGAGGATGGATCTTTCAACATCGCACCTATGTCATCAGCCTGGTGGCTAGGAAATCGCTGCATGCTTGGACTAGCCGCCGTTTCGCACACGGCCGTCAATCTCCTGCGAACCAAGCAATGCGTTATAAATTTACCCTCAGACGATATGAAAGCCGCCGTGAACGCCCTTGCACGTACGACTGGAGCGAAGGCGATCTTGACCGCTGAGCCTGATGCCGGATTGAACCATTTCAAAAGAACGAATGGATATCAGTACGTGAACGACAAGTTTGGACACGCCGCCTTGACGCCACAGAATTCTGTCAAAGTCCATCCTCCAAGAATTGCTGAGTGTCCAGCTCAGATGGAAGCAGAGCTCGTAGGTGTGCACAAGATGTTCCAGGATGAGGGTCACAATGCTACATTCGCATTGGAAGTGAAGATTCTGTGTACCCATGTACACGAAAGCATTAGAATGGCAAACCACCAAAATCGTGTCGATCCGGACTTATGGCGACCGATGATCATGAGTTTTCAGGAATTGTATGGTTTGCAGTCGAAGAAGGTAGGGAAATCTGAGTTGGCGGAGATTCCCGAAGAAGAATACAGGGGATTGTCTAATCCTATCGAGGGAGATGTTATGAATGAAAAAGATTGAAATTTGGAAATCAAATAAGGGCTTATTCTAAGGCATTAGTTAGCCTTGCATGAATTGAGGTTTATACAATTAGACTATCAAAGACAGTTATATACAAGCCTACTCCTGCCGAAGTACTTTTTGTTCCAATAATCATCCTATTTCTTTGCTACCGCCCTGCACGCTTCAATCCAGTCCATATCTTTGTCAAATAATGTATCATGACCTCCACATATGGACTGCACATCAAATTGCTCGTACCAATACGAAACCCTATGTAGTAACAGTTAGTACCACATGTTCCTCAATTCCTATTTCAACCGTAAAATGTAAAAGAACCGTCATAAAAGGCGAAACCAGTGCCCGTGTATACTCTCAGCATTCGAAATCAGTTCGGCGAGTGATGTTATTTAATCATGGATTCATGTGCAAAACCATAGAAGACAGGGATTTGTGACTTACTCGTCCGGTTTTAACTCCGCTAGTAATACAAAGGAAAAAGAGGTCATGGAACATGAGTTGGAAAAATAATAACAACTCCAGCACGATATTTCAAGTACCAAGATTCATAGATCATTGAAGACATATTAACCAACTGTGAAATTACGCGCCGATTAAGTATCGCCTTTTGGGACGCCGTGGATGAGTGACTATGATTCATACCGCGTCATAGCGAAATCGGTTGTTGTATCTCGCATATTCCCTGGAAAGCTGGAGATGCCAAGCGGTACGTAGCGTGCTCTAGCTCTGCGAATTATAATTCGTACAACCGAACGAGCGAATGATAAAATTTTCGTTTCAAGGAGGACATTAGAAAGAAGCACTATGGTATCCCGTTCAAGCATGAATGAACAAACGATGCTGTACTGTGAACATTATCGAATTATGGCACCAATATTCATTGTGAATTTCAGATTATGTACATCCTTTTAGTCATCATTAATTCTTGTCCAGGCACAATTCTTGATTTGCTCTGTTCCAGTAAATTCGCAGTGTTGCTTATCCGTACATACTAAACCAATCGGTCCGACCATGGGGTGGAGTAACAAATCGGAGTCGACAAAACCCGTGGCTGGATAATCTTTCCGAGTTTGCGGTTCGCAACTCATATCGACTCATAATGAGATTCTACTTCGATGCACGGTGTCTACAGCAAGAAAGTCTCGAACGCAGATAAAGACAGATGTTACCGCCATAAACGCCCATATCTGAGAATATGAACTCGGATTGCCGGATACTTGAAACTGTTTTGACGCCGCTCAAGAGCTGTTTGCTTTCAGGTGTAATGCGAGCAATACCGTGAGTTTCGGTTTCTCCCAAGAAAGTCATGGATATTGGGTAAAGCTAAGTTATCATTAAAGATAATCAGAAATCTAATTCTAAACTCTATTATACAATGCCATCTAACACTTGACAGGAGGATCGCTTCTTTCTCAAACGAGGCAATCTCTAATCCCTATCGTGAACCGGTTTATGAGTAAGATAGGTGCATCTTGACAAATTTTAGAGCACTCTCAACCTCCCGAAGCCGGCTAGAGATAGCTAGTTGCAACCAAGTGATTACTCGTAATCCGCCCTCCTATTATTCTCAATGAAAACCTTCTTGAATCTGAAATGCAAGAGATCATTGGTAACTTCATAAGCGTTCTTAGCGTTCTCTTTGACGAGCTGAGAAGTCGGTTTTTGGAAAAGCTGATCAATCTCCTCGAGCGTCTTATCCTTAGTCTCAGGCATAAAGAAAATCTGCCAGAACCATCCAAGAACTGCAATTCCCCCATAGAAACCGAGGACAAGACCGGTCTTCGTGAATGCTTTTTGCATGCCCGTGAAGTTGTATGTGACGATGAAGGAGGATAGGAACAGCCAACCGGTAGAGGTAGTCATACCGTAGGAGCGCAAGTATGTTGGGTAGACTTCGGAGGGGATAACCCAAGTAAGAGCAGCGTAGGAGCCGAAGAATAGCATGTAAAGAATAAGGCCAGAAAGATAAAGCCCAAGGGTAGCGGATAGTGGCCCAACATGATAGGACACACCCACCAGAACCAGCCCAATAAAGAACCCAGGCAACATTGCAATAGCCCAGAATCGGCGGCCACAAGTCTCCATGAGGAAGATTGCTGGAATGGTGCCGAGAAGAAGCGAGCCGCCTCCAACGAGCGACATATAAGTGGCATCGTACGTGTTAAAGCCTACCTGAGACATGAGCACAGACATGTAATACATAATTGCGTTTACACCTGTCATCTGTCCCAGAAAGATGACGATATTGGCGACAATAATGGCTCTTCGCGCACGAGGTTTAGTTACGAAGTCCATCCAGGGGAAGTTTCCGGTGCGACCTGCGGCAACTTCTGCCTCCTCCTCTTCAGTGCTGACTTTCATGACAAAAAACTCTTCACGAGCCTCATGGGTTTCGATTCCTCGAATACGGCGCCATACCTTGAAGGCTTCGAGGGTTTTTCCTTTGTGCATGAGGTATCGGGGGCTTTCTGGCATGAATAAGATACCAATACCCATAATAGTTGAGAACAACAGGGAACTGCCGAGGATATATCTCCAGTTTCCAGGTACAGTGATGAACATGGCAGCAACAGCGTAGCCAAGTACTTCTCCGAGCGCAATGTTGAACTGGTAAAGCGAAACCAAATTGCCACGCAGCCTGCGCTCAACTGTCTCCGCGACATAAACAGGCACAGTTCCACCCTCAAGGCCGACACCAGCGCCGAGGATAACGCGTGCTGCGACTATCATACCGTAGTTCATGCTTCCAGCTTCGAGAGCGCCACCGATAGTGTAGAGAATGCAGGAAATAATGATGGCCCATCGTCGTCCGAAATATTCGTTGCAAGGCGAGATCAGGAAAGCACCAGCGACAGCTGTATAACATTAATATATATCCTATGGCACATTCTGATCCCTTGGATGACTTACCTCCCAACGGCATGCCGGAGTTAACCAACGAGTTTTGCCGGTCATCGAGATGAAGGTCCGTAGGAAGGGTCAAGTTGGCGCCCGAGATGAGTGACTGATCAAGACCAGAGAGCAGGCCACCCATGGATGCGAAAGCAACTAGGAACCATGTGAAGTGCTTGGGGTTCTTGAACTCGAGATCGAATATTCCTTTCTTGTATTCAGACTGCTCCAGCTCTTTCTCAAGATCGTGAATGAGGTTGTCGGATTCCCAGCCCCGTGCGTTCTCCAGTTGCTCAGTCTTCGCCTTTGGTGCGGAGTAATCCGGGGGTGGCGCCACCTGAATGTCTGCCTGCGATTGTTTACGTGAAGTGGCGACTTCTGCGTGCTGGGTGGTGCCAGCCGAAACGGCTTTGGTGTCCTTCTCATCCATGATGGCAGACGGTATGACCTCGCTCAACTGTAAGACAAAGGGAAAAGACTGCGCAACAAACGCGACTGTGAAGCAGATCTCCGCCTTTTAAAGTCCCCAGAGTCACCCACATATATGGGGAGCTCCCCATGGCGCTCCTCACAGCATTCCGTGACGTATGTGTGGAGTCCCCATGAAACAATACAGCAAATTTGCACCACAGCCTGACCTCGACATCGACAACGGACTGCGTAAATCTGGTATAGGTGGACATAAATGGGGTTAGGTAGATGAATGGGTCAAGCATTGGGCCGAGACTTTTGGTGGAGCTTGAATGCAAGAAGCTTCTAGCGTAGGCCTCTAGTATTTGCAGACCCCATGCGACTCTGCAGTTGCTTCGTTCTCCCGAGAGTTCTTCCGAGTGAATAAGCAAACAATCATTTCTCGGAGGAATGACTTAGCCCTGGGAATTTTGTAGAAAGCCTTCAAATGTTTCCGTATACATGCTTCTTCTAAAGTCAGATTTCATCAACATAGGACCGAAGACACCATGTGGACGTACTCCGACACGCAAAACTCAGAGACAGCGAAAGGGGATTGCACAATGTTCAACCTAAGGGAAAAAAAACTAAAGAACAAATGAGCGGGTCCCTCCCGCTGACGGCTCCCAGACCCACAATGATCGGACTTCTCAACCCGGTACGATCAGCCAAAGCTACAGAACATGTGTGGTCAGATCAGATTGTTGAAATGCGATGAGCCCGGAATCTATACCCAAGTGGCGGCTCAGCTATTCTGTTATAGGAAACCCGTCCATAGGTTTTCCTTTCTGATTCCTTGCTCTTCATCTACTATCAGAGCTACCGTCGTGGTCCCAGGTAGTAGGGGTGCATCTAATTGGTAGTGCTCTGTCTGGTCGGGCATTGTCGGCTTCTAGAAAACTAGATCTTGCAGTGCTCTTCCCATGGCCTCCTTGTGGTTCATCTTGATGCTATCACGTCATACTTTTCAGTCAGATTGAGGTTGATTGGGTAGGTTGATATTTAAGCGTTCTTATGGCGTCTTCGCCTCAGTCTTGGGTCTATGCGTTCATTGCTTAAATACTAGTATCAGCACACTTCAAATCTTGCAAAGTAGTCAAATTGCATGTCTTGTCGATCGTACCATGTCGCAAAGTTCGTGCAAAAGTCTGTGCGCCAGGTCTGAGATTTTAAGCAATTGATAAGGAAATTTAGCCGGGCTATGAGGTCATACCACTGGCACTTCACAAGAAAAACGAGAAGAATTTAAAAAAAATTTATTTAGTCTAGCTGCGCATCACACCTCGACTCGAGGCCATCTGTGGCAGCCTTGACCGAACCGGTCTATTGTGTTGCTAACATGGTTAAACTCACGCTTGTCCTATCGGAATGTCCGGCAAGCTACCGTCTTGTTCGCAAGACTTTGAAGCTACATATATCTTTCTCATTGGTACATTTTTCGATCAGAAGATGTTGCAAGAGAAAATTACGGTATTTGGCCGCAAATACTAAAACTAGTCAATGTGAAGAAATTCATTTCAGAAAGCCGACGTGTCTCCCAAGGTGACCCTTAACATGACGTAAGGGCGCACGGAGATCATTCAAGTTTCGCGCGAGGAATCACGCTAGTAGATCTTTTGAGCTTGTAGAGCAATAGTTGACTTGAAGATGAACCGGTATTCGTCTGCTTGACATTGCGCTTGATTCCGACTCCGTGGACCCGCTCGCAAGCGTGGATGGCAGACTCGAAAGGACTGGGAGGAAAGCTGTGCAAAGCCCTTCGTTCTATGCGAGCGTGCCTTGCAAATGAAGAGCCTTTAGGTACTGACTTTCTAACCTTGACTATGTGTTTTTCTTGAACATTCAGATTATCTTAGCTTTCCCCCGATGCCCGGTGCTAGCACTCGTTCCAATCATATTACCAGACAGTACATCCTTAGGGACTCGCGAACCTACGATTCGTCCTCTTACGTTACCATGTGATGCATTTGCGACTAGGTCCAACTACATCTGACAGTGCATTCACAACTTGACCTACCTAATCAAGAAGCTTCCGCTGTGCTGATCTAGAAACCGCCTTAAACCCGGTGCAACTTGTAAACATCGAATTGCATGAATCTCCACTCATCACCTACCGAATATATCTAAAGTGTGGGGTAAACTACGAGACACGGGTCTATTGGCGCTATTCCTCCGATTCCCCGGGCCCCACGATGTTACACCATGGGGCTTCATTTATACGGAACAAGGATATGGCACGAGGGAAAAATAGAGGAAACAACGAAACAGAATCCCACCAACCCCAAATACCGAAAAGAAGACAAGCCCATATTGCGGGGATATTAGCTTGGCGGGAGTTGTGATATAATACCTGGGGGGAATACGTGTTTGTGATCTCCCTGATGCTTTCCCGTGGTTGTTAGCTGTTTCGTCCACTAAAGTTGCTGGATAGAAAGATATTTGCAACTATTAACGCCCTTCGCAACCAATCACCAGAGTATTCTGCCTCACTCAAAATGCATTTCATACCTACGGTAACAGCATTGCTACTTCCCCTCCTCTCAACTTGTACCGCCATAGAACGACGCGCACAAACCCTCATTCCAAAATCCGTCTTTGACAGCACCGCCAACCTCGAACAGTACTTCACGTACAATTACCCATGGGGTGGCAACACACACAACGGTGGCGCTCGAATGGACAAGGCGCATGTAGCGATTTCGAGCCCGGGTACACTTACTATCACAGCGCAGCCTGTTAAAGGACAACCACCCGCTACACACGGCGGCAAACAAATCGCTATTAACTACCTTTCCGGTGCCGTCGGCGCAAAACAGCACTTTACCGTACCCAAGGGCGGCGGTCTCATTTTCAGCGGATCTTTCCAAGCAACGACGACGAAAGGCACTTGGCCTGCATTTTGGCTCACGGCTGTGAATGGATGGCCGCCGGAGGTCGACATGGCGGAGTGGAAGGGGTCCGGAAAGATTAGCTTCAATACTTTCAACACAAGTAGCTCGTTGATGTGGAAAGATGTCACTTATTCTGATCCGTCCAGGTTCCATGACATCAAGTGTCAGTTGAGGGATATGAATGGGCAGGATGTCCAGGTGAAGTTTTGGATGGATGGGACGGAGGTTACAACACACTATGGGAAGGGGTATACGGGAGCGCCACTGTATCTGTGAGTTCTTGGACCTCGTGAAGAGTGGTTGAAGGTGGAATGTTGCTAATGGATACCAGCGTGATCAATTTGCAGATGGAGGGAAGCAGTGGATCGCCGGGCCCTACGACTAGTAAGAACTCCAATGGAAAATGAGTTTTCGGGAGGTGTGAGCTAACATCAAGACTAGACACCACTTATTCGATCCGAAATCTCGAGGTGACCACATTATAGTAAGAGCCGAAATATTTGTTGGCTAAATGGCTGCGCTTCCTGCCACAACAAGGTTCAAGTTTTAAAGTGGATTCATATTGACATATTCGATAACTGAGTTGCAAGCATTACATTCTCGTTCCTTTGACTCGTTGGGGGGCACCTAGTAGGGAGCTACATACACTGTACCGCATCAGTAAGAGTACATAGTATCGAATCTTGAAAGCTTACAGACTGTATAACTGTCTCACTTTTGTAGGTATTCTGTGGGAAAATGGTCATCGAAATGTGTCCGAATTCAGATGATAGCTGCACTGCACTCATCGATTGATGGTCCCTATAGTCGTGATGGTGATGGCACCTCAGACATCACAACGAGCCCATCACCACACCAAGACGAGTGATAAGCAAATCAACAAACACTAAAAAATATAAGCCAATACTCGCAAAAGGACTAGAAGATTCCATTTTGGCCTTGAAGATGAAGAGCCAATCGAGTGTTGAAGGATGAGCAGGGAGCAAGAAAGATGCGGTGGTCTGTGCACAGCCGATCACATGTTGACGCGTTTCACAACAACATGAAATGACCTCATCAGTCCATCCACCACCCATGGCTCAATATCTCAACACTATTCAATAAACTAGCCCACATCTCCTGTTGCTCCACACGCTCAAATTTCTTTATTTTTCAATTCACTAAGTATATCTGAGCTAATAACAATATGCCTGCAAGCCGCGTTCGCTCCACAAACCCGCAGCCGGTCCGCGTGGCGCCGTATCCGTCACAGCCTCCAAAAGAGATCATCTCGCTTCTTGAGGAAGAAGACAAGGAAAATCGCGCGACATCATCTTCCGCGAAGGAACCCAAAGCTCCCAAGGCCAAAACGACAACAAAGCGCCAAGCGAGTCCCGATCGCTCTGGGCTGCCCGCGCACTATCTCGACATAGAGCTCGAAGAAAAGAAAGGCGAAGTCCCTGTATACGAAGATGTAAATACAAGTCCCCACCCATACGCATATCGCTAGTAAATCCTGCTAATTGAATTTCAAGGCCGCCACGATCCGCCGCAAACTCAACAAACTCATTGAATCCAAGGCCACCATCCCGGGATCCAAAAAGAAGTGGACCAAAGCATCCATATCCGCCGAGATGCGCACCATTGCCCAAAAGCACCACCCGATCGAGGGTCCCCATGGCATGGAAAACCAAGGGCCCAGCGCCAACTCAGTCACCCGCTTCCTCCAGAAGAGCGGTAGCATGGCGGGCGGAGACACTACACCCTATTACTATGGTAACATGCTGCTTGAGAAGCTGAGGATCTGGAACAACGAGAAAAAGACTACAGGTCGCCTGAATGCGGAAAAGAAGTAAGCTACTTTTGTATTGAATGTTATGTTTATGTGTAGGACGACATGTGCTGACGCGAATTAGATATCCGAATGGTCGTGCACGAGTTAACCCTGATAATGTCTGGCAAACCGTTGGTCCGGGTCTGCCGCCCATGTCATACAACGAGATTGCCGGCGGACGCTGAGGATTTTTCTCGTCTTTGTGGTCATGTGTGCTGCAATGATAGGTAGCTAGGGGGAAGGCGTTGATGGCCGTCGTTATGTCTTGCTCGTTCTGGAGTTAGGCAAAAGTCTTTCAAATATGTATGCTATTTATCACTGGCCATATCTTTTTCTGTTTTATTTCCTTTGATATGGGGGCGTATTTGGATCTAAACAATTACAGATTTGTTCCCAACAAAACCTATACATATTTGGTATGAAATTTGCACACTGCCACCATTTATACCGAGCAGCAATAGCACAGCTATCCGGACATTTCACCGACGTGTCCGGCTTGCATTCCATCCTGCTCGCAAAAGGCTTAGAACTCATATCTCTTCAATTCGGCCCCTACAAAATTCTTAATCGTCACGCCAAATCCCTCCGTTATAAATGGGGATCTTAATCACCACCTCGCAGATTTGACCTAAATTGGTTTATCGGCAGGCTGCTAGAACTACGTATGTAGCATATTAGGCGATTCGGAATACCGGAATGTACGACATCCGCACAGTTTAGACCACCGGTACCTTTTTGGCGCCAAGGTTCCAAGGATTGGCGATGGGGGCTGAGGTCTGGGTAGACCTGCACCGATGCGTCGAGATGTCGAGGAGTAAATAGACACTGCATATCTTGTATGGTTGCAGTTTAGCTGTGTCCGGATAATATGTCGTTTATGTAATAGTGTTGATGAGGATGAGTACCGAAGGTGTGCTGGGGTCGTTCTATATACAGTTCCTGATGCGCTGAGAATGGTCGATGTCTGCTTAGATGTGTTTTCCTCTAGGATTGAAGCAGTGATCACAATGTAATATAAGTGCGATCTGCTGTCATATATTCTTTTCTACCAAGCAAATCGAAGACGATTCTTGGACATCATTTATCGTCTTTGACGTTCACAGTTTAGCCAGTGTATGGAAAGAGCTAGGTTCTCATGTATTCTTTGTACACAAGACCAATCCTGTAAAACAAACAAACAGTATAAGAAATAATACTACTGTCAACGCGTCAAATTGATCCCATTCCTCTTTAACCAACTACACACTTATACAAAGTCCAAAGACTCCAAGTCGATCTCCTCCTTCCGACGCCTAAATAGCAATTTATTCGCCGGATTGGGAGTCATACTCGCCGCCATATACAAAGGCTCTGGGCGAGTCCCAGGCGCCAGCTTCCAATCATACTTCAGCAGGAGATGGCAAAGAGCAATCTTTGATTCGTTAGCTGCGAAGAAACGACCAGGACAAGCATGCATTCCATGACCAAAAGTGAGGTGGTTAGGGCTTGTTGCAACAAGATGCGCTTTATGTTCTTTGCCTGGTTCTTCTCTCATGCGCAAAAAGCGATAAATATCAAATTTTTCGGGGTTTTCGTAGATTTCGGGGTTCACCATGTTGAACCCGTCTACAACTGTGCGCTGGCCTTTGAGAAGGATGGTGCCGTCCGGAAGCTGGACATCTTGGGTGGCAACTCGACGCATTGGCACTGCAGTGCTTGCGTTAGAGGAAGAAACTATGATTAAAATAATTGATTTGACGGAAAACTCACTCATCGAATTCGGTTGACATCGTTGCACTTCTTTCAGAGCGCTATCTAATAACTTCATGTTGAACAGCGCGCTCTTTTTCCAGCCTTCAGCCTTCAAAACATCGATCATTTCCTGGCGGAGAGGCTCGATCAGTTCCGGCTCATTTGCTAGGAGCACCATAGTCTGACAGAGCAAGTTGGTAGTCGTGTGGATTGCAGCAAATGATAGCACGAGCTGGAAGGTTGCTGGGTCGTAAGGTTTACCCCCGCATTCGGCTTCGGCCCAATCAATTGCATCGTTGAATTTTGGAGGTGGTTTGCCATCAGCAGAAGCCTGAGCTTTGATGGCGCGGCGTTGCTCAAGTATTGGAGTGACGATTTGGCGTGCTTCATTGAGTTGGCAGCGAACGAGTTTACAGCCAGGCGAGAACCAGCTTATTAGGTATCTCAAGGGCCCAGGGAAAACGGTCATTTGGAGGGCTGCCTTGAACTAGTTACCCAGAATCTGAAGTTAGCAAAATGTTCCCGAGAACCAAGGAGATGATAACAAAAAGCATCATTTCTGAGCATCAAAAGCAATTCTCAGAGCGTTCTCACTTACGCAATTAACTGTATACTCTTTGGTTATCTTGAGCCAAGCTTCATTACGGCAAAGCTGATCGCCCAGAAAAACTCGGGAAGAGATGCGAGAAATCAAGTCGAGAATTGACTCTTTGATGCAAATTTCTTGCCACTCTGCGAAATAATTAGAAAAGAGATGCAAACGCCTATATCGTGTAGCGCACCTGGGGAATTGCCAAATATATGATTGGTAGCAAAGGTGGTTTCTTCAGACAGTGGCTCCGTAACAGTGTCTGGGATGATACGTTAATAACATGGTTTTACTATATATGAACACTGCAAAGGCTTACTGAGATATTTTGTAAGCTGCTTTCTCACAACAGACTGCAGAACATGCCCATCATGAAGCAGGACGCCAAATGTTTCGAATCCTGGGAGATTCGCAGAGAAATCCTAAAATTGAAATCAGTGACATGAGTTTCTGCGCCAAGTCGATGACCCTACCATGGCAACCGCCTTCGCGAAATCGAGCCTCTCCTCGTTGCGAATAGCGTCAATAAACTGAGATGGAATTATGGCGACGTCACCCATTTCCGTGAGGAGCCTGAAAGGCTTCCCATTGAATTTCTTCCTGTTCTGGGATAGAATCGTCATTCCATTCTTGATAAATTCCATTTGCTTGGATATCTGGAGCTGGAAGGTTTTTGGGGGGTTGGCAAGAGGGATCCTGTTTTTCCTTCTCAAAATTGTTGAGAAGACGATAATGAGGCTACAGAGAAGCAACGTAGTGACCAAAGTTGGCATTTGGGCAAAGCTCTCGTGCATAACGTGTGCAGCTCGCCATGAGCTGTATGACGGTGATGGCAAAGACATGGTGGTATGAAAGAGTTTTGACCCGCAGTGAAACCTCGAAGTCGAATGATAGATATGCCAGTTCTCGAGGGGTCGACAAGGTTTAGTATTCTGCAACTTTTCAGGGGCTATTTATCCTGCATCGCAATGTAACACAGTCTCGTAATTCTCTCTTTGCGTATATAATACGATACATTTCCCAACAGTGATCAAAGGCCCGACTAGTGATCAAGAGCCATTATGACCCATTTCCCTCGAAGCAATTCATCCCCAACCGTCCGATTGGTGAACAGCTCTCAAGACACAGAGATTCGGTCACGCAGAGGTGCAGCGGTGGATGCGACAAGTTCAGAAGTTGGCAAAACAGGCAAAGTCAGGATCCACCTAATGGACCTACCTCTGCGCGATGCTTTGATGATCACAGGTATTATGGGCAAAATATTGGCATTCGTAGGGATTTAGATGGTTGCCGGGTCGTCGGGACTAGTGTCGCAGTTAGAGATCATCATCAAGTATACGCCAAGGGGGGGCATACACGTCCATTGTGGCTCATCGTTACTACTCTTTGTAAAGCCGACCCTCCGAATGTGCATCAATGCGGGGCTATACTGGGGCAGCTTGCATTTAGGGTGAAGGACACACAGCCAGCCGTGAATCCGAGTGCAGCTGTGTGAGTACATCCCTGTAGCGGAACGCTGATAGTGTACGAAGTGTATTTTGAAAGTCGTTTCGGAGATTTGTGTGAGACGTAATGCTTTGTCTCATTGTAAAGTCTGCCTCAGCCGCGAGCTGCGAAGAAAGCCCTGCCACCTCCCTTTCCATCTACGGACGCAAAGGGCCGAAAGGTGCTACAACGTCAACAACACCAACATCAAAACCGATAGAAGACCTCTCTACTTACCCAATTATTTTTCACAACCTATTATTATCCCCCTTAAAAGCACGATAGCCGACAACCACATCCGCTCAGAACTACGCTCACCATGACCAAGTGTGAAGATCATCCATTAGATGTTCCAAGTAAATGCCCTTCAACTGCGATTAAATATTTGCATAGATTTCTAACCCATAGCTAGTAAGAGAAGAGAAACTCGGAGGCGTAGATGGCATCAAAGTCCATGGCGTGTTGCTCACCATCTCTACAGTATCCACATTGACAGCGTGCGCTCTGTCTTTCTACCTCATATGGCGCCATGTAACCAACTACACTCAGCCGAAATTTCAGAAGCTGTACGTATGCTTTAAGCAGACTTCCTAATCTATTTTGCCTCATAATGACCTTGAGAGGAACCACTGGCACTAGACGATCTGAATGTACACGGTCAACTAATTAGTCACTAGAATCATCCGCATCCTTTTCATGGTCCCAGTCTACACCATCGCCTGCCTCTTTAGCATACCCTACTACAAAAAGCACGTATACATTACCACCATTTACGAATTTTACGAGTCACTTGTCATCGCTTCATTTTTCCTGCTCTTGTGTCGCTATGTCCATCCAGAGCTCCACACCCTGAGGAAGGTATTCGCACTCGTGGACCCCAAGCCTTGGATCCATCCGATCCGATTCTTCCGGGTCTTTGTGTTTCGCAAAAAGGCCCATGCTGCAGATGGACTGCGATGGTTTAGTGTAAGTTTGTCTGCTCTCTTTGTGCGATACTTGACAAGCAAAATAATTGTTGTTTGTGGACACAAACTGACGGTGTTTGCATCATTTCTCGTGAAACAGATCATCTGGGCCTGCGTCTTTCAGTTCTGCGTGGTCAAATTCCTAGGCGCACTTGTGAAGTGCATCACCGAAGCAGCAGACGTATATTGCAAGGAATCTAATAGCGCAAAGCATGCAAAAATTTGGGTACGCAACGCACCTTTCAACTGTTCAACTTATTCGGAGATACCTTCTAATTAGTCGGGACTGACTGCAGGTCATGGTCATCGAGATCTTATCTCTCGTAACTGCAATGCTTTGCTTGCTGCAGTTTTATAGCCAAACAAAGGTTGTGCTGGAGCCGCACCGCCCGCTGCTGAAGTTTGTGGCTATCAAACTTGTCGTCTTTCTATTTTACGTGCAATCAGTGAGTGTCCTCGATCCAAGACCGTGCGATATTCATTATATGCAGCTGACCAAACGCAGTTCATATTCAACATGCTCACTAAGGAAGGCGGGGCTTTGAAGCCTACAAAATACATATCGTATCCATCGCTAGCCGTCGGTATACCGAATACTCTTCTGTGTGTCGAGATGGCAGCTGTGTCTATCCTCCATCTTTACGCCTACCCATGGAACGTCCATCAAGCGAAGGCAACCCGAGCCGTAGCTAACGATGATTGTGATCCAAGGCATATCTGGAACAACCTTGAAGGAAGCGAGTCTGATGAGCAAGCCACCGAGCTGCAGCCCATGGCTTGGGGTCCCGCAATGAAGCATGTACTCAGCTTTAAAGACGTCTGGAGGGGTATTGTGCAAGGTATTCATGGGATACATTTGATGCGAGGGAGATTACAAAAGAATTTAGCAGTCCACATGTCTGCTGTTGGTAGCTCAGAACATCCAGCACTATTCAAGACGAAGAATTTAGAAGAAGCTTTGGCGATTGTACAGCGGGAGTCGTACGAAAGAGAAGGAATGCATGATTCAAGGCCTTGTATTAACTGAAGGCCCCGTCAGCACTGCGTATGTAGCCGGCCTCTCCATCATCTATAAGCCCACAATTGAACAGCTTCCAGCAACCGAAGAGTGGGATATGTATCAAGGCAGGGATAGATAGATCAACCGGTCCAGTCCCGTCATTGAAAATCTACTTAGAATCCATAAAATAAGGCAAAAGAACCACAGCTGACAGTACCTGTGCATTGCACCACGAAGTTCTTGGCAAGACTTCCCGTAAGGATAGATTATAATCACGTTTTAGGGCAAAGAAAAGAGAGCGGTCTGCATTGCGGAGAGGCCGAGCTGACATTGCCGTAGTCTTGTCCTGGAAAAGCTAGCGTAGCGCCAAATATACATCTACGAGCTGAAGCCACCCCACTGCCACGCTTAGATTCCGATCCACTTTCTGCTATGCACAACCACATCTCACCTGTGGTGGAGACGATCTATCCAATGAACGGCCAAGCGGTGTGTGAAATGTTGCTTTTGGGTGGTTTTCTACGCAGTTTTGCTTATTTGTAAGGCTGAGGACTTCGGCATCAGCGCGGGGTTCAGCCAGCCGCAGTTTTGGCAGATTCGATGGAGTGCGTTTGACTATGGGCCTCACAGCCCTACGAATGATGATATCTTTGAGAATATAGCCGGCTTGAATTTAGTTGCATCAATATAACATCAATCATACCTTACTATCCTCCTTCGTCATTTAAGCACTTCTTTCAGAATAGCGCACTGACCGAGGGCGTACCAACCACAACCCCAATCAAAGAAATTATACATTGCTTTCTTACTTCTAGCTTTCTTTTTCCTCACATAATGAAACGTTTCTCTGGTATCTTCTCCGGCTCCAAGGCCTCGTTCCAAATCCTATCCGATCTCCACCTCGACCACGAAGCGCAGTATCTCTCGTTCCACGTACCAGTATCCTCGCCCTACCTCATCCTCGCAGGAAATATCGGTCGTCTAATCGACTACGACTTATACCTTTCATTCTTGATTCGGCGATGCAGACAATATGAGAAGATATTCCTCGTTCTTGGCGCGTTGGAATTCCACGGGCTCGCATTGATGGACGGCCTGCAGCTTGCGCGCAGACTAGAAAAAGAGCCCGCGACAAAAGGGAAGCTGGAAATCTTGTACAGGACTAGAGCCGAGATACCAGAAATGGGCGTCACGTTGCTCGGTTGCACGCTTTGGAGTAAGATTCCAGGTGCAGCGGAACAAGTGGTGCTCAAGAAGATGCCGGAATTCGACAGTGCAAACGGAATCCAGGATTGGAGTTTGGCAAACCACAACGATGAGCATGCAAAAGATTTTAGATGGCTTTACGATCAAGTGCACGATCCAAAACCGGCTGGTACTGCGGGCGCTGCGCTCTCCACAACGAACTCGCAACTCGTAGTCGTCACCGCTTTTGCGCCTGATCTCCGAGAAGCGCTCGATCCTTGGCAAATTGACGCGCCGTGGGTTTCTGCGTTTGGTACAGAATTGCTGAATGGTATGGACTGGAATAGCGTCAATTTGTGGATATGCGGGTCAACCGGTAGGACAGGCGAGTTCAAGAAGAATGGGGTTAGAGTCGTGAGCAATCAACGAGGGCGGATGGACGAGGACGTGAATGGCATTTTGGATGATACGTTGAGCGAGAAAGAGAAGAGGGGGCTTTTTGACGTCAATAGAGTTGTCAGAGTGTGAGGAATAAGCGAGTGTAACGAACGATTTTATGAGCTGCCATTAAAATGACAACACAAGAAAGATTCTATATATAATGACATAAAAAATTTGTATTTGTAACAGATAATACCGTGGAATGCTGGAAGGGAAAATTTGGGCATATAATATTGAAACTGAGGATACGTTTAAGGTAATTGTAAGGTATCTAGTACCGAGCGAGTTTAAAACTAATGAATTTACTAACGTAGGTTCATCGCTCACGACGTACCATTGACCTTCCCATTCCCCTTGTAGTACGGCCGCGGCAGATTATCATAATATGGCACAACAATAACGTCGGGGTCCTTAGTCGCTCCAACCATACTCTTCGTCCCATCGTGGAAAGGGTAGGGGCTAACTCTCAGATCGATCAAACCCGGTCCCCCTCCTTCTTGCTTGACAATCTGGTCGACAGCCGCAGTAATTTCATTGAGTATCTTTTCGGCCTGTTGTTTACATTATTAGTCCATGGCTTTGGGGTATAAGTACTTGATGGGGGTTTGACTTGAACTTACATCGACACCCTGTTTCTTCGTAGCATCAACAATCAAGCCCGGTAGCGCAAAGCCCTGTGCAATGATATCGTATCTGGTCTCGGGACGCAACTGCGCCGCGGGTCGAGCCTTCGTCACATGTCCGTAAATCATTTCCTGACCTGCAATACTCATACCCCACACACTGTTATTCACGATCACAGTGAGCACACGGAGGTTGAACTTCTTGAATGTGTCTAGTTCCGCGAGGTGGAAGCCCGAGGACCCATCGCCCTGGATGTTCAATACCAATCGCGACCTGTCGGCGACGGCAGCACCAAGTGAGTATCCCCATCCGTTGCCCAAGAACCCGAGGTAGCCCGTCGTCACCATGGAGAGCGAGGCGCGTGCTTCAGGTAGACACTGGATGGCCCAGTTCCCGCATTCCCCGCCATCGATATTGACAATACTTCCTTCAGGAATGCTCTGGTAGAGCTTCTTGACAGCGTGGTACGGATGTAAATGTCCATTTTTAGCATCAATCTTGGGCTCAGACTCGTTGTTTGGTGCACGGAAAGCCTTGAGACCCAGTGCAGTGCGAACCCATTCCTCGGGAGCCTTGAACTGCTCACCACCTGCGACTTCGGCATTGAGCGCAGATACTGCGAGCCTAATATCTGAAACGATTCCGAGATCCACGTGTTCGGAGCGGCCAATCTCTGAACCGTCAATGTCAACTTGGATGATCTTGCAATTTGAAGTAGGGACAATGGCACCGCCGCGGCCGCCGAGTAGGAAACCAGTTCTAGCTCCAAGAATGACAAGAACATCTGGCTGGGGCTGTTTTGTTGCGGCAAGGATAGCAAGGGTAGTTGCTGAGCCGGCATGGAAAGGATGAGTGGTCGGGATACCGGTGCTGTATTTGGGGCCGTGAAAAATAGGAACCCCTACGCTGCTGCCGAGCTTTGAGATTTCATCAACGGCCTATTTCATGTTAGTCCATGTCGAATTCAAAAGCAAGAAAATTGACGTACGCCGCGAGCTCCAGTTCCAACAATGATGGCAGGCCGAGCTGCGCCCTTCAATAGTTGAACTGCATCCTTGATAACTGATGGATCCGGTCCTGGCACAGATACTTGGGGTGCGGTAATGCTTCCCCAAGCTATAGCTTGCACATTTACAGGCATAAAAAGAATATCAATTGGAAAATCAAGCAAAACTGGGCCCGGTGCACCTGATTTCGCAGTTCTCCAAGCTAGACCGACGATTCGGGGAATCTCGTCCACGTTGGTGATGCGGTTCGCCAACTTGGTCACTGGCTTTGAGAGCACTACTTGGTCGTGGAAGCCTTGTAGGGCATTTGTTTCGGCATCTCGTAAGGGCGGGGAGCTGGTGATGCAGAATACAGGGCTTCGATCAGCGAAAGCAGTTGCCAGACCAGGAAGTCCATTGCAGAATCTACATATTTGCAGTCAGTTTATAGTTTCCGCGTAATCCAGCAGGCGTCTTACCCAGAGTTTGCTGTAATGAAGCAGACGCCAGTCTTGCCGCTAACCTTTGCGTATCCTTCGGCAGCTTGAACGGCAACGGTCTCATGTCTCGTATCGATCAATTCAATGCCCACGTCAGAGCAACCCATGAGAAAAGCGTCAAGATGACCGCCGTGGAGACCAAATGCCACCTCTACTCCCAATTGCTTGAGACATTGGGCTAGAAGATCTCCACCAAGGAGCTCACGGCCCTCTGGGTGCTTTATTTCGAATTTGTGATGGCTCGACATATTAAGTAAGCTTGTATGGGGGAAAGGTGTTAGGAAATGGGGTATCAGAAGTAAAGTCCAGAAGAAGTCAATCCGGGGGGGAAAGAAGAGTAAAATAAGAGGGAGCGATGGAAGTCATTCGTGCCCAGCTGCGCGACTCGGGGCTTCTCATCCTTGAGGCGTGTCTTTACAGAGGGTGGCCGTTCCGAGAGTGATGAAGATTGGGGTAAAATGTGGGGTAACTGTCAGCCCCCGCCCAATCGAAGTCGGAAGAGACCGTCCCCCTACGAGCAGTGACTCGCTCCAGCTCCAGCCAAAAAGTGCCTAAATGGCGTAGACTGAGTAGCTCGTGCTGTTATGTCTTAGGCCATGATCACGCGTTTCGCCGGAGTTAGTTTCGCGATCAAGCTCGAGTCAACATTCATGACGTCGCCAATAGCCTCTCTCCCTACCAACACCATTGATATTCCAAATACTACACACGGACATGAATGGTTCCAAACCACAAACCAGATCGCAAACGAGGTACCAAACCCAAATCTAGTGCTCGGCCCGTGACCTACAGTTAAAGTTGTAGTCAGCTTTCTGCATGTCACGGAGCCATCGTGAACCCAAACATTCATCCTCGGCCTTTCAACATTCGGCAATTCTGGCTCCATTCGGTTTGGTCGGACACATTCCTGAAACTCAAAGGTCCTGGGTAGAAATAATTGAGATCAGAATTGTTGCGCTTGCAGAAATGTGTTTCAAATTAACGTTTCTATCCGACAACAGGGCAAAACAATGAATCTAGAAAATTGGTTCATGTCAAAAGAGCATAAAATTGCTATAGCTTCGCACCATTTACCACCCCAGTGGCGAGGAATATATGGCTTAACATGGCTATATAAGAAAATATACTAGTATACATTGACAGAAAATCTAGGACACGTGTGAACGATACTTTCCTCTATTCGATAGCTGTAGGTTGTTTACATGATCCAAAACGAGATATATGGAGCTCAAATGAAAAGTTTGGAGCCATGATACTTGACTCCATTCGTGTAGGCGGTCGAGGCAACCGACAGCTCGCGCTCAGGGAAGCCCTTGAACGAACGGGCATAGGTGGCGACGGAGTGGGCAATCAACTGGAAAATGTTAGCGTTTAATTACTCCGCAAGTTCTCATACTGCTCACCTTCGTGTTGACAACCCAAGCAGTGACATTGACATTGCCCAGATCGTCGCAAAGCTGGTGATAACAATCGTCATACCAATGGCCAGCCTGACCGCCAAACATCTCCTCCTCTTCCTTGGTCTTGATTCCCTCGGCACCTGTTGCGATGCCTCCGCCAGGAATACCATTGCGGATAAAGCCGTCATAGTCGCTGCGACCATCGAAAGGAATGAACGTGTAGTTCAAACCCTGCTCCTCATACCATTGGATGTACAGGTCTCGCAGCTCTTCAGATCCGTGCGGGTTGACGGCGTTGGTTGCGTTGTAAATCTGGTAGGCGAAATTCGGGCTAGCCATCATGTCGTAGTCCATGAAGAGACGTATTCTCTTGTTATCCTCCTTAGGAAGGGTTGCGACGTAATAATCGGATCCAAGCAGCCCCTCCTCTTCTCCAGCCCACCATGCAAAGCGAACACAGTTGCTGACGTTGAACTTGGTCAATTGTGTAGCAACCTCTAGAAGACTCATGGTACCGGAGCCATCATCATTGATTCCAGGACCTTCTGCAACGCTGTCACTATGTGCGCCAAGCATGACACAGTTCTCCGGATCCCCTTCGGTGGTCTGGGCGATGATGTTGAGTGTCTGAATCTCTAAGACTTCGGCGTCCATGTAGGCAATGGCATCGACGCGTGTTCGCTTCTGGAGCTTCTTGAGAATAGGCTCCGCTTCCTCTCCAGAAAGCCCAAAAGTTGCGACATGATCGGGTGATGGGGTCCCAAGAGTGCCTTGCACTCCGTCCTTATCATAGTTGTATACAACAGCGGCGACAGCTCCTTTGCGCCCAGCATTCGCAGACTTGGTGCCAAATGGGCAGGTTCCGCGCTTGATGAAAGCTATTCCACCTGCAACCGAGTCGGGGAAATCTGAAAGCTTGCAACCCTCGTTGTCCACAATAATTAGATCTCCATGCACTGGTTGCTTCCTGGGGGTAGGCGGAGTCAGGCCCATAGGAGCAGCGGACTTGGGCACCGTATTGCCCAAAACGAGGCGGGACTCGAACACATTGCCGGAGACGGCAGGGAACGTTTGGTTGGTAATTTTGTAGTAGTCACCAAGCTGGAGAATCGTCTCGTAGATGTAGGAGAGCGTCCCTAGATGGCCTGTAACAAGGTTAGCTCTGGTAGATATAAGGGCACATGCGTCTGTCTACCTGCGCTGCCGATGACCCTAGTGGGGTGGTTGTACTCGGGTTCACCAAGTTTAGCAATGTCGTACATCTTCCTTGCGCGATTCATCAGACGGTCGCCGCTGATAAGATCCTGGAGCTCGGTCGAGTTGACGAGGGGTTTCGTCTCATGGCCACCTGCCGGCATCGGGGCCTGGTCGCTGGGGGAGAAGAGGGGGATCTGGAACGCTGACGCTCCAGATAGAGCTGCGCACAGCGCTAGCGAAGAAGCCAATCCCATGTTTGTGAGAATTTATGGGATGTATGGGGAGTAGTGATGGCGGGAGAGGTGAAGATGTGAGTGGTGACTGGAGCTCCAAGGTGGAGCTTGCAATGACGAATGACCTGCGGTTGCCATGGCGCCAAACGCCGAATCGCCGGCAGAAGGCGCGACCAAACGCCAAACGCCTGACCACGTGATACGCTCATCCATATTCAATGTTGGCGGCAGCCTCATAATGAGGAAGACAATCCAGATACTTAAACAATTATTTGCACACACTAAACATTCGTGTTAAGCTGACCGACTTGGTAATTTTCAGAAGCCAGCTGTAAAGTGTTCGTAAAGATTGGGAGCCTGAACGGTTCTACGCACGCCTGTCTATTACTGTAACACTGCAACACCCCAAACTACGCCACCACAATACCACAATTCCAATATACTACAGCCAGAAGACAAAAGCACAAAAGATGTTCTCTCCATTGTTTCATCCCTTCAAGTGCGGAACAGGCCGAATGATCTGCACGGGCACACCACAGGCCACAGCTTAATTCCGAACCGCCGCAAGTTTTAGCGCTTGCGTTCCGAACTTGCAGATGCACAACTTCAGTCATCCATTTTTTGGCCCGCACCCCACACTTACATACACACACTTCCCACAGCATGGCTCCCAAACCAATGCCCTCTGCGCTCACTTTTGAGCTGCTGGGAAAATGCTCTGTATGGTCTTTTCACGATTTTGTTCTCCAACATCTAACCTTTTCCACCAGGTCACAAAAGCTCGCGCAGCCACTCTGCAATTGCCCCATGGCCCTGTTCCCCTCCCTATCTTCATGCCCGTAGCCACACAGGCCTCACTCAAAGGCCTCACCCCGGAGCAGCTCGAGGAGACGGGATGTCGCCTCTGCTTGAACAACACCTACCATCTGTGCGACTGCCCATCCACCACCCCTCATCATCCGCCGATATTTAAAACTTACCACCCTCAAGAGGCCTCAAACCCGGTCAAGCCACGCTCGATGCGATAGGCGGCGCGCACAAACTCCAGTCATGGCCGCATAATATTCTCACAGGTGCCTGCCCTGTTCTCTACGTCTCGATTTGTACGACCGAATTGCGGTGCTGACGGCTGCAGATAGTGGTGGGTGGGTGACCCTACCAACTTTGTCGACGACAATCGTGCGAAAAGAACTGACTTGGACGTCAGTTTCCAGATGGTATCACTGCTTAAATTGGCAAAGGTGACGGAGGAAGGCGTTCGGTTCTTGAGCCCGCACGACGGGAGTCCAATGTAGGTTTTGAGTATCAATACGGTGAACTGGGGATTGATGGATATGCTAGGCTTCTTACTCCCGAACACTCCATCGACCTACAAAACTCCATCGGCTCAGATATCTTGATGCAGCTGGACGATGTAATCGCCACCACCTCTCCTGATCTCGAACGCATGAAGGAAGCCATGTACCGGTCAATACGTTGGCTGGATCGATGTATTGAGGCGCATAAGTATCCCGAAAGACAGAATCTGTTTTGCATTATTCAGGGCGGACTGGACCTAGATCTCAGACGAGAGTGTACTGCCGCGATGGTTGCACGAGATACGCCTGGTATTGCTATCGGGGGGCTCTCAGGAGGCGAGGCCAAGGATGCATATTGCAGAGTCGTGGATACTTGCACTGGACTGTTGCCCGAGAAGAAGCCACGATATGTCATGGGCGTTGTGAGTAACACAAGAGGCTGGCAAAAGCAAAGATCTAATCATGAATAGGGATACCCCGAAGATCTGGTAGTATCCGTGGCACTCGGCGCAGACATGTTCGACTGCGTCTGGCCGACGAGGACTGCAGTAAGTATATAATTTGGCTGGGGATCACTCACAAACTAACCATGTGCAGCGCTTTGGCAACGCAATCACTGCAGGCGGAATGCTCAACATCCGCAACGCAGTCTTCTCGGAGGACTTTGGTCCCATTGAAGAAGGCTGTCAATGCACGTGCTGCCGCCCAACTTCAGAAGGTGGCCTAGGCATCACTCGCGCATACATCTACCATGTTGCGGCAAAAGAGACCGCCGGAGCGCACTTATTGACGATGCATAATGTGCACTATCAGCTGAATTTGATGCGGCAAGTCAGAGAGGCAATTCTTGCAGACGAGTACCCAAAGTTCCTCCGAGATTTCTTTTCAAAGTTGTATGCTAGCAAGAAGGAGAAATACCCCCAGTGGGCGGTGGATGCGCTGAGGAGCGTTGGTGTAGATTTGCTTAGCGAATGATGGAAATAACGGATGCGATAAGCTCGGTCGATCTACAGTTAGACGGCTCTACTTAGACAAAAGAGATACATGTCTGTAGACGGCTAAACAGAAGGGCATGAGAACGGGTTCTGAGTGGTATGTTATGCGTCCATGTGTCTCGATCATGGGATGGACAGGTGTGGTCTACCGCACACGGAAAACTGAGTCGCACCCACTCACACTCAGCAAACGGAACCAAAACATGTTCCAAATCGCGATAAGGCGCGTCCCTTGTCCCTTGCAGTGATAGAAAAGGCCTGCAGGTTTTGGCGCGCTTCAGAGTCGTCAGCCCTATGCGCTGGCCAGTGTTTAGTGCTTGGGCGACTAGACTAGACGATTCCTGTTTTGGCTCATCTCCTGCGGCAGAATATCGCCTATTGTAAACTCTACCGTCATCGGCTGGTCACTTTTTCCCTTTCACCAAAACACACACCACTCCTCGACACCTTTTCACTCAGCGCAAAACGCTTTTCACGCGCCGCCTCGCGGCCTTAGACGGCGACAATATGCAGAACCAGCGACAGCCGTCTGCGCCCGCGGCAAGCAGCAACTCAACCTCCGATGGCGCGCCAGCGTCAACAAACAATGACGCGAACCTCCTTTCCCACCCGCTCAAGCGCCTTTCACTGCACACGGCCGCAAATGTGCCCCTCCCATCATCTCCCGGGCTGAATTCGCCCAGACCCTCGCGCGAATCGCAGCGAACACCTTCGTCACCAGGCTTCCCACCCTCCTCCGTCCGCCGCAGCCCCAGCGTAGTGAGCCTCAACCGAGCTGCATCACCAGCGCTGGGCAAGAAATCCTCAAACTCGTCACTACGAGGTGAATATAGAGGTGATACTCCTGGAACCCCTCGCCCCCCTCCGTCGAGACGCTCGTCCTACAATCCAAACATGCCATCCCCAATGGGTGGGGCTAAGAGCCCCCTCTTGCCCCAGGTAGAAGAGAAGCCGCCGCTGCGGGCTTGCGATATTGCAGAAGAAAACTTCACCAGAGAGCTGGCATCACACGAAGGCGAGAATGGCGGAGTCAACCCGGGGACCATTGTCATTGTCCATGATCAGTGCTACGGACATCGCTTTTCGCGACCCAAAACTCCCAAAAGCACTCTGAGCTTGATTATGGAACGGCCTGAGCGGATTCTGGCAAGCGTTCTAGGCATATCGGCTGCCTACGTACGCCTCGGCGAGCGACATAGTGAAGGCAGCAGCCCACTCTACCCTGGCCAAAATGTGCCTGAGCGCTTTCCCTTCAAGATCCGCAAAACCTCACGAACCGTCGATATCACGTCACAGGTGGTCACTAATGTACATGGAACAAAATGGATGGAAGAACTCAAGTCTTTGTGCGACAATGCGGCACGAAAGCTGGCTACAAATGGCAAGGAGCTGGTTCGAGAAGTTCCAACCATTCCAGGGCAGCCGCCCAAATCGGAATTCCACTCTGGCGATTTGTATCTGTGTTCAGAATCGTTGAACGCATTCCAGGGAGCACTTGGAGGCGTGTTGGATGCCGTAGACGCCGTCTTTCAGGACAATGGAACCTCTCGCGCTTTTGTATGCGTACGTCCGCCTGGCCATCACTGTTCTGCAGATTTTCCCTCCGGTTTCTGCTGGCTCAACAATGTACATGTGGGCATTGAACATGCTATGATGAAGTATGGCGTTACACATGCAGCCATCATTGACTTTGACTTGCATCACGGTGATGGCTCACAGGCTATCACCTGGGAACGTAACAAGAAGGTACAGAACATGTCAAAGAACACCCCAAACTGGAAGAAGACTTCGATTGGCTACTTCAGTCTGCACGATATCAATTCGTATCCCTGTGAGGAAGGCGATGACGAGAAAGTCCAGGCAGCAAGTCTTTGCCTCGACCAAGCCCACGGCCAGTCCATTTGGAACGTCCACCTGCAAGTATGGAAAACACCAGAGGAATTCTGGCAGATTTATGAAGAGAAGTACTTGGTGCTTCTAGAAAAGACGCGCCAGTACTTGAAATTCCACACCAATCGCTTGCGAAATTCGCCCAATCACCCAGCGCCGAAAGCTGCCATCTTCTTATCTGCAGGATTTGATGCCAGCGAATGGGAGACTGCAGGTATGCAAAGGCACGCAGTCAACGTCCCGACTGAGTTTTATGCTCGATTCACTCGAGACGTAGTTCGCCTCGCCGAGGAAGAGGGCACTGGGGTTGGCGGCCGAATTATCTCAGTCCTGGAAGGTGGATACAGCAACCGTGCCCTGGCCAGTGGTGTTTTCAGCCACATCAGTGGTCTGACCGATGGTCAAGTATTTACTGATGCTAAACCATCCAAAGGGTTGGCCTTTGATATGCAACAGCGCATAGGCAGCATGAATCTCGACGATGGAGATATTCCCATGCAATCTACTGAGTCGGAACCTACCCTAGTCACTTATGACCCCCAATGGTGGCATGCTTCCAAACTCACGGAGCTGGAAAATTTGACGGACCCTGCCCCAGCCGTGGTACCCAAGAAACCGCGTAATGGGCCTGCTGCTCACTTCTCTTCCCCGACACAGTCCTTTACTGCCAAGGTCGTTGACCCTTCAAAACTTCATCGTCAGAGCTCTGGTCGATTCACAGCCAGTCCATCTCGAGCTCCCACCCCTCCTCCACCGGAGGTCGATTGGGCTACGGCAGCACATTCTTTGAGCAAGCTGCTAATCCCGTCAGATCGTCAAACGCGTAGCTTCAAAGCAGAAGAGCTTTCAGAACCAAAGGTGAAGAAGGAGAAACCAGTCCAGCCAGCGCTAGCCTCTGTTCACGTAGATCCTTCTGGACGCCAACTGCGTGGACGGAAACCGGTAGCCACATACGCAGATCCAGATTCAGACGATGACAAAAAGTCTGTTCGCGCTGAATCGAGGGCAAACCGACGTAAGACGATTGCAGATTTCCCGCTAGCTTCTGCAGAGCCACCCGTGCCGACACGTTCTGCATCACGACGCATGAGTATTGCTTCAAGTGTAGGTTCGGTAAGCGGTGACAAGAGCATCACCAGCCGTGCATCAAGCGTCGCTGCGGGAAGGAGAAGTGTAGCACCTACGCAACCCACTTCCAACGGCGTGCAAGTGAAGAAAGCCAGGGGAACAACCGCTGCGGCTGCCAGTCGTGTGCCGAAACCACCACCAGTTCCACGAGTCCCATCGAACTACATGAGCAAGACCAGCGCGTCAAAGGGCAAAGAGAACGATGAGATGGATGCTCTTACGACTGGGCTGAAGCGTATCACTTTGAAACTGCCATCTCGGGAAGAGTACGAGGCACGAGAAAAAGAAAAGGAAGAAAAGCAAAAGGCTCTAGAGGCTGCGAAGAAGCCGGCATCGAAGACGACGAAGAAAACACCCGCTACCCGCACAACAAAGACCGCCGCCAAACCTGCCACAGCAAAGAGAGGTGTGGGACGACCGCCAAAGGCATCCAAACCTCCGTCTCCTGTTGATACCAAAGCACAAGCGCCCTCACCGGAGGAGCCAAAAATGCAGCGTGCAGCTGTAGCACCTCTCGAGCAACCGCAGCCCTTGGTGGTGGAACAGACGGCAGCGGTAATCCAGCAACCGCTCTCATCGCCGCCTCCCCAGCAGGAAAATCAGGCAAACTTCCTCCCTTTGGCACCTGCTCGCCGCCAGTCGGTTGTGGATGTCCCGCAGCCGCCGACGGATTTGATGGAGATGTCGATAACACCAGAACAACTCCCAAAACCGTCGTTTGTGACATCGACAGAGCCCTTGCCATTGACGACTTCCCCTCCGCGTCCTGATACTCCGCCGCCACCTCCGCCTTCGTCTGTCCCACAATTTGTCAATTACACAACACAGACGTTTGGGACCGTACCGACGAGTACAAGCAGCAATCAAGTGACTGGACCAGAGGTGCAAAGATCTACCTCGTTACAATGGCTGCCGCCAAACAGTGATGCAGGGCTCCCGTCCGCTTCGCCTACGAGCAGCTTGCGGCCATTATCGCCTGCGAGTAAGAGGGAAGATCTACCGATTTTCACGGCGAGCGGCACGATTCCCTTTGCAGCTAACCCAAATGCGGCAACCACGAGCGTTGCTGGACGGAGCACGCCACCTCCACCTGACCAAGACGGTACGGGTCCGAGTACGAAGATCAAGGCAGAGGAGAGGGATGTTTGGGAGGTACCGGACACTCCTGCACACTAGGCCCACCTCGAGTTGGGGCTAGGAGAATGGGTGTGTGATTTCTATCTTTTGCAGCGGTAACCGCTCGAGGCGCATGGGCGTGGTACTCGTGTACCCGCGTACCATGAAGAGGAAACGAGGCTAGAATATCCCAAAGGCTGGGCAAAAGGTGCAGAGCATCGAAGAGTTTGCGTTGCATCGGCATATTGGTACCAACAACACGAGTCGTGCCTTGTTGCGGGGAATGAAACATTGTTGTTCGGCAGCCAGGCTCCCAGCTTACGTGCGAAAACACACCCACAGCACAAGCCATTTTGTATATCTTTGCCATGGTTTTAATCTTGGATTTGAGATGGCGCAAGAGTCAGGTTGGGGATGGATGATTGGCGTTTATGATTGGCTGGCTTAGTTTTTTTGGGCTGGGGGTGTGGGCAGGCGTCTTGGGCTTTTGCGGGGAGAGCAAATCGGTGCTCTAACCGGCGGGGAGGGTGGGGACCAGGCTGCACAATATCTACACATTTGGGGCTGTTGGTTGGATATGGGTTTTTTATTTTCTCTTTCGACCCTTCCCTTCTTTCCCGGAAACTTCAGTCTTTTATTTCCTTGTTATTTGTGGATTTGTGATTCCCCACCGACGACGCGAGCTTCGATCGGGTACCCTAATGCTATATACATTGTAGTTGGTCTTGTAATTATGGGGACAATTAGTCCCCGCCACTTCACTCTTTGGAAACATGTTGGCTCAGGCTCAGGCTCAATCTCGTTCTTGTTTGGAAGTGATTTCAGAGAGATAGTCTTGCGAAATGCCATATTTTGACTACTCTGGCTAGATTTTTGGGGAGATGGTGTGTATGTATGTATGCGTGTGCTTTGCAGGCGTGCTATATGTACATTAATGCATTTCACAACACAGTCACCGACATATAGTTGCGGCAATAACTGCCCCAGACGTGTCGTGTGAAAGCATACCTACCAGCTACCACAATGGTAAGTGGTAGATGGGTACTGTAGAGTAAATTAGCGTACATGAATACAGTACCACGGTTCGGCTCTCCTCGCCTTTGCCTGACCCATCACCCATTTCCATCACCCTTTGCCACCCAAGCGCCCGGTGTCCATTCCAGCACTGGACTGGGCAATTTCCAACGAAAGCGAAAACCCCCCGCCTTTTCCTTGCTGCTGTCACAGGGTGCGAGGATAGCCGACGGAGGACTGGGCGGATTAGCCAGTGATGTTGCGAGAAGGCTGGTCATGGGGGCATATTTTTGATGGGAATGGGAGTGGGATTTGCAGAGATGCGGGGGTGGAGGGGAGACGTAACTCACTGTGTGGGCAATTGGGCAATTGATGGTCAGAGCGTGCTTGTTGACCATGACGTATGGACGGCGTTTGAGACTGAACACGGTTTGTGCTGCAGCCTGTGGACGGTTGGTTGCGTTATTGCTGCTTATGCTTGTGCTTGCGCTTGTGCGTTTGTGCTCTTGCGTAAAATAGATATATGTGGTGTGGTTTCACTCTTTTTTTCCCTGTGGTTCTGTTGGTTTTTCTTTCCTACTTTTGCGTTTGTGAACTTTGGCTGACCACCCACGACACGCTGGTCTCACACCACCACGCCACTACTGTCGATCCTGCTCCATGGGATCGGAAATTCAGACAGAATAGAGGGGGGAATACGTGAATTGCAGAGAAGGAAAAGAGAGGGAAGAACAGAAAAAGCGATACTGTGAAAGAGGGGTTCCTGCCGTTTTGGCCGTGCCTTCCTAAGCCCATTCCTATACCTACTCCACCCACTACCTACTCGCACAACGCCAACCCCAGCGTCAACCACACCACACAGCAACAACCACAAATATCACCATCATCATGCCGGAAAACGGCGTCGCCACAGAGGGCTCCTCCTCCTCCTCCCGCCTCAACCCCTTTGCCCGTCGCAACCAATACTCCTCACAATCCATCCTCCTGTACAAAATCACCACCACAATAACCTACCTCCTGCTCCTCATCACCGCCATCTACTACACCTTCCGGTCGCCCCACGAAGGTCACAAACCGCACGGCAAAATCTGGGACTTCAACCTCAACACTGCATTCCAACAAAGCGCCATCATGACAAGCATCTACTGGATCATCGTATTCGCTTTGCAGCTCGTGTACGCGTGGACGTTGTATTCCAGCGATGAGGAAGCTGTTGCTGCAGCTGCGAACATCGGTGCCCACTACGTAGCCAATAATTTGTTGCTTTTTGGCTTCATTCATCTTTGGACCAGGAGCCATTTCTGGCTTGCGGAGCTGCTGATCGTAATCAACTTTTTCAATTTGAGTTCTGCGTATTTCAGGCATCCCAATACGCCGAAGCTTATTCACATTGGTACCGTGAGTGGGCCGTTGGCGTGGAACTTTGTCGCGTTATATTGGGTTGGCGCTGTTGCTAGTCATGCGCATAGTCTCCCCGCCCGCATCGTCGCCAACATCTTCGTGTGGGGTATACTGGTGTATGGTGGGTTTTTCTTGGTGGCGTATAAGGACTACACGATGGGATTTGCCTTGTCGGTATTGGCATTTTGTAAGTCTTTGTCCCCTTCAATTCCCCCTTCTCAATTTGCTTTTTTGTTAAGCTAGCTACATGACATGCTAACTCTTTTCTAATATAGCTACCGGCGTTGCCCAATTCCTCCATGTTCACCTCCTCCAATGGATCTTCTCCTTCATCATCGGCGCCCTGCTCTTCCTGGCCTCTGTCCCTATTGCTCTAGGCAAGGATCCCTTCCCTCGCGGCCAGGTCGTCGACGAGGAGAATGAGAGGGCGCCACTGTTGGATCCAGCGGCATAAGTTTGCACCTAACTATTCGCCCAACTTTTTGAACTTGATGTAATGGAGGTATTCGGAAAGGTGGTGGAGAAAGGGGAAGTCTGAGTGCGTGCGTAAGGTGGGACTGTGACGTAGATTGGTTCTGTTTTAGTTTGAGACTGACTGGGAGGACTGACCGGTGGAGTGAGCGCAGCGCAAGGAATGAGTGACGTGAGATGATACTGCTGGTTGAAATCACTCGGGGCTCTGCATAATGGCAGGCTTTTTGAAAGTAGCTTTTCTTACTGCAATTTTTTTGTGTCCTGTTAATTTTTCATTGGAGTTTTTCTAGTATTTCTTTTGTCCAGTAAAGGTATCGTAGCATGTTGATGGGATTCCCTGAGCACAATTCATATTATACCATTTCATTTTGCCAAAGACACACACACACACAGAGAGAGAGAGAGAGGGAGGGAGAGAGAGGGACAAAACAAAACCCACCATAAACAAGGAAGACATCTCTATCAATCGCACAAAAACACCACCCTACACTTTAACTTTCCGCCGCCTACGCACACAAACACAAATCAATTCTCAAATCTGTAAGGCATTTAATATACATACGCATTTTGATTTTATGTTCGATTTATTTTGTGAGTTTTTGTTCTTGTTTTCCTATTCTTATTATTGTCCTTAGTACTTTTTTGCTCCCCTTTTATTTTTCTTTTGTCGGGGAAGATGTGCGGTCGCTGGCTGCTGCAGATTTGATATACTGATATACCCTTCGTTTTCTTTTTGTGGGGGTTCATATTGTTGTGGTTTTGATGCTGCTTGATTTTTTTTTTTTGATTTTTGGACTCTTTTTTTTTTAACGCTTCGCTTTTTTAACACGCATTATGAGGAAGTTCTCTTTGGAACTTTAATTCGTATATTTGTCTCTATAGTTTTTTTTTTTTTTTTTTTTAAAGTTAGGTTACTTAGGTGCTACGGCAATAATCTCTTAACCTACACATGTACGAGTCTTCAAGTTTAATTTTTTATTTTTTATTTAGTTGTACCTACATCTCGTGCTTTACTGCTCACTACGTGCCCATTTCAAAATATGATGCAAAGCAGCTCACAGCTGACAAGTCATCTGCTGAACGTGAAATCACATTGATAGCAAGTATTTCGTAGGACAAAAAACAGAAGTTTGTTCCGCAAAGAAACGAGAACGCTTCATGATTCGATTCGATTAGATATTGCACACATCGGCAGTATATATACCTGACACAAAGTCTTCTTCGCATACATAGATCCGTATTCATCTCATCCTCTACTTTAAAGCAGGAGGTCTTGATTTGCGTCTGCGCCTCCAGGACTCATGACAGCCTGCTGCGGAGCGTTCTGGTTCACAACCCAACCACCACCCATACTACCCTGCTCTGCCACAATTGGTGACGCGCCAAATGTGCTCTGTCGTCCTACGCCAGCAAAGTACAGGTCTGCTTCGCTGACTGCGGCAGCAGAAAGACTGCCATTGGTAGGTGATAATGCGCCGTTTCCGTTCGTATTGGAGGTATCAAGTTTACTGCGTTCGGCCGCCGCTCGTTCTCGTGCCTGCTGGGCCGCTTTAACTGTGGGAAGCTCATGGCGCTGAAGCGCAGGTGAGTCCTGGAGTTTCCTTGGCCGCGCGCTGCGGAAAACCTGGTTCACTGGCTTGAGGTAGACGGTTGCAAGAGTGCCTACATTCAGACACATCTCTTCCAGTGTTCCTGGGTCTAGTTTCTCGGACTCCTCGGCTGTAATGGCAGGCTTCTCGCCCATAACAATCTTCTTCGCCTCTTCAGGCGCTGAAGAGAGAAGTCGCCAGTACATGTATCCTCGGTCACGTAGATCGGGGTTGTCTGTTTCTTCCGTGGCCCACTTGAGGACCTTTGGGACGAGAATAGAGCCTCGCGTGGGTCGTTGGATGAACAACTTAACGGTAGCTGTCAGCAATGCCAACTGCACTTCATGCGTTTCTTCCTGGAATGAGTCCAAAAAGTCATCCAATAGCACGTCTGAGTCCTCAATGCGATCTGCATACTGCCCGATAACCCAAATCATGGCAGCCTTGGCTTCAGGTTCGTCCAAGGAGTCGAGGTTTTCGCAGAGTGTGGAGATGATGGACTCGTATTTGTTGGGGTACTTTCGGAAGATGTTGCGAATCACCACGGTTGCTTCCTGGACAATATATGAGACCTTGGTGCTGACTAGGGTGAGTAGTGTGCTAATGCAGAGCTGCGCAGCGGGAGGAATCTTGATGGCAAGCTTGCCAATAGCGCGTACGGATTTTCGCACAAAGTCCACGTCGATTTCCGTTGCATATCTGGAGGTCTGTTAGTACAAGTACAAAGCGCCAAGCGGTAGAGCAAGGATGAGGTCGTTGGGAAAAAAAGAAAGGAAATGCTTAAATGCACTTACTCAGCCAACTCTGTTAGCACCTCCTTGATGTTCTTTTCCGTCGCAAGCATGAAGATGAGTTCCAGCTTTGTTACTTTGACATAGATGGGATCATTGTATTTGCAGAAAAAGACACGGATATCATTCCGCAAGACCTCCGGCCGCCGCTGGAGGATTAATAGAGCATTACGAAGAGCGAGATACTGAATCTCTGGGCCTTTGGAAAGAAGAGTTACTAGAGGCGGCGAGAGTTTATTGCATAATGATGTGATAACTTTTTGATCGGAGATGTAGTTCATAAGGTAAAGAATGACTCGTATGCAGGTGAGCACAACAGCGGAGTTGGAGTGGGAAAGACGCGGCGATATTCGTTCAGCGAGAAGAGCAGCTTCGGAGGTATCGTGCGGTACGTAGTTCATCATAGCTTCCAGAATATATGTTTGGCCCCACTCGGAGCAATCGGGTAGAATTGAGACAATCTTTGACGCGCTTGCATAGTCGATGGTGAGTTTGATGTTTTCAGATCGCTCCCAGATATCCATCAACCCTGCCAGCGCACTCGACACCACGGTAGGGTTCTCATCCCTTAGCATGCCGTTCAGTCGATCGATAAGATCTGATGCCTCGACTAGATGCCTGTCGTGGTCGTACAGCTTCGCTACGCAAAAAGCCGCCGTCTTCCGTACATATGGGTCCGTATCTCGGAGGAGGTTCTTCAGGTGTGGAACTGTCGCTTCGACGTATTCGCGAACGTGTATGTATGACATGGTGCGGAGGGCCAGCGCGCGGACGAGGGGATTGTTGTCGTGCATGTCCTCCTGAATAATGGGTAGAGCTTTGAGGGCAATATCCGGTTTTATTCGTGCATAGTTGACTAGATAGAGGAAGCACCTGGAAGAGATATCAGACTGTGCCCAGGTAAACTATGTTGGCAATCGTGACAGCAGATTCTCTTACATCTTTTTGATCTCCAAGCTGGGAATGTGCATGCATCCTACGATATCTGGGAAGAGGGCGACCATGTCATTATTGCTCATGGTCATGTTGGCGACAATCTTCTTGAGGGCCGTCTTCTTCGCGGAGAAGTTCTTGTCCTTTTTGCCGCTGTTGAGCTCCAAGCGAAGCTCAGCGACCTTGCCCTGCGGAGTGCGAAGGTAGTGTAAGCGCGAGTGGTCAAAGGCATAGGGGATGAACATGGCGACATGATAGAGAGCTCATGGGCACATATGCTCATATGCTCATGGCAGAGTGACGGGGAGAGGGGGTGTGTGCAACGTACTCGGGCAAAGAGCTTCGCATCTTGGCCGCCCTGGCTCATGGTGGGCTACGTATCTCCAGTCTCGTGTCTCGAGTGTGCGCCGGCTGTTGGATTATGCAGAGTCCCCTCTCTCCCTGTTGCCGTCTAGCGCCCCTCTCGCAGGTTTTGGGGTGGTCGGGGGTGTCTAATGCGGGGGATTGGTAGACCGGGACGCTGGCTACTTGGCAAAATACGCCATGCGCATTTACGAGGGGCGGGGAGGCGATAGGCGGTCGAGAAGATGTGTTTGTGAGACTTTTTGAGAGTTGCAGAGGGTGAATTGGCCGAATTGAGACATGGCACGAACTCGGATGCGGGCGAGCTACAAGGAAAGCGGGAGGCACGTGCACGCCGCCAAGACCGCTGACATCCAGTCCATTCACCACCACACATATTCATGGATCTTACTATCTACACTTGGTAACTACGCCTACAGACGACAGCCTTGTCTCCCTGCTTTGAAAAGCAATGGCCTCCCCTCCGCCCCCGCCGCAATGGGTCCTCGACCTCAACTCTACTCCCACCTCCAAAAAGCCCTCCGGCCTGACTGACCCCCCAGGCTACACAGCTTCCCTCACCCGCAAAGACCGCGCACAGTCCTCCAAAGCCGCCTCATCACGCAAAGCCCCCACTTCAGAAGAGATGGACACACTCAAAATGAAGAAGGCGTGGGAGCTCGCCATTGCTCCGGCCAAGCAGCTGCCCATGAACGCCATTGGTATGCATTTTCTAGCGGTCTCAAAAAAACTACCATGGACCTCAAGCTAACTCTTCTCTAGGAATGTACATGACCGGCAACTCCCTGCAAATCTTCTCCATCTTTATGGTCTTCACCCTGTTTAAGACCCCCATCATGGCCGTCCTTGGCCTCCAGCGCACCTTTGCTCCCTTCGAAACCCCCGCAAACTCGAGCCGGCTCCTCGGTGTTAAGCTCGTATACATCCTGATGAATCTGCTCATGTTGGGTCTGGGCATCTGGAAGGTCAATGCCATGGGCCTGCTGCCTACGACACGGTCGGACTGGCTGGCTTGGGAGAGCGAGAGGGACTGGTTGGAACGGGCGGTGCCGAAGGAGTGGCTATGATGGATTCGTTGGCTGTTTTGTGTAGATCTTGTTGAATAAAAAAGGGAGGGGAGATATTGCATCGCATGGTCTGGTGTATTATATGACATACAGGAATGATATCCAAGCAGCTTTTTTGGTGGAAAGCATATTCCGCCTATTTCATCGTGCACTGTGTCCCGTGAAGACCTCAATGATGCTATTATCTATCTATTCATACCTGCCGAACTTCCATTGTGACTTTTGTGCCACATACTTGGGTACAGGGTTCATGTGCAGTGCTTAATAGTAGTTTATCTACTACTAACCAGAAATGGAATGTTTCCAAAAGCGTTAGCGAAGTACACTACGTACCTAAAGGGTATACACTGACTGACAGACCATTGAATATGTCGTATAAGGCAATACACGTATGGGACGTCTGTGCCTGCTTTGATAGCTGAAATTAGATGGCGTTAGACGGAGATAGCGTCAGTGCAACGAACCCCAACTTCTTTTTTGCACATGGCTGTAGGGTTTACCTTGGGGACCAGGGCGCTTTTCTTCAGACTTCACATTCAGGTTGTTGCAGCTAGATACAGTCAGTAAGTACAGGGTATTTTCTCTTGGAATCTAGTGGGCGCTCCCGTTGAGTTGCTAGGGATCTGCAAAAGGCAGTTTAGTAACATCTATCTGCGCCCGGGTAGTACCGGACGGCCTGAGCTTCTGTTGCCCGTTCACCACAATCCTACGTCAATCTTGTCCCGTTCAAGTGGTAGGAGGGCCATGGAAAGGCGGAACCCACGCTGCCAGGAGAAGTCTGTCGGCTCCTGTACGATGGCTAGCATATTGTCCCAATAAGTAAATGGCTTGCGTTGCATGACCGAGGGATTGCCGGGACATGGTGCTCTACCCTCTTTGACCTTGGTGGTACCAATTACTGTATGGTTGTTCTGAGAAAGGACTAAATTAAGTGGATTACTCGACAAGGCAAGATGTGCCCAACAGCGGCCCAGAAATAATCTCCGAATGTTTTGATAATGCAAGCGCATTAACTCTAGTTTGGGGGCTAGGGCCCAAGGTCGTTGTAGGGCCGACCGACCCCTAAACAAACCAAAAAAGAATGAAAAGCTGGGGAAATTTGAACGCGTTCATTCGTCTCTCCTTACAAATGCATAGCCCGTAGGCCCGTAAGCCCCCCGGTAAGCCCGTAGGCCCCTGCCACCGCCCTCAGGTTTCAGTTCGTCTATCTGAGTTGTCTAACGGGAACAGGCCTAGTGTTTCAGTTAAATATTCGCAATTGTGCCAATCACCAGTGGCGTGCATGCCCTTTATTGGCCTGCCACTGCCCTGCCACTGCCTGCCCACTGCCTGCGTGCCTGCCCTTACTATCATTCTGGTGGTGTCTGCGCTGCCAAAAAGCAAACGCCGGCAAGGTCAATGACACATTTACCCTGCAGACAGCATCCATATCGGTGTAGTTAACGCTCCCTCGTGACTCTCTCCGCGCCCGTACTCGCCATCTATTCTGTGTTGTTTGCTCTTTGTCTGCTGCCCATTCCCTTTTCCGCCGCTCTCTCTTTTCCTTTTTCTTTGGATCTACCCGACGCTTGCTCTCTGGACCGCTCCTCGGGGCAGTCTGCTGGCACTCATGGCCGCTGGAGAGTTCAGCCGTCTGTTTGTGTCACACTGGCGGGAGCTGCAGGAGAAGCTGCGGTCCCAGGATGAGGAGATCCTTTTAGATGGTCGCAGCCTCAGCCTCGCAGCAGTGGTTGCATGTGCGAGGTAAGTTTGTCCCCATGCCACAGCTCCCTGGGCAACTACCTGTAGTATCTCATCTACGTACATCAACAAATTTGCCTATGTATTCCCTATACCCGCACGTGACAACCCACTCCTTCCAGCATAACATCTATATCTTTTTTCCTAACCTTCGCTTAGATATGGACAAGAGGCTATCGTTAGTCCCGATGTCTTGGAGCAAATCGCTAGGCACACCGAAATAGCATATGGTAAACTCTCGGAATCAGAGACTGCCTCAGGTATGTCATTGTTGACTTCAAGGTCATGACTTCTTGTTACTATTCAATACCATTAATACCAAAGTCTTGAAAACCGAAGCTCGCTAACTCACGGACAGGAAGACATGCCAGCATTGGCAGCTCAAGCTCCGTCCGCTCCGCCGCCAATGAGCAGATGCAACGGAGAACAATCCGCTCTCTTCACTATGGCATTCTCTCTGGCGAAACGGACTTTGACATCTCCAATGTAACGAGAACTTTCTCTTCAGCAATACCCCTCAGTGACCCGGTGGAGTCTACATCCATGCCCGAGTCATGGGTTAGAGCAACCATCGTCGTATTAACTAATTCAATATCATATCCCAATACTGGAATAAGACCAGTCGTATTAAGAAGACTACTGAGCCTGCTCAACTTGGATGTCATCCCTCGAATACCCATCCGAGGGAGTACGGGCGCTGGTGACTTCAGTCCACTTTCTTATATCTCAGGCATACTCCAGGGCAAACCAGCTCTACAGGCGTGGGTCGGCGACCGCATCCAGGGAGGTCGGAAACTGGTGCCTGGCGACGAGGCGCTCAGCTATGCTGAAATCGAAGCACTGGATATCCGGGCGCGGGAAGGCTTCGCCGTAGTTTCTTCCACAGCGCCATCCGCTGCCATTGCAAGTTTGGCCTTGCATGAGACCATGTGTCTTGCTGCCCTCTCTCAAGTCCTCACTGCAATGGCTGCCGAAACTCTCTTCGCCAGCGACGCCAACTTCAGCGAACTCATCTCTGAAGTCAGGCCGCACCCAGGCCAAAGCGAATGCGCGCAAAACCTTCGCAAGTTTGTCGAGGGGTCAAAATTGACCATCAAAGACACTGGAAGCGACCAAATCATCATGCGCGAAGATAGATACGCAGTACGGACATCGCCTCAGTGGATTGGGCCCGTGTTGGAAGATCTCCTTCTTGCCCACACACAGATATCGCTGGAAATTAACTCTGCCACCGACCCGGTAGTCGTAGATCCAAAGTCCTCGAAAATGCTGCACGGCGGGAATCTACAGGCCAAATCCGTTACATCAGCAATGGAGAAAGCACGACAGAGCTGCCAGAGTCTGGGCCAAATACTCTTTGCTCAATGCACCGAGATCATAAACTCTGCAACAAGCAAGGGTCTAGCACCTAACCTCGCAGTCGAAGAACCAAGCCAGTCGGGCCCATTCAAAGGAATAGACTTCTGCATCGCAGCCCTCCAATCCGAACTCTCGTTCCTCGCGAACCCCGTCGGTTCACACGTACAGTTCGCAGAGACAGGCATCCAAGCCATAAACTCCCTCGCCATGATCTCCGCACGATACACACTCACATCCGTCGATGTCCTAACTCAACTCGCAGCCGCCCATCTCATCGCCCTTTGCGAAGCTCTCGACCTGCGCGCTTTCCATATGCAATTCCTCTATGCACTGGCACCGAAATTCAAGCTTCTAACCCGTCGCTGTCTAAGCGACTGCATCGAAGCCATCAGCCCCGGCAGCGACGGCGGCGGCTCGGAAATCGCATATGATCTCTGGATCCACCTCTGCGAAGGGATAAACAAACAAGCACACATGGACTCTGTCGAACGCTTCCAACATGTCATGGATTTCTTGCAAACGAGATTGCTGCGAGTCGTGCCGATGACCCAACAATCGCTCGAAGCTGTTCAACAATGGAACGTTGATTGTGCGAGGGAAGCTACGCAGACATATCACTCTGTTAAATCGAGATATCTCGCTTCTCCAGATGCCTCGCCGGTGCTCGGGAGAGCGTCAAAGCGCATGTACATATACTTACGTAGGAAACTTGAAATTCCCTTCTTCGGCGACGACTATTTGCGCGCGGCGGAATGGGACGATGGCACACGGCGCGAGTCCCAGCTCAAGTATCGATCCGTTGGTGCAATGATATCAGCAGTGTACGAGGCGATGAGGAATGGGGCGTTATATGCGGAGGTTGTGCATTGCTTTCAAGAGGTTTAGGGAATTGTTTTAAGTACGATGGGTTCATGTAAGAACAGAAACTTCATGTACATTTTTGTTTTTCGGAAGGCTAGGTTTATGGGGATGTGCTCGATACCATTGTGGAACGTTGTGAACTGTAGCATAAGTAGTTATCAGGCACGATATGACATTTTTTCGGCGTTCGAAAAAGAATTGGTATGATATAAGCTAATGCGTGAGGAATCTAGGAGATCTGGGATAACCATGTGAGATATATAGCCCGCACTCCCGTGCCGCGAGATAACCCCGGACAAAACGCAGTCATAACTTGACTAGCCCAAGCCAAAAAGAAAAAAAATACACTAGGGCTCTAATCAAAGAGTTCTTCCTCGAATCAGTTGACGCCAACAAACTACCACAGGTATTTATTATTGCTCGTTCTTTCTAGACACTTGGTGATAGTAGTTATTGAACCAAAGGGATGGACTTTACGTCCGGGTTATTCCACGGCACGAGAGACCCCCTGTAAAACTAGTACAATACTAGAAGGTATCACAAAGTTACTCTAAAAAAATGCCCAAACAAAGAGTCTCGATCCAAAAACTCGAAACCTCAGACCTGGGCAGTCTCCACTACTCTTTTCCGCAGAATCCCTAATAAGAGGATCTTGTTTATTCTTTACCACTGATAACTCCCGTCAGCATGATAGCGTCGTCGACGAGGTTGTTCAATTGGTCGAATTGCCCTTGCAGCCACATATCCAGCACGGCCTGGTCTTCATTGACGAAAGTGCCGCGCGCGGGGGGAAGAACCTGAGTGCATTCTTTGAGGTCGTTGATGTTGTTGACGCCCAGGAGGGAGAGACGAGTATATGCTTTTGCGTAGTCCTGGGAGTATTTGTTAGTTTTGAGCACAAGATATATCGATACTGGGTAGAACGAATGAAAAAAAAAACATAGCATACCTCGTTCCAATGGTCTTGTCCATTGCTTATCTGGCTGAATTCTGTCCACTCGCTTTTCGTTCTTGAGTCCTTTGCTAACACCACATCGCTCGCGAACTTGAGGACTCGCGGCGGCGGAGTGCCCGTCGTCTGCGGATAGAACGCTACGTCCCAGATACCCGGTGTAGTATCTTGTGGGTCGCCGTCCCTGGCCGTGTCGACGAAATGCTGCTGAGACGTCGTATGAGCGCCGACAAGCGCAACAAGATCGTGTGCATCGATTGTCTTTGCTTTGAAGAGAGAGATAAGCTTGTCTGCAGAATCGTTGACGTCGGGGAGAAGACCAGTTGGGCCAGCCTTGGAGTTGTCTTTGCGGCCGACGAAGGAGCGGATACGTGGGCCGAGCGGACACACGACAGTGGCAATGTTGGCGCCCATCTGAATGAGATCTGCCATGCTGACGCCGTACTTGTTGTATTTGTTGTACCAGGTTTTCATCTGAGCGGCGATTGTCTCGAGGCCTTTGTTGTCTACTCGGCTCATTTCATCCGAGAGCAAGATGCTTCCGTCTGCTCCGCCGTACGAAGTTGATTCTGACCAGACGCCCGCATCGTGGAATCCGAGGCGGACAGCCGCACGAGCAAACTTCGTGCAGCGTCCTGATGTGCCGTTGAATTTGGCGGTCATCTCGTAGGAGATCCATTTCCAGACACAGCAGAGATCGGCTTTGCATGCAGCACTGTCCACGGTACCGGGTGGTGGCGACGTGTCGATGACACTTGATCGCGCATCTTTTTGGTCGAGGAGGATGGCTTTGATGTCTTTGCCGATGGAGGTGAGCTGAGCGTCCTTCAGCGTCTTGAGGTCGCCGATGAGCACTTTTGAGTCGGCGCGAGCTGCTTTTGCGGCAGCCCGGCGTATCTCGTGCATGGTGTCACCCATGCCGGGATAGGCCCATGAGGTAGGAAGGACTGCTAGCAGCACGTAGCTGATCAAAGAATTTGAGAAGCGCATGGTGAGCAAAGGAAATGTAGCTGAAGAAACTAGAGAGAAGCGAATGAATCCTATCAGTCTCTAGCCCTCGATATCCTGATATGAAGGAATGTCCATTCAACGAGGATTATCAAAGTACTTATACTCTTGCATAGTGAACAGCTGAACGCCAGGGAGAACTAAGGAAGACAGCCCGAATAGGACTCTAGTTGAGGGTAAAATGATACTCAGGACATTTCGGCGAGCAAAAAATGCCCATTGTTGATATATTATATGAATACGATGTGAGTACTGCAGACCATGGCATTCCAGAATGGCCCATGGTAATCACAACGAAGCATCTGGCCGCCGTTCCGCTCGCTTGAGGTTTCTCAATGCATCATGAAGACTCAGTGAGATGGGCTTAGCTTTGGCACCACGATAAGAGCTGACAGAAGGCGAAGAAATGCAAATGCAATGATTGGCCAGACCCACGTCATGATGCAAGCAGTGAGCCTGGAAGGGGCGTGAATACGACCTGCGCACTGTATGAAATCCAGGTACCCCCTATACGCATTTTATATTGCGCGTGCAGCGAGGCGCGATTGTTGTTGTGGTTCTATCGACTATTATTAGCGTGTAGGCTGGGATCAGGTTCCTGGAATCAATTGCTGGTTGAGATCGTCTTAGATTAATATCTCACCCGCTCGTATATGTCATGTACCTACTAGTCGCATCCGTGCCTGATATGGCTAATATGCAGAAATCTGTGGCCAAAGACTTTTCTGGACCTACTTGGTACACTGTGAGACTTTTCGCCCTTTGAAACTCGTTGATAAGCAATGGCCCGTGACACATGCTTTTGGAGGTACCGTCTTCCACTTTGGTCACGGCTAAGATGCTCAGGACTTTTTACAGTGCCCAGTGGAGATGTTGTAGAGGTTGGCCGGCTGATAGAGGTGCCCGCGCTTTCCTCGAGTCGTTCCATCTCTAATTGAAATACGAAAGGCGTCCTCTATTACGCTCCGATGGCGCCGAATGTTGAGATTTTGTCGTGAGAGCTTTGCGCCGGAAGCTGGAAGTCGACGCCGGGATCGTGGTAAGTATAGTGCTAGGTCATATAATCCAACTGTTTGGTACTATTTGTAACTCAAAGAGGAAACAAGAAAGGTACCACTGAGTCGTGGCGGAAGCACCGTATAATACTTACTAGAAAAAGTACGGGCTTGCTACGAATTAATCCCCGCCGACGTTTTGACATCGTTTCTAGAAACTCTCAGGCCTTTCAAAGATATTTTGGGTAAGAGATGCTCGCCAACTTTGGAGTATTCACTGTCATCGTCGTCTTTCAATGTGCTTACTCATTGCCAGTTATACAGGGGAGCACAAATGGCCTAGTTTAACTTATAATGGAGAATTATCCCATGGTCTAGTTGCTTCATCCCGTTTTTCATTTCTTTTCTTTAAATTGGCGCTCATGAATCCTAAAATTCATAGAAACCTCGCGTATATCAGACCTTCCTCACCCAACCCCCTTCCTCCTCAAACAGCCTCCCCACTTCCCTCACAACCCTCAACAAATACTGATCCCTATACCGTCCCGCCACAACACTCACGCCCACCGGCAACCCATTCTCCCCCATAAACCCCGGCACATTTACAACGGGCATATGCATCGCGGTCCAAACCCCACAAAATGCCGCACTCCCCGTGTTTGCATGCCCGACCGGCGCTTCATCCAGCGCACTGGGACACAAAATCGCCGTGTATCTACTCGCCAAGGCATCCATTTTCGGCCGCATAGCAGCGAGGGCATCAAAAGCCAGGAGTTGTTGCTTGCGTGTGTATTTTTGTGTATTTTCTACATGCGAGATTAGAGAAGCGTCGAGACTTTCTTTGGAAGTAGAGTAGTCGGGGAGAAAGGCTACGCGGCCGTCGCCGGAGAGGACTTCTAAATGGTATTTGTACATTTGATTGAATTCGTCTGGTAGGGTTATTTCTTCTACAACGGCGCCGTGAGAGCGCAGGATTTGAGTGGCTTTGGCCAGGGCGAATGTGGTTCCTGGGCCGGGGGATGGCCATTCGGGTGTTGGGAGTGTGAGGAGGGCGAAGGTGGAACCTTTTAGAGTGAATTGTTCATCGGGTTTGGTTTCGGTTTCTTCTTCTTCGTCGTCAAGAACGTGAAATGCGTCCAAGAGACATTTCAAGTCTTCGACGCATCGAGCATATAACCCCAACGTGTCAAAAATCAAACTATATAGTTTCTGTCCTTCGCGCGATATCGCATTCCAGGTCGGCTTCATGGCGTAGATGCCATTAAAGGATCCGGGGCGGATGGTGCTGCCGACTGTTTGCGTGCCTAGGGCAATGGGTACTTGGTAGTCGCCTACTGCGGCGCCCGAGCCTGATGATGAGCCGCCTGGAGTGCGTGAAGTGTCGTGCGGGTTGCTGGTTTTATGTTGGGTCTGGGGAGTATTGTAAGGGGGCCCAGTGCTGGTGGCAGCGAACTCGGTGGTTGTAGTCTTGCCTGTGATGAACATACGTCAACTCCACAATTCGTAAAAAGGGATGTCAAACTAAGACGAAGATGAATATAATTATGTATGTACCGAAAATTAGAGCCCCATTTGCCCTCAAAGTCATTATACTCGCGGCATCAATCCTCGGCGCATCGCCCTCGTAAATCGGCGAATTATGCTGGGTAGGCATGTCCTTTGTTAGAATCACATCTTTGACGCCAATTGCCATGCCATGCAAGGGACCCCGCTTTTCAGGCGGCATTTGGTCGAGTTCGCGGGCACGTTGCAGGATTAAATCGGGATTGAGATACGCCCACGCATGGATGATGGGGTCGCGAGCGGAGATGCGGGAGAGGAGGGATTGGGCATAGGATTCTACGGTTAGGGTACCGGATTTGAACTTTTCGCGGGCTTGAGTGTAAGTTAGGTGGTATGGTTCGGCCATGGTGGGTGGTGACGTGATTTGATGTGATGCTTTGTGGTAGAAGATTGGTCCTCGGACTTTGTGTGTGTGTGTGTGTGTGTGTGTGTGTGTGTGTGTGTGTGTGTGTGTGTTGTCTATGGCGGGGGTTTGGAGCGAAGAGAGCTTGATAAAATGAGGGAGGAGTGGATATGCATGATGTGCTTGTAGACCAATGGATTTGTTAGTTTAAGTATGCTAAAAGATGGTGGTAGATATCTACCGGTATCTAGCTATCGGCAAACTTATGAATTCCCCGCGGCGATTTACCAAACTGGAATTAATTGATCGATTGAAATGATTGACAATCGATAAGGGCAAGCTTGCAGGAAACAGAGACCCGACGCCCGTATACGTCTAACTTCGAGCTTTTTTTTATTTATATTTCCTCACAACTCGTGACTAAGCTTTTCTTTAAGGTTTAGGTGCATGTCTAGCACGCAAAGTAATGTTTCGCAGCAGTTCGGCTCATCCGACTCATTCGGCCATTCATTCGGTCTCCCGACCACCGTCTTGTCGTACAAAGATTGCCCTTGTCCATCTTGTCGGATGCAATTGTTCCGATACATCTCACATCCGCAAAATCCATCAACCGCAACTGCAAGCTGCGAGCTGTGACCGCCGCAATGATGCATGGCCAGAAAGCTGCGCCTGCGGAAGGCGTCGCCCTTCGCCTTTCTTTCCAAGGTTCCCCGCAGCTACAGTCGGAAGCTATTGACATCACCCGCTGCTCGTGCATGCTGGCTCCCGTCTAGTTCCTTGGATTCAAAGTCCGCGGTCTATGTATTGTATATGAGGAGTCTTTCGGTCTTTTTGTATATTGTTACAATCCCTATTTTGATTCCTTGGATAGCCACGCTGACCAACCCTTCAGAATCGGACTCACACGCTTGTACCGCATGCATCAACCAACAGCAGCAAGATAGTGAAAGCAGACAATTGACATGTCTTCAGATAAAAAGGCTCCTGACTCTGGGGAGACACTTTGCATCCCACCTTCTGATCTCGAGAATGGCATCAAGGAAACCCATGACAGAGATCTGGACAAGGCAGCCGAAGCAACAGGCTCCATATCGTCTGTGAACCCATCCCAAACCGACGGTGACGATACCTCGAGCATCCATAGTATCGGCGGCCAAAGAAATGTTCTTTCTGCCAAACGTCTCATGATCGCCATTCCAGCTCTGTCCGTCGCCCTGTTCGTCTCCTTCATCGACACTACCAGCGTTTCCACTTCAATACCTGCCATTTCAGATGAACTCAGTACGGGGACTGCAACCTCCTGGATCGGAAGTTCATTCCTGGTTGCATCCACTGCATTTCAACTCATCAATGGGCGGCTCTCTGACATCTTTGGACGGAAGAATTGCCTTTTGCTCTGTTTGGCGCTACTGGGAATCGGCGATATTGGATGCGGGTGCTCGAAATCAAAGGAGATGTTGTTTGTTTTCCGCTCAATTGCAGGTATCGGGGGTGGTGGTATTAATAGCCTGGCTATGATCATTGTGTCGGATATCACTACGTTGGAAAACCGAGGGAAGTATCAAGGTACGTGCGTTTCCGTAAAAGCAAAGGACAAACCTATCTTAAGGCATTTGTGATATCTTGCCCTGTGCCTGTGTATGTACATGCAAGTTTTCTGCAAGCTAATTCTCATAAAGGTGTCTTTGGAGCTGTTATTGCCATGGCAAACGGCGTTGGCCCCTTCATTGGCGGCGCACTTGTCGATTCCGTCACCTGGCGCTGGGTGTTTTGGATTGTACCCATGCTCGCGCTCCCAGCAGCAATTTGCATATTCTTCTTCCTGCCCCTCAAATACGACAAAGGCAACTATGGAGAAAAGGTGAAGAAAATCGACTACGGCGGCATCACCCTCAATCTCGCAGCCGTGCTCTTGGTCCTCGTTCCCCTCTCGGGAGGTGGTGTTCAATACGCCTGGGATTCAACACTCGTCATAGCCATGCTAACCGTTGGCGGTTGCATGGCCATTGCATTTGTGTTGTATGAATGGAAAATCGCGCCCGTGCCTATCATGCCCGTTCGGCTCGTCAAGTACACATATTGCTGGTCACTGTACATCCAAAACTTCTTCACCGGCATGTGCTTCTTCGGAAATTTCTTCTACCTACCGATATACTTCCAGTCTGTGCAAGGTCATTCTGCGCTAGTTTCTGGGGCGCTTCTGCTGGCGGTCATTATTCCGACTTCGTTGACAAGTATCGCCAGTGGGCAAATGATGGTGCGAAGCGGAAGGTATTTGTGGATTGTGGTCATTGGCTTATTTCTTTGGGCTCTAGGAACAGGCCTCAAATGTGCATTTGGTCGGAACACGGCAATCTGGCACATTGTCCTCGTCCTTGCTGTGGAAGGTCTAGGAATAGGGATGACCCTGCAACCAACACTCGTCGCTATTCTAGCAAACTCAAGCGACTCCGACCGCGCTGTGGCTACCGGCCTGCGAAACTTTATACGCACAATTGGTGGCGCCTTTGGCCTCATTATATCGGGCGCGATTCTGGCAAATACTCTGAATACGCAGCTTTCGCATCTGCCGTTTATCACCCGGGAGATGATACAAATGCTGACATCTTCGACGTACTCACTCGGCTCATTTAATCTCTCTGCATCGGAAACTGACGTTGTACTTAACTCGTACATGGCTGGTATACGATATATCTACATTTTATACGCTGCGAGTGCAGCAACCAATTTGCTTCTTTGTGTTTGGATTGGGAACACGAGTTTGAAGAGGAAAAAGTCGGAAAATGAGGAGGGTGAGAAGAAGGGTACAGTACTAGGAAATGATTCCTCGTCCCCGGAACCGCTTCAGGAAGAGAGCAATGGGAGTTCCAAGAAGAGTCAGGCTTAGATAGATGGGCATGTCTAATGGTGTTTCGACTACCTTTCTTCTTCGGGATACATGGGACAAAAACAAAAATTCGGGTTTGCTGATACATTGGGCTGCATGATTATTATGAATGGACCATAGCATAGCATTTGAGCATTTTCTAGCATAGCCATCAATTCGAGCATCAATACCACTTCACTGTCATGAGTACCGTCGCCTTCAAAAAGCCCACTCTCCACACTTGTCCAATTACCGACCTGCCTTTACGTACTTACCCCGCCAAATACGCACCTCTAATCATTTCCTCTCTAGTTTCAGCTTTGCTAATCCCTTCCTCAAGCTTCCTTCCATTTTCGACATCGGCTGCACACATCCGCACACATGCACATTCGATCGGCTTATCGAACGCTCTGCCGATTCAAACTCCAATAGCTTATCGGCCTTGGCGCTTCTGTCCCGGGTTCCCCACTTTGAATGACGCTGCTGCAGGGACCGGCTAATAATGGCGTGTGGGATAAGCATAGCAAGAGAAAAGGCCGCGATAAGAAGCTGGTGGTGTGGTGTGTGCGGTGCTTTCGGAATGGGAGTTCGGAAGCCGGAATGAGGTGGAGAATGAGAATGAAAGAGGGGATGCATTGATGAGAGAGATAAAAGATAAAAAAAAATAGATCGATAAATGGAGGTGGGCGGCCTGGGTCCGTACATATCTTGGGAGATTCTGGTGTATTGCTTGCCTTGCGATTCATATTCAACTTCAACTTGGCGTCGTCTTCATATTTCTACTGATTCTCATTTGTATATTTTCTCTTAGAGAGATCAAGGTATTAATCTCTAACATCTACCACAATGCCACCACTCTGGAACGGCCACCCAGACTACGACGTCCCGCGCGACTTCACGGGCTACGGCGAAGCAGGGCTGCACCCGAAATGGCCGAACGCTGCCAAAATCGCCGTCTCTTTCGTAATAAACTACGAAGAGGGTGGCGAGCGTAGCGTGCTACATGGCGACGGCATGGCGGAGCAGAATCTGCGAGAGAACCCGGGCGGCCCACCGCGCATCAACGAGCGAAATCTGAATGTAGAGAGCGAGTATGAGTATGGGTCGCGAGCGGGGTTTTGGCGGTTGTTTAGGCTGTTTGGGGAACATGGGATGAAGTTCACGTTGTATGCGGTTGCGCAGGCTGTGGAGGAGAATCCGAGTGTTGTTAAGAGGTGTGTGGAGGAGGGGCATGATGTTGCGAGTCAGTATGTTTGATTACCATTTTCCTTCTCATAAACATTTCCTGCTATTCCTTGTACAGTATCCAAGGGAATATGTTTAAGAAAGCTGCTTTTAGAAGACTATTTGAGCTAATACTTTTGTGTTCCGCGTAGTGCGTACCGCTGGGTCGAATACCACGACTTCCCCATCGAAAAAGAAAAAGAATATATCCGCAAAGCCATAACGTCTCTGAAATCCCTCTCGGGATACGCACCTAAGGGCTGGTACTACGGTCGCAATTCTCCCCACTCGCGCACCCTCGTGCCGCAAGTCTACGAAGAGATGGGCGAGGAGTTGGTTTGGGCGTCTGATACCTACGCTGACGATGTACCATACTGGGTCGACCTACCGCTTGAGCGCGACTCCCCGAATCCCAAAGGCTTACTCATGGTGCCGTATTCGTATGATTGTAATGACTTCAAGTTTCATGTTGTGGGGAGTGGGTTTGCGGATCCGCATGGGTTTTATGAGCATATTAAGAATGCGTTTGATGTTTTGTATGAGGAAGGAGAGAAGGGTATGCCGAAGATGATGACGATTGGATTGCATTGTAGGATCATCGGACGGCCGGGGAGATTTGGTGCCTTGAAAAAGTTTGTAGAGTATATTTCGCAGAAGGAGGGGGTTTGGGTGGCTACGAGGACGGAGATTGCTGAGACGTTTAAGAAGGAGTATCCGTATAGGAAAGGTCACTTGGCGTAGGAGGTGGACGTGAAGTGAACTTGGTTTTTAAAGTAGAATATGTTGTTTGCATAGAGTGTCTTAATCGTAACCTGCGAAAAAGCCGTGGCCCCAGCCTCCTCGCGTGCTGAATGGTGTCATGCCGCCCATTTGCATGTTTTGCACATCGAAATCAGCATTCATAAAGTCGCTGCCTTCGTTCCAGCCTGGCATCATAACATCGTCTCGCATCATTGGTCCTGCTTCTGATATTCCTCCCGTTGCCAACCTCGGCTCTTGTATATCGGATTGAACCATTTCATTGAAAACCCTCCATCCTTGCCATCCGCCGGGTACATCTTCATCGGCTTCCATAAAAACGTCTTTGACAGCTCCAAGCAGTGGATCGGATTTCTTAGCCTCGGTAGGCTTATCGTTTGTTGAGGCTGTAGGCTCAGAGAGCATGTCGAGGTTGATTCGAAGGTTTTGCGTACCATCCTGATTCGGCTCCATAATCGCGCGTAAAACGCTGCCTGAAAGCACTTCGAATATCTCGCCGTACTTGACTGCGCCAGGCCACTTCTCTCCAAATATAGTTAGACACTGACTACATGATCGTGTCGCCTCGAGGATATCGAACGAGAAGAGAGTCTTATCTCTCCAAAGGCAATAAATGAGGGTTAAGCCTGCTACAAAGCACGAATGGAGGCCGATTATTGTAAAGGAGAGGATCTTCTGCTGGTTGAGCCGTTTGTATGTTGCGCATACTTGTGCAGCGGATTGGGCGCATGCCATAAAACGGTGGTCGTTGACTGCTAGGCCAGGAAGGAGCGCTGTGTACAATGATATGATTGTCTTGTGGTACTGTAGTGTGAAGAAATCGCGCGAGTCATGATAGGTGTTCATAGTATCTGGCTGATACATCCAGCTTGGAGTGCCCTCAACAGCAGGGGGAGGTTCTGGAGCATCATTGATCCAGGTGTCGAGATCAGTTTTGATTTTAGCCACTTTTGCGTTTTCGCGGGCGCGTTCTTCGGGAGAACGAAGGCTGTGATCGACATCGACGCGGAAAACAGTGCGTTGAATTTTGGATTGGAGCTGCCTTAGCTTGATGACATGGATGAAAGGCATTACATTGCTCCAGCCTCTCCCATCGTTTTCTGGAGGTCGTGTTGAAGTGAGGTCCCAGAACTGAGGATCATCGCTGGGAAGCTATCAAACGTTAGTTACTATTGACAACTGGCAAGTCTCGATTGCTTACTTCAACATTGATGTCCCGGTCGGATATGGCAAATGTCCGACCCAGAAGGATGCTGGTCAAACGGTCTAAGCAATAGCAAGACCAAAATATTCGTCGTCGCATCTCTAGATCCCTTGAATCGCGTGACGGCGCATGGGATGTGGGTTTCCGGTGCATGCCTAGCTCTACACAGAGCGTGATGGCATACCGCACTTGTGACCATACTCCAGCTCCATACGGCGCTCGCTGCCCGTAGATGGCAAGTAGAGTGAGAAATTGCACGGTGGATCTGCTGTGCTGCTCCATGATCATATCCATTGGCTCAATGGCTGCTGCGAAATGAGCCTCTGGATCTACATCTGTGCCTTGTTTTGTGAGCTGAAAAAAGCGCGCTGAAATGGCATAGATCAAATGAAGACAACTACGTTCGATAATGGGCAGCGCTCCCTGCTCATACTGCTGCTCGTATGCCTGTTCGTATACTTTTCTATCTAAAATCGGCCATCTTGTATGTAACCGGTTGAAGAAGACAGAAAAGAGTTTTTGTGCTTGCGTAGGCAATGGGAACTCAAGTGGATGATCGAGGGGAAGATGAGCAGGAATGGATGAGTTTGCTGAGCTGACGCTGGGTGAACGTAGGTTATTGAGACCTGGAGGTATTGTTCTCGATTTGCTAGCACGATAAATGGACGATTGAATCAGTCGAGCAATGGTAGCGCCAGAGGATGATCCCATGTAGAAGGGTTCCTGGTGAGCGTCTTTCGCTCCAGAAGCGCAAAGAGACAGATAGGCTACTCCATCTACGAGCGTTGAATCTTCGTCGTCAACAAGACTTTCGTCTTGGGTACTGGTTGCTGCGGCACTGGGCTGGCGTCGATGGAGACTGCGCGCACCTTTCAACGGATGTACGTGCCCAAAATGGTCTTGTCCGTGCTCAGGTAGCTGAGCTTCAAGGAAAGCTATACGTTCTTCCAGGGCATTGATGTATCTGATATCTCATTAACACAAGTCCTCGCCCTTGTACTTGAGCGAAGCCATACAGCATCTTGCCCCCAGGATAGCGTGGCCTCAGGGTGGGCTCGTATACACAAGCAGTGCCGGCCTTCATACAAGATTTGCACGACGGATGAGCGCCATCACACTGTACGGTCTGTTAGGCACATGACGGGCTCAGAGTAATCTCAGAGGCATCTTACTCTCTGCTTTCGACCCTTGCACCTTTGGCAAGCTAGTGCCACGCGGGCCCGGCGAGGGGCGGCTGGCTGCTGTGTGTTGGAAGGCAGTGTTTGAGCCGATGTGTCCATGGTGAGCTCGATGTGTCGGGGACATTTTTCGTTTGCCGAAAAGGAGAGACCGCGAAATTGAGCTGTGGCACAGTTGATGTATCTGAATTTGGATGGTCGGTTGAGCGTTAGTCAAAGGTGTGTGTCGGTTGTGATGTGCCGATAGAAGATCTGGGCCAGAGAGAGTCAAGCCAACCCTGCCGTTCGGAATGAACTACGCGTTTGGCGAGTCATGGGTGGCCGGGCCGGAGGTACAGGACGCTCTGCGACTTTACGGTAATAGGACGCTTTACGCTTTGCTACAAGTAGAAAATGTCCAAGGTAGCAGTTGTTCTAATTATTATTCTCCAATGGTAAAGAAGCCACACTCGGAGTTTCCCATCAGGACACGTGAGGGTAGACAGGCGCCCGAAGCAAACACCACAGCGCTTCCCAGTACCAACCACCTTCACCTCCAACACATCATGTTGCTTTCCGAAGGCCTAAACGACATTATTTTCTACAGAGTCTCACCGAGAGCCCCTTGGAAAGATTTCGGAATGCCTTGTTCCATTCCCAAATCAGCGAGCGGCCAAGGATTCTTATCTCCCCTTCTTGTGGGCACCAACCATTCCGTCTTATCGTAGACCTGAGCCATCCCCATCTGATCACCATTGTAGGTCGCGCCCTGTGGAGGAAGCGTAGATGATATCGGCCAAAAGCATCCGACATACATCATCCATGAATCTCAGTCGATACTGGGCTCTCGTCAACATGCGCCACCAAGCCTTGGAGTCAGCATCGATTTGATATTACATTGGGGCGGGGCATGCATATGAACCCTTGTGGATCTCTCCATCTTTGAAATTTCCAGAGGCGTTGTGGATTCGACAAACAGACAACATGCCTCTTCCCTCTGCATCCAAACTCACGGCGCCCTTCCAGTCCAGAGAAGCTTTTCTAGACGCCCTCAGAACAACGGACCGATCTGGAGAGAAGACCGCGATTGGGGACCCGAGATGGTCAAATAAAGAGTGATATATCTCTGGTGACATACTGTGCATGAGCATGTGCTGACGCTACATCAGCTTAGAGCCCACCAGTCCTGAGGAGCGAACATGGACGTGGTATAACTTGCCACTGTTCTGGGGATCCTCCGCCTTTTCAACTGCAGGATGGAACGTAGCGGCATCACTAATTGCTGTCGGGCTGACTTGGGAGCAAGCCTATGGATCCTGCATAATTGGCGCTTTCATCAGCGCACTGGTGGTGGTAGGCATGGCTAGACCTGGAGTTCAATATCACATCGGCTACCCAGTCGTAGCTCGATCCGTCATGGGAATGTATGGTCACTACTTCTTCGTCTTCATCAGAGCGATTGTTGGTGCCATTTGGTATGGCATTCAATCCTACTATGGCGCCAATCTACTCTCCACGTGCTTTCGCTGCATGTTTGGTCACAAGTGGGATGGTTTTTCAAATACACTGCCAGCGTCTGCAGATGTCACTTCGAAGCAATTGCTGTGCTTCTTTCTCGTTTGGCTAATTGAATTGCCTTTGGTAAGTCACGCAGGTTCTTGCGGATTTGTATATAAGAAAACAGCATTAACAATTATCAGTGCTTCGTACACCCACGGCGAATCCACTACGTCTTTACCATCAAAGGCATAATTATGCCATTTGCGACCTTCGGCCTCTTTGGTTGGTGCATGGCAAATGGAACAGGTCTCTCCACGATTAACCAACAGAACGCTGCCGGCGCGAAAAAGGCTGCGCAGACAACCCTTGGCTGGGCAATGATGGATGGAATCAATGTAGTTATGGGTACCCTCTCTCCGATGTTGGTCAATCAACCTGACCTTGCTCGATACTGCAAAAGGCCTCGTGACGCCGGTTGGCTCCAAGGCGCGGCAGTCTTCACCACGAAAGTCTTGGTATTTTTCCTCGGTTTGGCGACGACAAGCTCCATGCAGGGTAAATATGGCAAGGCATACTGGAATATTTGGGACTTGAACAACGCCATTCTTGACCACAATTGGACGCCTGCTGCTCGCTGCGGCATCTTCCTGGTGTCTTGTTGCTATCTCGTTGGAACGTTTGGAACGAACCTAGGTGCAAACTCGATTCCTTTTGGGGCTGACATGACTGGCTTGTTCCCAAAGTATCTTACAATTCGGAGAGGACAAGTTCTCTGTGCTATCTTGGGTGCAGCTCTTGTGCCCTGGAAGCTCATCGCTACTGCACAGACTTTCCTTACCTTTCTGGGTAGTTACAACATCTTCATGGCACCTTTGTGCGCTGTAAGTAGTTCAAATGATGTTAAAGCAGGGCGTCGCTAACGAGGTCAAGATTATCATTATGGACTACTGCTTTGCCCGAAAGGGAAATATCCACGTGCCATCGCTTTACAGAAGCGGAAAAGGCAGCCTGTATTGGTTTGACAGTGGAGTCAACATATCTGGCGTTTTTGCCTGGTGCGCCGGCACTGTAAGTATTTTTATATAGTCGCTAGTAATCTTTGAGAGCTGTACTAACTCAACCAGGTCATGGGCATGCCAGGTCTCGTCGCCGCTTACAACCCGAAACTCGTTCCACAAGCTGGAAAAGACATGTACAAAATGGGTTGGATTCTCACCTTCATCACAGCCGCTACCGTTTATCATATCTGTACCTTTGTACGAAAGCCTAAAGTTTTCCCATCTGGATTCGAGGATATACCTGTGCAGTGGGAATTTTTGTGCAAGGAGGGCCGAGATGGATTTTTCGAAGGCGAGAGAGGAGAGTACGGCTACTCACCGAGTGAGAGTGTAGCAGAGAACGTGGGCATACAAATTGGAGAGAAAACCAAGGAATTGAGTTGAGAGGATTAGAAATATCTAGCAAGGATAGTTTTGTCCTACGATTATGGTTGTAATTTGCTACTTGAATTGGTGAGCAGAGAATTAAATGGATGATCTAAAATAGCTTCACGAAGCCGGAAATGATTATACCTGGCTTTGATTAACTTTTATCAATAGAGAACTTGTGCTGACGATCATGTGCTTCGGTGTTGTACCCTGGCGAATAATTGTTCTTCGTTCCCGCCCCTCGATTACGAATACACGGCCTTCGCTCTGTATTAATAATTCACACTTAGGAGTCATATGTTCCTATATCCCTTTTCTACGTCACGTTGACGGAAGAAACAAAGCGTATCTGTCAAGCTAGGAAGCAAATAGGAAAGTGGGTTGGCAGTTGGGGGAAGGTTTGCTGCTCTCAATTAGTAAGATGCTGCGGGGGTGCTATGGCAAATGCATATGCACATGCACGTCTGCAATGAGCGACAAGTTACGTGGTCACGTTGTGTCGCGTTTCTGCCTTGATTCAACTCTGAATACGGGGACATGCCAGGAAACTTCAGAACGTGCCCCGCCATGACAGAGCCTTCTCATGCAGCTGGTACGGTACCCCGGCCAATCATTCCGTCTTCACGCGTACCACCACACGCGCCCTTCCATTGAGTATACACCGACTATATATATATACTCACTTAACCCTCTTCCAGCACCGATTTGGATCAATTGCCTTGTCTTACCCTTGACTCCTGACTCCTTGATCCTCCAAAAGCGCAATGGCTCCTGAAGCAAACACCACCGTCACCCTCACAGCCCACTGTCTCTGCAAGGCCAACGTCTTCATCACCACGGTCCCCAAGTCAGAGCTCCCTCTACAAGCAATTACATGCCACTGCGATTCCTGCCGCCATGTCACCGGAGCACTGTACTCAGTTGACGCCCACTGGCCAGAACCCCGTCGCAACGTCGACACTTCGAAGCTCAAAGTGTACGAGTTCACTGCCAGAATCCACCTGCTATTCTGCGGTACATGCTCTACGCCGCTCTTCTTCAAGAACGTCCAGAATTCAGAGTCTAAGCTCGGTATCTATACTGGAACATTGACAAATGAGAAGGAACAGGTGATGGAGCACGCAAACGCCATATTCCTGGGGGATACCATCGACGGTGGCGCAATGCCCTGGCTCCAGCAGACAACAACCCACGGCGCTCCAATAAAGCGCTATGTCGAAGACAACGACGAAGGGGAACCAAAACTCATTGAGGGAGAATGGCCCGACATCTCCTCACTAACAGGCTACGAAGCCAAAAGAGAAGATTCCGTACCAGTCCACTGCCGTTGCCGCGGCGTCGACCTGGTCCTTCATCGCGGAGACTACGCAGGCAAGACAGAAAAAGAGCTCCCCTTCTGCATCGACGAAAAGACACACAAGAACCGCGCAAAGTTCTGCGCCTGCGACTCATGCCGTCTCTCTGGCGGCGTAGACATCTGGCCCTGGACCTACGCCGAACTAAAATACATTTCCTTCGGCAACTCCGACAAAGCATTCCCTACAGGCATAAACGACCTCCAAGCTCTCGTAGACGCAAAAGATCCTGCTATCGGAACACTTACATACTACGATTCCTCGCCAGGTGTCCAGCGCTATTTCTGCAGCAAGTGCTCCGCTTGCATCTTCTACGCTTGCGATGAGCGTCCTAGTATCGTTGACATATCGGTTGGTATTATTGAGGCATCTGATGGAGCGCGCGCGGAGGGCTTCCTGGCTTGGGCTCTTGGTGAAGGGAGGATTTCGTATAGGGAGGATGTCAAGGGTGGGTGGCGTGACGGGCTATGGGAGACTGTTGAGCGGAATTGCGATGACTGGCTACAGAAAAGGGGATATCCTAAGTTGCGCAAGTAATTGGTGGTATTGTAGATATATTTGAGTTGTTTTCTGGTCTGAGAGTTTTGGTGGGCGTATTTTAGCTTATGTAGTTGATTTTGAATTGAGGTTGACATGCTACACTTTGGTGCCTTTAAGTCCCATTTATGTGATGAATCGATTTGATATTCGCGTAGCTTTGCGAAATTTGACGGAGTAGAACCAATTGAGGCTTTACAGGTAGTTGAATGTATTTGATTGCTTTGGCAGCGCACTGCACGTCTCTAAATTTGCAAATGTATACTAACTTGCGTGCGAACTTGCAGACCTGAGCGAAAACTATAAACAGATTCTATAGAGATGTAGAGAGATGTATTAGCCCAGGATAGCCAAAAGAAATGATGCCCATTTTCATAGCAGCAGTTGCTGCAATGTGGTGTTCTGCAGTCGGTGTAAGTGAAGGTGAATCGGGCACACGGTCGTCTTGACCTTCACTCTCTGGCAACACTGCCAAGCTAAACCCTCAATTCAACCCACAAACTCTCACGAGCATTGCCTCTCCAAATCCAAGCCCTCTATCAGCGACCTCAACCCGATATATACACAGCTTTCAAACATCATGGCATCTCGTTCAACTGCCCCTGCTCCTACGATTCCCCTAGCAAACCTCCACCTCGGAACAGGAAATCCAAGCCAATGCCGTTTCCCAGACTGTGTCTCCCCCGTCTCCCCCGATATCCTATGTAAAGAATGCTCTGACTCTCCTTCTCCAAGTTTCATGGGTAATCGCCTAGCAGACATAAGATATTGCTCTTCGGAGCACCAAACTCAGGACCTGAAGGGTCACAAGACGGTTTGCGAGCACCGCCGCTGGCTGAGAGACGCCGAGCGGATCGGAAGCCTCTGCTCAAAAACCGTTCTTGTGGCCCTGAAGGAAATGAGTAATCTCGTGTTGGTCGACTGCGAGGAAACTGAGACCGGGAAGAAGAAGCTTTTTTTCCGCGCCTGCGCGAAGTCAGTTGACGAGGAGCCGGTGTTGTCCGTTGGAGTAGATGCAGAGACGGCAAAGTGTGCCCTGAGCATTCGCCAATGCGTCGAGAGTCTGAAAATGGCGACATTGTTGCTTGCGTTTTTGATCAAAGGTATGAGGTGGTGTGGTTTAGGTTATAATTGAAGGGGGATTGCTAACAATATGAATATAGATCTTCCAATACGCGTTCAGGAAATCCAGGCTAACTCCCCAATTATAAATACCAGCACAAGAGCTTTCCTAGAGACTACTGATCGAGACGGTCAAGAAATTAGAATGACAGCAATGCAGCATGAGAAATGCTCACACGTTTTTTTTAGACTTACTCCTGGCTTTCTCTCTCCTCCGGCGGACCGACTAAATGAAGATGGAATGGTAATGGACCCCTCTTTTGCTCAGTTTGGGTATAAGAGAGCACTAGACAATTGGAAATTCTACCTTGAAAAGAAAATAAACGCGGAGAAAGGACTTTTGTGTCGTCCATTTGGTTACCAATATCGTCGGTATACCAGTGGCCTAGACAAAGACTATGATCCCAGCTCTGTCAGGGATCACCTCAAAATTACGACTATAAATAATCTCTTTTATGAAATTATAACCAAAACCGGTGGCGTCACAAAACTCCTTTCGAAGAGTAAGGAAGAATTCGAGCAGTGGGAGGGGAATGCTATAGATTTGTTAAGCGTGGAGATGGCGAAGCTGAGATCAAGTTGCGACCGAAACGAGGCCACCGAAAATGTCACTGGTAATGAGGGGCACGAGGTGTTCATTCAAGCTTTCGAATCGGTTTTCGATAATCTCCGTCAGCTTTTATAACTCGATCGCGAGTAGGGCCATTCATAGCTGCCTCACCGTTCTTTGATCTTAGGCCCTCCAAGGCGTCTTAAAGAATCTCTGAGGATCATCTCGTGCTCCGTCCTTCCAGTACTCGTACTCAATCCAAGCGTCTTCTTTCATTTGTTCCTCCGTCGCCGCAAGCCATTTTCCTAGTTCGGGCGCCAATGGCACGACTCCTGTCTCGAGTACATACTGCTCCCACAGTTTCAATAATTCTTCCAAGCGGTCTGGTTCCGTCTCAGCAAGATCATAGACTTCTCCTGGATCTGTACGAAGATTATAAAGCTGCCACTTCTCTGTTCCCCGAGGCTTGGGAATAAACACAATCTTCCAGTCACCCTTACGCACAGCGGCGCGCCCACATGTCTCCCAGCCTTGGATAAAGTTCTGTTCGTGTATAGACGACGCGTCTCCTTTGATAAATGGCATCATACTCTTCCCTCGCATGTTCACGATCTCTCGGCCTTGATACAGCGGCGCAGGGTGTTGAGCTCCTGACATATCCAACACTGTAGGCATGATATCCATGATGGTCGCAAACACATCTGTTATGCCATTCTTCCTCTGCCCCTCCAGAACTCCAACCGGCCACCTCGCCAAGAAAGGGACTCTTACTCCTCCTTCCGTGGTATACGCCTTATACAATCGACTCGGAGCCGTAGCCGCCTGCGCCCAACGCGGTCCATACCAAATGAAGCTATTCCCATTCCCCAAATTCTCAAGACTATTATCATAGTACTTCTGCAGATGCTGCATCATTTGGCCCTGGACTATCGGGTAGGATTCATATGCTGCGCCCTCAGCTCCATTGTCCGACATGAAGCATATGAAGGTGTTATCGAGCTCGCCTATCGATTCGAGATGCGAAATCACACGGCCAACATTGTAGTCAATAGCATCTACCATCCCAGCGAAACACTCCATCGCACGGGCAGACATTTTGCGCTCGAACTCGCTCATCTCAGACCACGGCTTTACTTCATCTGCGACTACAGGATGCGGGATCACATCTTGCGGTATCATTCCCAGGTCCTTCAGTCGCTGAAGTCTCCTCTCGCGTAGCACATCAGGCCCATCATCATACACACCGCGGTATTTACGAATATGTTCCTGAGGCGCTTGAAGCGGCCAATGTGGCGCTGTAAACGGCAAATACGCAAAGAAGGGTTTCTCTCCGCCCGGATTCTCCGTCTTCCATTCTTTCAAGTACTCTATGAGTTTGTCGCCATAGCCGTTGCTGGAGTACCAGTTCTCGGGCAGCTTGCGGACATATTCGCCATTTTCGGAGTGCAAGGCTATGAAGGACATGGTCATGAAGTCTGGGATCTGGTCACCGGCGGCTTTGTCGAGTTGGGGCTCGTAGCCGTAATGATTGCTGTGTGTGGGGTGTCAGCATTTGCGGTGCGGTTTGTGAGCAATCGTTGTTCGAGGCTGATTTTTTTCTTTTGCTCAAAGTGGCAGCGGGTCTCTGGAATGAAAACATTTTTCTGGGGATACTTTGGGACAGGAAGCAACGAAAGGGGAGATGACTTACCTACACGCGGGCAGATGCGCAAAAGACTTGTCGAAGCCACGTGCCTTTGGCGATCGGTCGGGAGTCAACCCCAAGTGCCATTTTCCAGACAGAAAAGTTGCGTATCCTGCGTCACGGAGCACTTCGCTCACTGTAGTATCTTAGTATTTTGTTGCTTTGGTACGGAATATGGCCACAAGTTCCTCGATCGAGACCCAGCCATGAAATCCTGCTTCCTTTCTCTTGCTTTCGTGTTTCCAGGGACAAAATCAAGAGACAAGTTGAAGTATACATACCTGCAACGACTCTCTCATTCAAATAGCCTTCATAGCCCGGCATACCTCTTTGCGGCGCCGTCGACATCTTCCCGCTCGGGTCGTTTTGCCCAGAAATGTTCGTCCACTCGATCAGATTTCCGAGACCCGCAATATGGTGATCCGTTCCGGTCATAAGCATCGCTCTCGAGGGCGAACATGCAGCGGCAGCATGGAAATCCGTAAAGCGAAGGCCTTGTTTAGCGAGCTGGAGTACGTGAGCGGAATGCGTATAATTTTTGGGTGCGGGACAGGTTGTGGTACGCTATGTATCGAGCTCTGATTCCAACAGCTATGATTTGGTTTTTTTCGGGGGAAGTATCAGGCATGTACCTTGTCGAGATTTGGGGTTTGGATTTCGCCTCCAAAGCACCCGATGTCGCTGAACCCTAGGTCATCAGCGAGGATGATGAGAAAGTTTGGGCTTTTTTGTGAAGTCATGTTGGAATCCTAGTTAATTAACTAGGGGCCGGTTGCAGGAGAAGGATATCGCGAAACGGGAATGTGAAGTATGGGAAACCAGTCTTGTTCATATATTCTGCTACGACACGATGGAAGGCACACCTACGTCTGTTCATGTGGGCCTGTGGTGGAAATAAGCTTGATATAGCCAGTCGAGCATATTTTTGGTTTCCTTTGAATTGCCTGAACGGGTAAGCCGCCCACTGCGTTCTCCGCATAGTTCGTCACTCTTCCCCGCATCAGACCCATCATTATTCCCGGGCTTCATAATCCCGAGCTGTTCTTCTAGGTAGCAGTCAGAAACGAAAGCACAAAGCTCGCCTTTTTACCAAATCAAGCTACGTATAGAACTCTCGTGTAACGTTAGCCCACCTGAAACACTCTGACGGGCTGCCGATTGGTCGATAATAGTGGACTGACGAAAAGAAACTTTGGGACACGGTACACAGGCGGATAGTTTTCCGGTTTGGATGCTTAGTATTCAATCTTTTGTAGAGATATTCCTTCAATAGCAATTGTATCCACTAATGAACCGGCTCATGTTACTGTACCCGCCTAGGTGGGTAGTCCTCTGGCTGTTGATCGTCTCTTCGTTATCTATTTCCCGAGAATGCCGACTTTCCCCTACTCGTTTGGGCATTCCTTGCCCCGCTTCCAATGCCAATCTGTGAGGCTAATACCATCTATCTACCATGTTCTTGGGTGACGTGATACCGTATTGTTGGCTTTGGTTTACATGGCGTGCAGCGGTGCATAGAGGTCACGGTGGCCACACTAGTCAATGGAGACACTGTTGGCATTTTTGGTGTATCATCCTCCGTTTAAACGCGTTATCAAGATGCAGCCCTCGAAGCTAGCCAAGCTTAGGAAGTGGTGTGTGCAGGAGCGGCAACAGCAATTGCCTCTGCAGTTCTCCTCAATTTGCTCCGCCCCTCCGCCTTCACTTTCCCTACAACCTCCTATATGCAACAGTCACAACGAAATGTGCTCCGTTTCTCTAAAGAGCAATAAAATAAAGTAGTTATTCGCTAAGTCGTGCTAATAGAAGTAGACTTTATTTATATCAATGGGCCGAATTAGTGCTAGCTAGCTGGAAGGACCTGTCAAACTACGATTTGCCATATGCTTTAGTGTATCTGGAATAAGGGGTCTGTCAACTTTCCCCTATGTCTCATTATTTAGGCAGAAATGAACATCGAGCTTGCGTATCAAGTAGAAGGTCTCTTCCGGCTGTTCTTTACCATGTAAGTCAAGGATCGTATCTTGGGCGTTGCTCGTTTAAGGCTTACGTCAACACTGGCAGCACAACAACAAATAATCGAGCCCGAGGTCAAAATGTCACCAAAAAAGAGTATCACAGTACCTAAAAGATGAAACTCATGTAGAGAAACAAAATAAAAAATCGATATTTGTGAGACTGGGTATCTATGTAACGCCGCCACCCGAAGAAGAAACAACCAGACCGAGAGATCCCTTATCGTTCAAAAGTTGAAATGATTTGCTATGGTCCTTCGGCCAAGTCGAAGCAAGTCGTCCATGCGATCTCTCGAATTAGCTCCATCCTCGTATTTCTGCTTCTCTTCGGCCTCGTTGAGTAATCTCGGATGCTCTTCCAAAAACCTTCTGCGGTAGTCTTCTTCGGTGTATAGGAAATCTGGGAAGCCAAATTGATACCCCGTAGGGTCGAACACGAATGAATTTCCGCTTGAAAATCGAATTATAGCGAAATCATGGGAGACCGGGTGCTCTCCCCCAAGGTCCTGTCGGTCGATGAAGATGAATCTTGGGCGAGGGAGCGCGCGCATCCAGGTGATCTCTGTGACATCTGTTGATAGTTATTTGGTCAGAATTTTTTATTTTCTCTTCAAAAGACATATTATTGCAGTTCTTACTTTCGACGAGGAGCCAGCGAAGATAATCTAAGAGGAGATACATGCTGTCTCTGCAGCGATTCCAAGTGACAGCGGCTTTGGCGGAGTCCTCAGAGTTGACGGCAACGTTTTCGGGGTATATTTTTCCTGTAGGACGGACGGGATAGTGATCTACAAGGAAAAACGGATACAAGGGGTTGCTTTCGAGCTCTAAGAGCTCGAAATACACGGGATGCTGACCCCCGAAGGGGATTCGAGGACGAGGTGAGAGTATCCTTCCGGCCTCCCCCCAATTCAGGAACACGAGGAGCCAGTTCGTCACCGCGAGTAGCAAGCCCCGAAGGTACTGCTCTTCTTCTTGTTGGTTGGGCATGGTGCTTGTTTTGAATTTGAATGGAGGGCTGAGAGAAAGTGTGTAGTGGGGTGGCTTGGAGAGGGATTGATGGAGTCCGTCGAAATGCTTTAAACTGGCAAATTTTTGGACAACGGGCAGTGAAGGTGAAGGTAAACTGAGCTACCTGAGTGGCACGAGCGCTCCTAATTTCGAACCCCTCTGTGCGGGCGACCATACTAGGCGACTGTAAGTGAAGGTCAACATTTTTGTGAACGTCTATTTGCGTCGTCAATATTGAGTCTTTTGAACTATCCTCTACTTTTGAAGACACACTCATCTCTACTTTCATTCTCTTCCGATACCTCTCAACAGCACAGCATCATGAGCACCTACACCCAGTTCCGAGATCTCTGCCTGCCTCTTGCCCGCACCTCACGTCAAATCCTAGAGTATCAATCGCATATTCAAGGGTAAATAGCTACCATTCTTATTCTCTGAACAACTCTTAACTCCCGATAGACCACCCCAAGCTTCTAGCTGTCCGATGGATGCTAAACCGGGTAAAACCATATATTGTTCTCTTTGACGACCGCGCGCGGCATAGGCTCCAAGTGAGCAGACATGAGTACACTCAAATATATACCACTGACGGCATCTATGTTCTGGATATGACTGCTTTGCAATTTGGATTTGGGGAGACTGGTTTTTCACCCACCGTCAGTACAAGGAATTCATCTTGCCTTCACATCCCTCTCTAAAGTGTGGTGTTCTTGAGCGGGAAGAACAGCTCAATAAAGAACGCCAAAAGGCTAGCAAACATGGGTCTTTCGCTACCGAGAAGTACCTGTCGATCCGGGATACGCTCAAGGAGATGACGCTTGACCAACTCAAGAAGTTCGGTCAAGACATTGCTTTGGTTTAGATTCTCCGTCATGTACACAATTGATACCACATTCCAAAATCGTGTGTTTTTACCTCCATTCCACTATTAAGACGCACATCCCATTTACATACAAGCTTATTACTATTGATATCCATATTAATTCAATCCTAGGAGTAAATAAGTCCGATCAGGTACCTGTTCTCCCATCCATACCTGAAGTCAACAAAGTCAGAGGTACTCTAACAAGCACAAATGGGTCTTAAGATAGCCGAATTCAACAATAGCAGCTTTGCGTATGCTGACTTTTGTGTACTCATAAAGCTCTGAGGCCAACAAGGTCGGTCATGCCGGTTGGTATACTAACTCGCCCATAAATGCTGGAAGCCAACAACAGCAAGTGTACGTTCTCTAAAGTTGCTAAAGTTGCTTGTACCATGAATCCTTGGCAGCAACAAGGTTGGTTATGCGAGTCGCAATGCTTCGTAGATGGGTTCAAAATGTGGTGACTGACTTGGGCGGCTTTTGGCATATATGGAAAAAGTGTTTCAGTGCTCAGGAATAAAACATTCTTGACTTTGGATCGGTGCGGAATGCTCGAGGGTAGGATGCGAATAAATAGCTTTTTCGATGTCGGGACCTGCCAGGACAGAGAGATCAGTAGAAGCCTAGCTCAATTGCCGGCTTTGAGATTTTCAAGACAATGATAGTTTCAGTACAGGGCCAATTATTGTTGTAAACATTAGATCCCTACAAGATTGTGGGTGAGGTGTGCGAATTAAACCTATGATTTTGCTTGTTTGAGGTCCCTTGAGTAGGACAAACTTAGAGTGACCCAAGAGGAAAGTATG